>OW679197.1:56693031-56810643 GCA_940337035.1 Agriotes lineatus | reverse complement strand
GTTTCTAGTTACCCATAGCTTGACTTAAAAGTATTAACCATGATATAAAGGATCGTTTTTAATTTGATTTTGACATTGACAATCCGGGACTATAGTGAATAGAGTATACACACCTAGAACATGTCTTCGCGCCATTATCTATCTGTGGATCAAAAGCCTAAAGAAAAAGCTCCTTAACATAAATGCTCCCAACTATTTGTTAGCAATCATCTTCTCATTTCTAGAAGATAGAACCTTTGCGGTCAAGATCAACTCTTGCATATCTGCGACTAAGCAAGTGCATGCTGGAGTTCTACAAGGCAGCATACTAGGACCTCTGCTATTTAACATCTACACATCCGATCCCCCAGCAACTACGGCATCCATAGCCACATTTGCAGACGACAGCAATAATCACTCAAATCTACAAGAGGCAGTGCATTAATTACAAAAATCTGCAGACAAGATTACCAACTGGTTTATTGTTGGAATATTCAAACTAACTCCACGAAATGTCAAACTAACATCGTTACTTTAACGAAAATAACTACTGTGTCTAATATCAACATTGATAGCAATCCCATACAATGGAATTCAACGAACTCGGCAGTTAGATATCTCGGAATCTACTTGGACACACGCTTAAGCTGAAGCTTTCATCTCAATCACAAGCTGTTACAGGACAACAATAAGTTAAGACAACTTTATCCACTGATTAATCGTAAGTCAACACTGAGGCCTGAATGTGCCATCTTAATGTACAAAACGCTACTACGCCCATTAATTCTCTATGCCTGTCCAGTTTGGTGTACTAAATCTCAAACAAACATCAATAAACTACAACGATTTCAAAACAAAGTTTTACGAATAGCAGTGAATGCGCCGTGGTATATTCGTAACAACCAGTTGCACTAGAAGCTAGGAGTATCACATGTGAACGAGTTCATTCGTGAAACCGCTAAAAAATGTTTACAAAACATGAGAACATGTGATGGTGTCCTTCACTGTAACTTGTGCCAGTTGAGCATACATAGTAGATTAAAACAAAGACTACCTAAAGATCTAGTAGCCTCTGACGAAAATAGTGATTAACGCAATAACTATTGTTAACCTCTTCTTCCTTGGTCTTCAATTATTTCTCAATTCCTCTTACTTAGTCAACTATTAATTACAACATTTATTATTGTAATTATTGTAAACAAGACGTTACAAATAGTTTTGTTTGTTTGTTTGTTTGTTTGTTAATGGACAAGGTCTAGGCATGCAGAGTACCAGGTACCTTAGACACCGACTGCTACGGTCATATGGTCAAAGTCATAGTTTTGCCAAGCCATTTATTGTAATTGTTAGTCTATATTACATATGTCATGTATAAAAATTCCCTTTGTTGTTGTAACAATAACTTATACTTAAAAAAAAAGTTCATAAAAATGTGCTTTTGCATGACTACTGCCAAGTTCATAAGGCAAGCAAGATTTAGGTTTCCAGATTTGCTGAGTTGAGGTATCCACCTTACACGGCTGATTTAACCCTAGTGGCACCTTCTTGTTTAAAAATCCAAAGAAAAGTATGAGGAAAAAGCAAATATTTTGGAGACCCGTCAAAAGAGTTTTTTTTAGAGTATACAACAGTTGCTGAAGCGGTGATCAAGTGTGTGGGTATTGAAAAAATGTATGTAGATAATAGTAGATTATGTTATTAGGAGTAAAAGTGTTACTTTATGTGGTAAAGCTGAAGTTTATTTAGCTGAACGTTAGCGAGGCAAATAATTCAGCTAAGCCACATAAAGTCACTTTTACTCAGAATAACATATACTATTTTATCCGCAAACGTATTCAGATAAATTAAAAATTGATAAAGAGTAACACTAATTATTAGCAAGTAAATGAATAAAATAATCTAATACCTAATACAATTTTCCGTGGTTACGATGTAAACATTTAGCTGAAATGTTTGAGTTTTGTATTTTGTGTGATTAGGCACATTAAGTACGGAAAAGTTGCTATTTTATCTGCTTAATCCGATAAAGTGACTCTTTTACCTTGTCAATAAAGACAAATAAGTTGTCACTTTTATAATGTTTGCGAATAAATATATTTTATTTGAAATCGGCGTTAAAGTACCTCAAAATCGTCATTAAAATATGAGAAATCGGCAGTAAAGTAATCCATTGTTTTACGACACTTTTTTGTAGGTGGCGAGGTGACAGATAAACGTCAACCGACGTTAACATAACATACAAATGTTGGTTAAAATGTTGTAATTTCACGATTTCTCGATTTCAAATTAAACATAATGTACTTCTCGGCACTGAAGTTCCTCTTTATCCCTCATGTGGTTTATTTGCCTTAGCCTACGAGCCTCGGCAACTAAATCCACATTCGTGATAAAAAGCTAAACTTCAGTGCCTTGGTATACAAACTACTATTTTTAGAACTCTATGAGTTTTCTTTCATAGCTAGGTAGGTTACTTAAAAATCTTCCCTCGTATCATAATAAGTTGTATATGTTATACAGTAGTGTATCTTACATTATAATATTATATAATAGTTATTTACTATACAAGTGGGATAAGAGCATCATTAATATACTGCTATAACCCTGTATGATATTAATTTTTTTAGATTATAACAAATTTCTGTTTTAGATAAATTTATGTATATGACCTTTGATCTAAATTATTGATTATTGGTTTTATTAAATATTTCTAGCTCCAGCAGAACAATTATTCTTAAATCAGGTCGGGTTTATGCATTATAATAGTATATTATTATACGAGCATATAATGGATTACTATTATTATACAAGGATGGCGTTTAAACAACGAGCGAGCGAAGCGAGCGAGTTTTTTAAGCCATCTGAGTGTAATAATATCTATTATATGCGAGTGAAATACGCTATTTTATTTACAACTACTTTATTTTATTTTAAATGTAGATTAACAGTAAAGTTCGTACAGTTTGTAAAATTAATAGCAGGTATATCTGTTATATTTAAATTAGAATTATTATTTTCCGAATTTGAAACAGTATTAACATTAACAGGTAGAACCACATTATTAGAAACTGCTGTAGCATTTATAGATCTAGTAATATCCGAATTTTGAATTGAATTATAATTATCTAACGAAGTAGATGGCTGAAGTTGCTGTAAAATGGTATTGGCAGTGTTCACTTTATTTGTAAGTGACCTCTCAACGTATCCTTCTGCTACAGAGGTCGATTTCCAACCTCCGTGAAGTTTTAGATGCAGGGCATTAGCACCTCCATCTGTGAAAATTGTTGCCGAACAGATCTTCTTAAACAATGTCCGGTGTATTTTTGCGCATTAGGCAAGTTCAAATATTCTGCTATTTCTTTGCCGAATGATCTAAACTTATTGATTCCAATTAATTGGACAGTGCATTTACCATGTTGATAATTCAGAAAAAAGTTTTCGGCTGTAGCATGACGTGGGCGTAGATTTTTATAGGTTTTTACAATATTGTAATATGGCCCAGTTATAGAAAATTGACGTGGATTTTTATTTTTTGTGTGCGGAATATCAACGAGGAAAGTACTGCCGTGGTCATGAACATGTGTCAGTTTCATACAATATAATTCGATAGATCGACAGCATCCCATTACACCCATAATAAGGGCCACCTACAATATTAAATACATTAATAATTGTAACCAACGCAAATTTATGTAATTTACCTTAGTCGCAAGATATTTCTTATCTGGGGCTTCATTTATAAATTTGCTAATTTCGTCTGCTGTAAATATTTCTGCTTTTTTAGCCCTGTATCCATCGGATTTCCTTTTTAAAAATGAACGTAATTTATTATAATTTTCAATGTTGATGTTTTGGGGCTATGACACAACGCCCACTGGTCACAAACCCCAACTCAGAATTTGGTCATAACGCCCAACTTCAATTCTGGTCACAACGCCCAACTTGGTCACAACGCCCAATTTTGATTTTGGTCACAACGCCCAACTTGGTCATAACGCCCAAAAGCGATATTGGTCACAACGCCCAACTTGGTCACAACGCCCACCGACGCCTGTTATAGGAGAGAGCTATCGACGCCACTTAAAGCACCGTTTTGGTCATAACGCCCAACTTCGATTTTGGTCACAACGCCCAACTTGGTCACAACGCCCAATTTCGATTTTGGTCACAACGCCCAATTTGGTCACAACGCCCAATTTCGATTTTGGTCACAACGCCCAACTTGGTCACAAAGCCCAATTTAGACTTTGGTCACAACGCCCAACTTGGTCACAACGCCCAATTTCGATTTTGGTCACAACGCCCAACTTGGTCACAACCCCCAATTTCGATTTTGGTCACAACGCCCAACTTGGTCACAACGCCCAACTTTGATTCTGGTCACAACGCCCACTTTTGATTCTGGTCACAACGCCCAACTTGGTCATAACGTCCAAGTTTGATTTTGGTCACAACGCCCAACTTTGTTTTTGGACATATCGGCCAGGCGGCACAGAAAGTAAGAAAAATGTGTATCTAAAATGAATAATGTATTATCTGTACCCTCATTTACCTTGTGGTGTCGAGGGTGGTGCTATATACGCTGGCATCTGGCGGTACAATGATCAACTTGCCCCGGATTCGGGATACAGAGTTGGATCGCGTCTTTGGTGCTTGCGCAGCAACCATTGTATGAGGTGTGTGTCTTGGTGATGTGTTGACCTTGTTACTCTATCTCTTAGGTCTGTAGTTCTGAGTAGAGCACAGTTAATTTGGTGCCCAACTGTGAATGGTCTCACTGAGCCCGATTCTAATCGCCAAGGATACGGAAAAATTCCGACCCCAAGCGGGATTCGAACCGAGGACTTGCTTAGTGCAAGCCTGGCGCTAACCCATCTGCGCCACGCAGCTAAAATGAATAATAATAAATTAAACTTTTAAGATGAGGTAATAGGTAGGAAAATTTTCAAGTTCCCGTAAGTAGTATTAATATTATTTATTTTTCATAATTCAGTGGCGTAATGCTTTGTCCAAAAAGTTTCTAAATTCGGATTATAACATATATAAAGTTGTATTTTTTATATAGAACTCATAGTTAGCTGTGGCATTATGAGAAAACGGATTTTCTCCCATTTCAGTGACATATGTCGTATGGGATCGAATTATTAATTTTCACTACTTTATAGCAACAATTCACAATTTTTAATATTTCGTAGTTTTCTAGTTGAAAACTTGTGCCATTTAGAATATACCGTAAAACGGGGCAACTTCGTCAGGGTTTTTGTACATTTTCCGCGCTGTAACCATATAGGATTTTTTTAGGATAACTAAATGAAATGATACCTACCAGTTAGAGATGGACAATTATTATCCGTCCTTTGGTTTTTATAAATAACGTTTATATATCCGATAAATCGCTAAACAATTCCTGACGAAGTTGTACAGATTTTTGGACAACTTCGTCACCTAACCCAAATTCGTCTATAAACGAAGTTGTACGTTTCTAGGGACAACTTCGTTATGGTAGATAACTAATTTTGGTAACTTTATTATGGTACATAAATAATTCCATCATTTAAAAAAAAAATTAAATTTATATTAATGCACAAAATGGCTTTGGCTTAAATTGTTTCTCTGCATGAAACCCAACATGAAGTCTTCACCAGGAAGGTTGTCTCGAAAAATCACTGCTTTACGTCCTTTTTTATCGAAATAGCCTTTGATAATCAGTCTCATTTCTAACTTTGTTAATGGATAAGACCAAGCTGAAAGTTGATTTATGGCACCAACAATTATCGACTCCTCCAAGGTCGTTAAGGCTTTTGGGTGGCCTACTGATTTAATGTGTCTACCATGCCTCTTGTCTTGAAGCGTTGTTCGCGGTATTCCATGTTTTGCTGGCAGCCAACACCGAGAGGCCATTTCCAATATCCTTCAGTGCGTCTTCAACTAACTGGGGATCATAACGCTGGTAACTCCTACCTCCCAACATTTTTTCTTCGGCATTATTACAGGAATAGATACACTTCCGACGCAAACACATCGGAAGCGAAACGATAACTGTAGATTTTGAGGTTATGCTTACACAATCGTACATCGGCTGCCTAACTGACGAAGTTGCCCGCGATGACGAAGTTGCCCCGTTTTACGGTACGTGATTAAACAAAGTTTTTGCGTTGTTTTAATAACAACGTTTGATTGACAGAATTAATCACGTATGATTGTTGCTTATAATATTATAGTGTCCTTCATATATCCATTCATGAGAACATTTTATTGTCCATTAAAACATCTGCAGTTTCCCAAATTAAAAATGCATTTGCAAAAATGTAAATATCCTACTTCTATACAAAGGAGGTTCGAAAATGATTGAAGAAAAAAGTACTCTTATTTTTCAAAATACACAAAAATGTTAATTGGAAGTATTTGTTATAACATATCCTATTAATAGTTATTTAACAAACAAGTATGTTAATGCCCTAGCAGCACAAAATCTTGGAACCATATTGTTTCAATCTGTTTCCAATGTTGGAATCTTGGCCAATATTGGCCACGTAAAACCCATCTTGATACAATATTGTTAGCCTATTATTTTTCAATATTGCGAATCAATGTGGGGACTACATTGGATTCATCTCGGAAGACCACAATGGGATGCCTAGCTCCAGACAATATTGTTACTATATAAATTTCCTACATATTTCTAATATTATAAAGTAATATGGTACCTAAATTGGATTCATCTCGGAAGACCACAATGGGATGCCTAGCTCCAGACAATATTGTTACTATATAAATTTCCTACATATTTCTAATATTATAAAGTAATATGGTACCTACATTGGATTGATCTAGGAAGACCATAACGGGATGCCTAGCTCCAGACAATATTGTTACCATGTAAATTTCCTATATATTTCCAATATTATAAAGCAGTATGGGGCCTACATTAGATTCATCTAGCAAGACCATAATGGGATGCCTAGCTCTAGACAATATTGTTACTATATAAATGTCCTATATATTTCCAATATTATAAAGCAATATGGTGCCTACATTGGATTTATCTAGGAAGACCATAATGGATTCCTAGCTTCAGAAAATATTGTGACGATGTACATTTTTTTATCTATCTCCAATATTGGAATATTCACGCAAAACTCATCTTGATTCAATATTGGCAGGCTACTATTTTACAATATTGTGAAGCAATGCGGGCCCTACGTTGGATTTATCTAGAATGACTATAATGGGGTGCATAAGCATGAGAAAGTATTGTAATAATATAAATTCCCTTTCTATTTCCAACAATGGAATATTTACATAAACATGCTACTTCAACTTATACACGACGTTAATTTATATTTGAGACATAGCCATATTTTCAGCTTCTTTAATTACTTACCAATGGCCGAACATTCCTAGAAAATGCTATTACCGTTTTTCTGAACAAAGAGAATATTTTATGAATCATAGGTCAGTGAAATCGTCCGTAACTGAACGTGAAGAAACTTTCGTATCCCTACAAATGTTGATAAAGATTCGACGACTTCACTTAAAGCGACAACAAACTTTTAAAAAACTATTCAGAATTTATTTCTGGTAATTATTCCCTACTTCCTAATACACTAACAAGTCTAGAAAACAGAGATTTGACTTTTACCGCTAACATTAAACGAGAGCATTACGGATATTCGTAGCGTATGTGGCAATAAAGACCGTATCATTACAGACAAGTAGTGTGATTCTCTATTTACAGTAAATAAAGACTTCGGCATCGTAAAAAGCTTACAAATGAATTCCCTCTGGCACGACAAATTAAGAAAGTATGAATTACAAAATGGCTGAAATTGCATGTTTCAAATTTGCGCCATATCAGAATACATCAGTGAATATGTACAGCTATTATGGTTTTCATAATTTATATATTTCTATTATGTATATTGTCTGATAGAAATATAGATGGCAAACATTAGTCACGAAGAGTAAAAAAACCTATACTAATTTGTATGTAGTTCCTATATAAATAATAATGTTCATATTACAAAATTGATTATTTATATTGTAAATGCCAATAAAACGACTTAAATGCAAATGAATTTCGAATTCGCTGTAACACGTTATCAAAAATGTATTGAATCAAAAGTATTCATCAATACTGCGAGGGTTAAAAATGTTAAGAGAACTGTTTTCATTGCTGCAGCAATTTAAGCCATGACGAATTACAGTTTAAAAGGATGAGAAGTCAAAACTTTTAATTTTATTAAAAGCAGAAGAATTTCATGACCAATCAAGACATAATGTCGTTGTTTAATTAATAATCTAATTATGATATGTGTTTAGTAAACATGCTCTACGTTGTATACACAGTAGTGTTAATTTTTTGCACTAATTTACCCCAACTTATAGTTGCTCCCTCCAAGTTCAAGTTCTTTTCCTGTCCTTTCGAGATTCCACAGAATTACGCAATTATTGTGGTTAATAAAATATAAAAATAGATTTCTCTATATGTATTTCTATCCAGTTGAAGTACTCATTATACCTACATTGAAGAGTATTTGGTTGTTCAATTTTTATACATTTAGTGCAATTTTTTAATTCTTTCACGGCAGTTTAAGTGTCAATGGCCCCTCTCTCCTCAACCCCGTCATTATTTCCATTATTACACTTTTAGAAAGATTGTCGTCTCAAGGTCGGCAAGTTTAGTTCTCCGCCACATTTCTACCTGCTTCAACGAGAGGGTAATTGTCGGGCACTTAAAACTTCAAATGTTACTCGATCTCGATGCCACACTTCTCTTTGCGACCTGTGACTGAACGTTTTCCGCAAGTTTTCGCCCTTAGAAATAAATCTTTAAGGTGAGTACTACTTTTATTCTTATTTTGTTATTATATTAATAAATATATAATATTATGAAAAAACTTCTATCCCCAGAAGTAACAATGTTGTATTCAGGACTTGGAAAAACGGCAAAACTGCCCTTTTGTACCTTGAAAATTTACAACGTTATTGTTAGTAAGTTGTTTTCAATATATTTTGAAATGTAAGATGTATAGTGTGTTAATTTTTGTTACAGCTGCCGTGCGACGCCGTTTCCCGGAAGTGCCAGATACAGATATGAGAAAGTCTGTATCACTATTTTTGGCAACTGCTAACGACCGTATAAAAATTAATTATTTTGTGAATGTATATATTATAACATTATAATTATATAGTTGGTTGGATATTAAAAAAAAATTAACATCCCCCCCAAGATTATACTTAGAAAAATATTGCATTTCTGTATATTGACTGAAATATTTAGTATTTAATATTTGTAAATTATAAATGAACTATACAGGGTAGACCAAATTAAGGGCATAAGCATCTACTTCTCCAGTTATTTCCAAAAATGTAGATTTTTTGTACCAATTGACGCAAATTCAACTCTCAATAAAAATACTCCGATAAATTTTTTATGACACGAAAATAACAGGAAGTATTTACAAAATAACTGTTTTAAACCCTTTAAAATCAAGTAGCCGTGGAACAGAACAAAAAATGGCAATAATGTAGTCCAGATCGTCCACAATTTATCCAAAAATCATAGTAAGCTGTTTACATTATTGTTATTCTCTAACAAATTATTATTCTGTTCCATGGATACTTCATTTTAAAAAGGTTTAAAGCAGTCATTTTAAAAAAACTCCGTTATTTTCAATTTTTAAGAAGGATCTAAAAAGAATAAATATGAATTACCAATATAGAATAAATATTGGTCAAGAATGTAGATTCAGTGTTTTTCAACAATGTAGGATAAATATTGATGGCCAATATAGAATACATATTGGAGTTCAATATAAATACCATATATAAAAGCGTTTCATTCCAATGTATTGCCAATGTTGGCAGCCAACATGGCTCCAATCAGGCTGCGCTGCTAGGGTACTATATTTGTCATCTACATAGGATAAATATTGGTGGCCAATGTTGAATAAATATTTGTCACCAATGAAGGTTAAATATTGATCGCCAATGTAGAATACATATGGGAGTCCAATATAAATACCATATATAAAAACGCTTCATTCTAATGTTTTACCAATGTTGGCAGCCAACATGGCTCCAATCAGGTTGTGCTGCTAAGGTACTATATTTGTCATCTATATAGAATAAATATTGGTGGCCAATGTCGAATAAATATTTGTCACCAATGTAGGATAAATATTGATCGCCGATGTAGAATACATATGGGAGTCCAATATAAATACCATATATAAAAACGTTTCATTCCAATGTTTTGCCAATGTTGGCAGCCAACATGGCTCCAATCAGGTTGTGCTGCTAGGGATTTAACAACTTTAATATAAAAGCTTCAAACATTAAAAGTATTTTAGATAATTAATTTAAATAACAATTTTTTAACAACTTTAATATAAAAACTCCAAACAATAAAAGTATTTTAGATAATTAATTTAAATAACAATTTTTTAACAACTTTAATATAAAAACTCCAAACATTAAAAGTATCTTGGATAATTATTTTAAATAACAATTTAAAAAAAAAAAACAATTTAAGACTAAAATCAATGCACATATAATTTCAAAACTGACGAAAAGTCAACTCATAAGGTTTAGTAATTCAAACATAAATTTGTAAAATATTTAGATTATATAGCTCCTTCTAAAGTAGGAATAAAATCAGATTCATCTAAAAATTCAATAATCAAAATTTCCCAGCACTTAAAAATCTAAATAAAATAATTTTAACCAAATAGTCTACTAAAGAACATTTATCAAAAATTTTGCCAAAATAACTAAATTTTTAACCGTGTGTTTAAAGAAAAAAATAAGATTGTTCACACCCTTGAATTTTTGAAAAACTTTAAGTATTACAAATAAATTCTAATAAATAAATCAGTAACTTCAAATATCAAAAGTATTTTAAAAAAATAACATCTTAAGAAAAAACTTAAGACTGAAATCATTTAAATCAGAAAAAACTCAAATAAAAATTATACTTAACAAACAAACAAGACCTAAGCTTGTATCAATCTAGTATTTACAATTTTAATAATCACAATATTTCTCGCGTTAAAACTAAATGTTCACAGCAACATACCTTTATAATTGATATTGCTAAAGGAAAACAAAGAAAAACCTTTACAACAATTTAAAATTAAATTCAAATTCAGAAAAATCAAACATTTCAATTAAATGAAAAAGTATTTGTTAAAACAAATTTCAGAAGTAAAAATGAAATTTAAAATTAAAACCAATTCGGAAAAATTGAACATTCCAATTAAATGAAAAAATATGTGTTAAAACAAATTTCAGAAGTAAAGTTGAAATTCAAAATTAAATCTAATTTAAGAAAAAAGGAATATAAAACACCCTGACTAAAAGGAATTATTGCTCTCCCTTTTTTCAGAATAGAGGGTAGTACTCTTCATCGCCTGTACCCTGCTGACTCAATCATTAGTTATACAGAGCGATATTATTATTAAAAATTTAAAAGATAATCCTGGATTATATCCTCTAAACTTAGGAAACGTAGTGCTTAAACAAAGCGAATGGACGCTTATTAGAAATGTAGACTATACCCCTATATTTGTTAATTATGACACACTTAGAACTAATTTAATGAAAATAATACCGTTACTTGAAAATAAAAGTTACGTTATTGAATATACAAAATTTAAAAGGATTGATGATGTTATTATCAATCATAACAATTTACTCATAATATTAAAACAATATCTTGAAAAAACAGATAAACTCTTAAGTCAATTATTTCCTGATGTTAAACACAAAATTAATAAAAGAGGACTTTTCGATGGACTTGGATCCGCTTTCAAATTTTTAACTGGAAACCTCGACGCCAACGATGGAGTCAGATATGAATCTATGATTACTAAATTGCAAGAAAGCAATAACATTCAAAATGACGTTATATTAGAACAAACTAAAATTTTAAATGATACCATCTCAGTAATCAATGATATAGCAAAGAGTCAAGAATTATTAGACAGAAATATAAATAAAATAATTTTACAAAATGAGGAATTAGGCAAAAATCTCGCTACATACTCCTTAAAAACAGTCTTGCTAGAAACAATTCAATTTTTACAACTACTTATTAACACTTGTTTGGAACTAGAAAATGCATTAACTTTTGCCCAAAATCAACAGATGCATATGTCATTAATTGATAATGACGATTTAACTGAAAATCTAAATGAAATTTCGACGTATCTCAATAGCATATCAGAAAAAGCTTTAACTATTCCATATCCTGCAGAGTTACAGTATTTACATTTATACGAGTCAATTATCATTACAAAAGTTTATCAAGTTAAAAACAGAATTACATTTATATTCGAAATACCTCTTACTTCCAAAACTAACGATTATCAAATGATACAATTAATACCATTTCCGATTTTTATCCAAAATTATCAATTTCGTATGATTATACCTACTTATAGTACTTTATTATTTAACGTTAAAAACAGCATTCCCATTGAAATAAATCATTGTAAACTTATAACTTTAGACACCTACTTTTGTAATCAAAATAACTACTTTGAAATCCCCAACGACAAATTGTGCGAAACACAACTTCTGTCATTTAATAAAAATAAAACATGTATCCCTTATTTATTCAATTTAACAGAGATCAAAATATCACAAATAAATCCTGCGACATGGTTAATATCTTCCCCATCTGAAGCAATATTGGACGTCAAATGTAAAAATCAGAATTTTAGAAAAGGAATATCTGGCACTAACCTCTTACACCTCAGTTCAGACTGTCTTGTTTCAATAAATCAAAAACACATGTTATTCACCGCAAAAAGAACCTCAAATGAAATTGTTAATTTAAAAATTTCAAACATTGACCGCTTAATAATTCCTGAATCAAACCACATAAATGTTTCAAAGATTGACTTGATACCAGTTGACACCCAGAAATTGGTTGAGGACCGAATTAAACTTAATAAATATGAAAATTTGTTAAAACCTGTTAATTATATTAAATCTGATAATTTAAGTGTGTCTGCAATTATATTTACTCTGTGTACTATTCTTATGTTAATAATTTTTATATTGTATTTGTATTATAATAGAAACACAATGAAGATTAAACTTATTAGATTTTTAAATAAAGATTTTGAACCGGTTAACGTAAATGCATAAGTTTAATTTTCTTTTCTCTTTGTAAGTTCAATGGAGGCATATTTGAATACCACCCATTGAACATTTTATCGGCGGACGTGTTATATTATGAATAGACAATGGTCTCCTGTGTAAAACTGCAAGCTTGCAACCTTGAACGATAAATAGCTTCTTTATATGAATTGCAAGTCTGCAACCTTGAACGCACGTGGCTTCCTGTCTCACGCTCCCTTTTAGAGATAACGCTTATCTTAGCTGATTAGGCATAGTATATATACTAGTAGCTTGCACTTCTAAGTTAAGCTCCAGTCAGTCGATAAGTTCCATTGTGTTCGTATCATAGCTAGATGTAAGAAATTGTCCGGCGGCTAGCTGTGTGCTTCCAATGTTATATTTCATTGTAAAATAAAAATAAACGTTTTTTAAAAGTCGTTTCGGCGGCCTTTTAATAAAACTTGCATGCTGTTGAATCTACACCTTGTGTATATGTAATGCGATTATTCTTTTAGATCTTATATCACATTCGTCATACACTAACGAGCACGACAGATAAACATTTTTCCAGAAGCAATCTGTTATCGTGCAAAAAATATTAAATTAAAATTTAGAACTGGAGTGACTATAAATCGCACTGGAACTACTTACATGTCACATGAAAATCCGGTAGTTTAAGGATTACTTTACTTATCTTATTAAATTTTCTTCTGTTCTTGGCCTCTTTTCGAGCTCTGAGCCACGTGCTTCCCCATGCTTCTAGAATGTGCCCATTTTTTTTATTCCAGGCTTTTGATCACGTCGCCTCCGTTTCTTGCTTCGGTTCTACCCTGCTTCCTAGATTTTTTGCTCTAGATTTTTTGTCTCTCTTCGATTTTGTTCAAAAATAATTTCACTTCCAGTCTTTCTGGTCGTCCCATTTCTTGTACTGGCGATTCTGGCAACCCCGTCTGTTTTTCTCACAGTTTTCCTTTCTGTGTCTACGGTGTTTGATTAAAATTTTTGGACAATATCCAGCACTCGTTACCGTAAATTGGAGTTGAAGCAAGTATAGGTAGTCTTTTTACGTAGTTGTTCACCTTGGTTAGGAATAACGAATCTAGTGTGTGGAACAGTCTTGTTGCTACCTTTATTGCATTATTTACATATAGCCATAGTCTCCCATATGGTATTATAGAGAGGTTTTACCACAAATTCATTCTCAATGCAACATTCATATAGAAACATATAATATCTACCTGAAACATGTGTATTCCTGATTGGCTTGTAATCCTTGTTACTCATTGGATCGGTTTCAGCTTTTACTGTAGTCTTTTTATGAGAGCTGGTAACAGCAGATAGCAGTTAATATTCTTGTATGCATATTTTAAAAATTTATTGCTGGGTACTAGTTCAGCTGTAATACTGGCACCACGGGCAAACGTAAATCCGACACTAGAAATAACTGTGTGAAGTCCCTCTTGAGAATTTAAGCACGTCTTGCTTTTGCGTTTATCATACGATTTTACATTATTGATTATCTCTGTGTGGTTACTTACTTTTTATTTTGTAAGATTGTGTTAAATCTCCTGTAAAATATGTTTCAGATGGGAATTAAAAAGTAGAATTATTAGAACTTTTTCTCTTTAATATATACTAAAGTGTTCTTTTTTCAATTATTCTTTCCTTTACAAGTACAAACATCTCCTGATATCATTAAAAAGCCAAAAAATTGTTCGGTGGACGTATAGCAACTTTTGACACCTGCTTAAAATCACAAAATTACTGTAACTATCTTGAAAGTTTTAAAGATATGTAAAACATTTAAATCTATTGTTATGATACACTATGTGTTGAATTTGACTAAATTTGGAATCTATAAAAGAAATTTGGAATATTAACACAATCTATTTTGACCCATTCAAAAGGTAGAGGATGTTTGCAAAGAGTTGATTGAAGGAATCTAAATTAGAGCAAATTCTTAGGAAAATAATAACTATTGAACGTTTGCAGGAGTTTTGAATCTAGAGAGGATAGATAGAAAGTAGTGTCATAATGACAAACGCAGATTCTGATAAGAATATAATTTTAAAGTAGGCAAGGGTCAAATAATATTATAATATAGAAGGCATTAAGAATGAAATAGAGGGTAGTTAGGTATTTTTTTCCAATAATAAAGAAAAAACAACTTATAAAAACATTAGAAGAATTAAAGATTTATATTGGGATAGCTATATTTTGAAAGATACAATTGACAAGTAATTACATCAGTTTGAGTTTTGATAACTGAAGGGTACTTGAAGACATCAAGGAAGCAAGAAGATCCGTTTCGAGGAGGATAGCACAGGCAGGATCATATCTGAGGTGTTCTGTTGGTTACTACCGACAGAAGTTTATGAGTTTTGGAGCTTCGGAGAAGATGTGACATTGGGAGTTCATTTGTGACAGATGCTTGCCAGAGAGCTATTTAACAGGAGAGCTATTCTGGAAGGTAGCAGGTACGCGAACAGACTGAGGCACAGTTTATCTTGAAAGCAAGTCACCAGCTGTTGGTTAGTGAGGGTTGACTGTCGGTGTTTGTGAGTTTTACATTACAGCAGGAACTAGGAAGGAGCCAAGCTGCTGCCTTCGGAGGGATTGCTGACTTGGAAGTAGTATAAGAGCAATACAAGGTGGGTAGTAATTTTGTTCTACCAATTTAAAAGGTGCAATTAATTATTAACAATTACTTACCGTATCATATAAAGTTAATAGTATACAATTAGAATTGAGCATTTGTCATATTTAATTTGAGATTAACTGTTGACGTTTAGTTTGACATAATAGGTGACGTGACAATTAATTATCACAGTTGAAAAATATTTGCAAATCAAATTTACATAAAGCAACTAGATAATCGAACCCAAAGCCCTGAAAGAGTCTCAAGTGTTATCATTTTTATAATTTGAAACTTTTGAATATCTAAAGGGCATAATTCAATTTAAAATAGAGTAGCCAGTGCATATTTAAATAGGCGCCGTAACGTAGAGCCTTAACACTATATACTATATTTGTGTTATGGTTGGCAATATCCAAATTGTTTTAAAAAAGTACTGCAAATGACACAATTTTAGGATTTTAATGTGGATTATAGCAGTACTGCGTTATTTATCCGAACCTCCATGCCATTTCCGTTTAGAAAATGGTGATGTTGAAGATGTATATAAAGACATCAACATCGGTTTTTACATAACTTTATTTTAAAATATAGTTCATAGTGGAAATAGATATGCAATAAGGAACCAACCCACAAATGTTGATTTTTGCCGGTTTTGGTGCAGTTCGACTGTTTAATTTACATTTTGCAACAAAGAACCAGACCCCATGTCAACGTTTTAGCCTTGAAAATAAATAAGAGCTGCTTATCTGGCTTTACTATTTTGCAATAGATATATTAGATTCTATAAATGCGAGGAACCAACTACTGTAATCTTATTCTTTGCTTTTTTATTGCAGAATGGTAAATTCACTACCAGTTCCCGACAAAAGACAACAACTGATGTAATAATGTTCTTTGCTTCTTTATTCCATAGTGGCAGATTCCTTATCAGTTTCCACCAAACCAGTGAGAACAGAATAACTTACGGTATCTACAATAATTTCTGAACAATTTCTCGATGATATTCTATAAACAAAATTAACGTATGTAAAAGATGTTTACTAGTAATCTCCAAATATCCAATCAAGTAAATATTTCTCTAGCTAAAGTTCATAATTTATCAGTTCACGATAACTGAGGTTATTTCAGGTGGACACAGCAAAACGCCAGAAGATATAGAAGTAGTAGAAGTAACATTAGAGGTAATGTATAAATGTATGGTATAAAGAAGATAATGAAAAATAAAACCATCAAATGGAAACCGTGCAATTTTCCATGTACCGAGAAATATTTCTAACAAAGATCAACTTGAAGATTAAAAAACCCAATAAAGACATTTGCAATAAATGCTATGTGTTTTACGTTAAATTGCAAAATTTAGATGGAGGGGAACACAAGGCGACAAAAGCCGAAAAAAATTGCACTGTACGCAAGCTAAGCTTCACAGAGATACAATGCAACTACATATCAGAAATGCCAAAGGAACTTCAATAAGTGAAATACCTTCGATTTTGAGAAGACTCAACCAATGCCCCGTATCCATACTAATAAAATTTACTAGAAACGACAAGATAGTATTTACACTACTGGAATTCATAGCGGTAAAGAAAATAAAGGTTTCTGCTACCTTTGTGTGGAAGGGGAAGCCGGAAGATGAGCACAGGAAGTGGGATCTGCGTTAAGGAGGCATATTTTGAAACATATAGGTAACGATGTTAAAGTACTCAATTTGTGGAACGGCGCTTGCGGGGGCAGAACAGTAGCATTAAAATTGTTTTCATATTAAAACTATTTTTGATAAACGCACTTCTCTAGAAAATATTTATTTGAATTTCCTTGTATCCGGCCACAGTTTTCTTCCGAATGATGACGACTTCCTACATTTTTACTTCCTTCGTCTGAAACACGAAGAAAGTATTGTAATCACGAAAAATCACCTTCAGAGATTTCTTCAGATATTTACGTTTCAAGGTCCCTAGATGACGAAAAAGGGGATTTCTTAATTCCGTCTGTCTGTCTATCTGTCAGTCAGTCTGTTGGCAGTATAGCTCAAAAACTATTTGTCGGAGCAAGACGATATTTTGCATACATATTATACAGATTGCGGCAGGCCACTAGGACCATAGCAAAAGTAAGGGGACTTTACATGTGGCAGTAGTTGTATTTAAAAATTTTAAAAAAAAACGAATATATACCTTGTATTTATAATGATCCTAACGACCTACCGCTATCGTACATTGATTGTTCGTTTCTTAAACATCACGACGGCCACATGTATATTCTCCTTGCTTTTGCAATGGTCCTAGTTGCCTGCCGCATTCTGTATACCTATCTCGCATGAAACCGGTACAATTTCATACAAATATTGTAATGGTATTAGACCCACGGCTCGACTCTGCTAGCAGTGCAACATGATGAACAATTCAGTAAGCACAGAGTTGGGGTGTTTTATGTGGCTGCAATGATAAGCTTAACATTCAAACAATGAATGCATTGGTAAAGAGGTGTCAGTAATAGTAAAGTAATTGAGTAAAAGGAACGCAAGAGGCAAAGCTTGTTTTTCACAGGGGTCGAAGTTGACTTTCAAAAATTAAACAATAGGTTTGTGCAGAATGAATAGCCGAACCGAAATAAAGTAATAGACACAAAAGGGTTTGCTATGTGCATGTAAAAGAAGCGTAGATTTCAATTAAGCTAGTCAGTGAAATTGGTGAGGAATCGTAAAAGGTAAAGAAGGTTGTAATAAAATAACAATACATTGCGAAAGAGCAATTTTGGAAAACAGGCAGCAGGACATGAAAAAGGAATTTGAAAAGCAAGCAGCGGGACATGGAAGAAACAAATAGGAAGTAATGAACTCTATAAATAATCAGTGCATTAACGTTAGTGAAAAGCAGAGCAATTAATAAAACGTGTATGTGGGTGACGCAAAGAAACAATTTAGATTAAGAAAAAGACAATATTTTAGTTTGTAAGAAATTTGAAAATGTAAGATTATGTACTCAAACTTATTTCTAATATGTACTACTTATTTCCGTTAGCATTGTAACTATAGCAACAAGATTTGTTTTTGTTTTAAATAACGGAAAACAGAGAGAACAAAATAATTATTATTAAGCTTGACATTGTTGTGCTCCACTTCAACTCAAGTTTTAATATAATAAATGAGCATTTTGAAACCTAAAAAGTATATTATTGTGTTGTGCACGTGTCAAAGTTCATATGGGAATGTTTGTGGAGATTTCCGCAACATAAAAATAAAATTTTCTCCGGCAGCATCTCGGACGATTTCGGGAGCCGTTCAGTTCGTGATTCCGATATTCAATTCCGGCCAAGATAAGAGTCCAGAGCCAAGGGTCTTTACTGCAACGCATCGGGCAGGACTGCAGGAGTGCCTCCGCCAGCATCAGCACCAGAGAAAGCCGTTCCAGAGGCAAATACTAACTGGGGTTATCCCCAAGCATTGCGGCAGCCACCACCGATTAGTAAAGATAGGAAATTTGCCTAAAATAACAGAGCTAGCGTGCGGGATTCAAGGGGCATACAAGATTAGGTCTTACTGAAGAGGATACAAGCTTCTTCAGGGCTCCACCGAAGGCGCAGTTCGAAGAATAAGCAAGGCGTCCCAAATTTGGAGGTTATGCGAAGGTATCGAAGCGTCCGATTAAAACAATTGCAAAATTTAAGACGGCGCCCATCTGACGTCACGAAATAAATACCTCCCTGAAACAAAAGATGTTATTTGGCGCCAAAGCGCGAAAATTTTAATAAATACCTTACGAAAGTTTATAATTTCGCTCATCTTAACGAACGCAAATACCGCTGACTGCACGACATAAAACATTTTGTGGAATTTTTTACAGATTGCATTCGAACTAATTCCGGTGTATAGTACCGTATCAAACATATTGTAAATTATAACCTACTCTGAACTCACCCTGGGATTAAAGAGTTATTGTTCTGGGCTAGTGTTTTTCCAAATAAATTGCAGCTAAATAAAATATTGAAAAGGGCATACAACCATTTATTTTGTGCAGTAAATTAATACAGGTTACATTTTAACCAGCCTAATAAAATGACAGGCAAAGTTCAAACACAATAATAACATTAAACAGAGGATTGTGCATTTAGGAGTTTGCTCTAACTTACATAACATGTAAATTATTGAATAATATAGGAAATTATATCGGTGCCCGCAATATATACAGGGTAAGCACCTTGTTTATTTTTCGGTTAATTTTGAAATAGAAGGAAGTAATAATTGTCACATAGGTAAGGCTTTACATTTGCCGAAAATAAGACTCATCCGATAGAGGATTATGTCACAAAAGATTAAAAACATTTCAACAGAAACAGCGTTCTGTTCAAGAGAGGTGCGCGCAGGACTTATTTGAAAGAGGCTCGATAGCGTAGTTGGCTTTATCGGGTGCAGATACGATTTCTATGTAGGGGTGCGGTTGCGATCGCTCTGCAGATGCGGCGGGTTCAAACCCCAGCGGGATACATTTTTTAAAATTTGAAAATGTCATTAATTTATTAGAACATTGTGACAATAAATAATTTTAAAAATCAAATTAAGTTAGGAGTAAAAATATCTTTACGTTTCTAATAAATTAAATACATTTTCAAATAAAAAAATGTATCCTGCTGAGGTTTGAACTCGTCGCATCTGCAGAGCGATCGTAACCGCATCCCTGCGTAGAGATCGTATATGCGTCGATAAATCCAACTACGCCACCGAGCCTCTCCGAAATAAGTCCGGCGCGCGCCTCTCTTGAACAGAATGGTGTTATTGTTGAAACGTTTTTACTCTTTTGTGACATTATTCTGTATCGGATGAGTCTTATTTTCGGCAAGTGTAAAGCCTGACCTACATGAAAGTTATTACTTCCTGCTATTTCAAAACTAACCCCAAAATAAACAAAATGTTATTTTTTAAGGTGCTCACCCTGTATATATTTGTATGGAATTGTACCGGTTTTATGCAAGGTAGATATATAATATGTATGCAAAATATCGTCTTCCTGCGGCAAATAGTTTTTGAGCTATACTGCCAACAGACAGACAGAGAGACAGACACATTAAATTAAATAAAACCTCTTTTTCGTCATCTAGGGACCTTGAAACGTGAAGATCTGAAGAAATCTCGGAAGGTGATTTTTTCGTGATTACAATACTTCCTTCGTCTTTCAGACGAGGAAAGTAAAAACCTAATAGATTTCATGATGCAAATTTGAGTTAACTGGTGTAATCGAGTGCTGCAGATGTGTTAAAATAAATTATTAAAATGAAAATAAATGCCTACTTCTGTATCTTCTTCTAGAATCGCAATAAAATTTCGTAAAATATTATTATTAGTATTTTTTTCTTTATTAACGACTGTGTTTGTGAGATATTTGTGTTAACGTAAAACCTCTACAATTTCTTAAAAAGCAAAATTTGTTATTTTTTTTTCATTTCAGGGTCTTTGAACCTTATTTTGGAATAGCCTGTCAAAGTAAGACAAGCATTTCTATAAATGCTTTTTCGAAACCGCTTGGTTGAGATAAGAGTTGTTTAAAAATGTTTTTTTAGATTTATTTAAAAGAAAATATATTCTTTAAAAAGCCTGTATTTCGTGAAGTTAACATGTTTTGTTTTAGTTTTTTTGATTGCAAGTTTTACGTCGCACAAATATTTCAAAAAATTACTAATTATAGTTTTTTACCCAAATTTTACTGTAAATCTAAAAAATATTTTCTCGTAAAAAAGCGTACATTTTATTTTTTTTTGTCGGTCATATTAAAATACACCATGTATAAAACCAAAACAAAATCGTATTGCCTAAAAGTGAAACATTATGTAAAAACTTTAAATAAGCAACAATTGGTTAGAGCTTACACTGCTCTCATACCTAAAGCAGGAGATTTACAACAATTAACAAAAGGTTCGCTGGGTGGCCCCTCCGCCTAATCGGGCCACGAATCCGGATAATGTCTGGGAATGCGCATTAGAAATAATTAAAACCTAATAAAATTCTGTAACACAAGCATGCCAATGGAAATGCGTGTACAAAGGCCATTTGCATCCATGAATATTGATCATCACCTGTTTTAACACCTGTGAGCGATCAAATTTTAATTCAGCGTACACACTTCGTATCCTCTGATGCAAATACGAAGCAACGAGTTAATTAGGCAAGTAGCGTATTTATTTCATTAAATGGCATCGATAGCGTCGTAGTTAATTCCCCGGCCAAATGCGTTGGCCAATTCGAGTCCGCTTCAATTGCTGTTGATTGCAATCCTTGATCGCAATTTCTCAATATGGGGCACGTTAAGTCTGAAATATTTGCAACGGGACCCTTTTAATCTAAACGCTCGTGAATAAAAAGGTGCTTTACGAGATCTTTTTCAGAAGATATCGGTCTCTCATATTTGCATTTCAAATTGTTATTATTTTGAAAACTAAGGTATTACCAATTTTAGACTCTCAATATCACGCAAAAGTAAGTGAATGGAGTAATTATTGAACTTCCTAAAGGTCGTAATAGGAATTAACGTATCAATGCATAAAGTGAATTTTTTATATAGAAAAATATCGATAAAATTGATAGAGGTTGAAATTTTTCGATCTCGAGCATTCCAGACGAGAGTAACCAAATTATCGATGTTTTTTTTAGATTTTCTGTCCTGATCTCTACAATTTTTCAACTTATACCGGAGTCTTTTCTGAAGTGACATTGAGATTTGTTTATATATTCAACAAATTTTCTCTTTGTTCTATAGAACATCGCTATCATAAATGTTTTACCCCTGTAACTTCTAACAAAAAATGAGACCATGAATACAGGGTAAGTATACTCTTCCACGTAAGACCACGAAGAAGTCGAAATAAAAGAATTTTATGAACAGCTACTGGAAACCATACGTGAAAACCATTCCAGCAACACAATGATAGTAGGTTGCTTTAACTCCAAAGTAGGTAAGAGCAAAGACGAAGGGGACGACAGTTGGAGAATATGGTTTTGGAGGGGGGAACGAAAAAGGAGATGTATTGGTAAACTCTATAGAAATGAATAGGATATATGCAATGAACACTTTCTTCAAGAAACAATCAAGCCGAAAATGGACTTGGAGAAGTTCTGATTTTAGATTAAAAAATGAGATTGATTATATGCTTTTAGATTGCTCTCAGATAGTGCAACATGTATCAGTGATTAACAGAATTAATACTGGAAGTAATCACTGAATGATAAGAAAAAATACTAATAAATATAATCAACAAGAAACCAATAACAAGAACCCATAAGAAAATTGACGCAGACAAAAAATTCAGAATAAAGAAGAATATGAAATAAAAGTGAATGGAAAATTACATAAGTAAAACATCGAAGATAACGTTACTAGCAAAGTAAACGGACTAACGAGGATTCTTAAAGAACCCGCCAATGAACTATCTGAACAGAAGAAAATTATAACAAAGAAGATCGGTGACAATACTAATTTGTTATTTGAAAGAAGCTAAAAGTAGACAAGTACAACAATCTTATAAAATGGTCGGAACTTAATAAAGTTATAAGAAATAAATTACGCAAAGACATCAGACAGTACAACACTAAAATAATAGCGAAAATAATTGAAAGAAACAAGATACCAAAGATATTTAAAAAATACCTAATATGGGAAAGATATAAGTGATTTCACTTACTAGACCTGTCGGGCCAGATGGTATAATCCTCGAAATGTTAAAATAAGGAGGGTCAAAATTATGAAGAGCTAAAACAAATTTTTAACTTATCTGCCTAGGGACCGGGACAATCTCAGATTTCTGGATAGAAGCGAAAATTATTCTTACCAATAAACTCGGCAACTATAGGCCTATAAGTCTGCTGTTTCAAATTTACAAACTGATCAAGAAAATACTCACCAATAGATTAACATCCAAAATAAACTATTAGCAAACTCGTGAACAAGCCGCTCGGGTTACAGTACCAGTCAAGAGTTACATAGAAAAATGCAAAACGAAAAAGCATCTGACACCATAGAAATGTGGACAGTACTGAACTCTATGGTGAAATGCCGAATCGACAGTAGATACACCGAACTAATAGAAATCATATATTCAATGGGAGAAAACATCAATTCCTATAAATAGAAGGGTACGGCAAGACGACACAATCTCTCCCAAACTATTTATATCAGCTCTTGAGACAATCTTCAGACAAACTGATTGGAGAAGCAAGGGTATAAACATCAACAACCTGCGATTCGTCGATGATATTCTTCTAATAAGCAATGATCGTGTGGAACTGCTAAAAATGATACGAAATTGGAAAACCATGTTTGATCGAATTAGTAATGAACATCAGTAAAAAAACTAATGGCAAACACAGACACACATATCAATATAATTCTTAACAATCAGGCTCTAGAAAAAATCGAATCCTATATATAGTTAGGACAGAAGACCACCATAGAAAAAGAGAACCTGACTGAAGAAATGCCTCAGCGAATTACAATATCTTGAGTAAAATTCGGCAAGTTAAGCAACACCTTTACATCAGTGATACCCACTACGCTAAAACGAAAACTGTATGATCAATATATTCTCCCTATGCTCTCCTATGGGTCTGAGACATGGTGGCTCAAAAATTAACCAGAGCACAACGAGGGGAAAATACTAGGCATCAATTAACTCATCACAAACGTAAAAAATCGATTCGAGAACAAACCAAAGTTACGGAAGTAATGGAGAGGGTCGCTGAATTCAAGTGGAGGTGGGCCGGACATGTGGTCCGCAAGAGCTGACAATAGGTGGACCAAATTATTTTTAGAGTGGAAGCCAAGACTTGGACTCAGAACTGCAGGGAGACCAATAATGAGATAGAGAAACGACATAAAGGAAAAGGCAGGAAATTAGTGGATGAGAAAAGCACACAGTATATGGAAATGGAAATGGGAAAAGCCTACATCCAGCAGTGGATTGAAATATGCAGATCGTGAACTTCTATAATCTTCAGATTTTCTGGCTTCAGGTTTGTCGCTTAGGAAGCGCCACAAATATGTTAACCACAGATTTATAGGTTGCATTGAAGAGAGAGGTTAACATTTTGTTTGCGTTATCTCAAAGATATTTAGTCATATTCTCCCCCGAGGTTTCGTTGTACTTTATATAGGTTATAATTCAGAATTCTGCGAATTATTTCATCTTTCACTTATGTATGGACACCAGGAGCCCACACAAATATTTTTGTTGAGTTTGTGTATCTGTCTTGTATATATACAAGGCGTTTATAAATTAGAGTTAAAACTTAGCGTTCCAGAGTTTTGAGACGAAAATGTTAACAGAAAAATTTTAGATTTGTCCTCACGAACGGACACGAACTGTAAGTAAAAACTTATTTTATTCAGGACAAGTGATTTTGTTGTTTATAATTGGTCAAAATATCGTTAATGTGAGTTGTCCAGAATGTAAAATTATAGTTTCATGCAACGTTTCAGAAATATCAAACTACTTGAAACCGTGTTATGATAAAAGTACCTACTTCAACTAAAATTTCACTTTGTGCTCTCTATGAAGGTGGTTTCGTATATATTTCTTTAAAAATTGATCTAGAAGTAACCTACAGTAAAATAGACAAATAGATTCGTTTTCAACTTTTTTCATCCTCATACACGCGCTTTACTAATGAAAATACTAAGACCTAAAGTGTGGGCTCACCATGACTTTAACTTCAATTTTAGTATTTAATTGTTTTTTTGTGTCTGACCTCTCTGCTTTTCTTTGCGCCTACTTTTAATGAGTTCTAATGTTTCTTCCACCATCCAAGGGTGCCTTCCTTTTCCCTTTTCTTTTCTTCTCTTGGTTTGACTACAGCTTTCTTGCTGTTGCTCCATGTATTTTCTATCAAACGATTGCTGCAATGTTTGTTGATTTCTATGGTTGCGCTATGTAACTGTTCTTCTACGTATTCTCGGTATTCTTATTTCTTCGTGTCATCTATACATTTCTACTAAAGTTTGAATTTAAAGCACACCCAGGGTATGGTTTTGCATTGAGAACCCTATATCTGTATCTGTTGATAACGCTAATTGAATCTATTTGGTTTTTTCTTTACAATATTGTAATCATCATCTTGGGGAAATTTTCAGGTACGTCTTCCTTAGTTGTTGGAAACTCATATCAGAACAGTTATTCTTTTTTAAATAATTTAGAATAAATTTCTTTTTTTTTAAATGTCATTATTAAAGTGAACAACTTTGGCTCTAGCATAAAGACTTCTTGTAACACATGTCCTTACGTTTTTATTGTGGTTGCATTCGGTGAACATACCATTACCAATTTTTGGTTTGTTTGTGTAGGTACAAACGTGTTACTCAAACTCCTGCATAAAAATATTACAATGTTGCCATCCCCAAACATAGTTTTTTAATGGTTTTCGACGTTATCTTGCTTCACTTTTTAATGTATGAGTCTGTGTTCTGTTCTATAAGCTTAGCAATTTATGTTCAAAAATTACTAATACAATGTAAAGGATGTTTTTTTTTAGAGGCGAAGAACTTTAAATTGAAATAAAACACAGAAAAATGTTTGTAATATCCATGAAATTGGCTTTATTTGAAAGATAATTGTATGGCATTACTGTTTGAATATGATTTCGGGCATGTGACCGCCGCGGCTGGCGCGTATACATGACGTAATCTGAAGGTCCAATTATCACACACTCTTCTCAGTAAATCAGGCTGTATTTCGGCAATAACGCGACGAATGTTGGCTTCCAAGTGCTCAATTATTTCCGGTTTATCGGCGTAGACATACGTTTTTACATATCCCCAAAGAAAATAATCTAATAGCGTAGACCTGTTAACTGGCCACACCGTTCGTACGATTTGACGCGATTAGATTATTTTCTTTGGGGATATGTAAAGTCGCAAGTCTACGCCGATAAACCGGAAACAATTGAGCACTTAGAAGCCAACATTCGACGCGTTATTGCCGAAATACAGCCTGATTTACTGCGAAGAGTGTGTGAAAACTGGACCTCCAGATTACGTCATGTACGCGCCAGCCGCGGCGTTTACATGCCCGAGATCATATTAAAACAGTAATGCCATAAAATTAACTTTCAAATAAAGCCAATTTCATAGATATTAAAAACATTTTTCTGTGTTTTATTTCAATTTAAAGTTGTCCGCCTCTAAAAAAACACCTTTTACTATGCTTAGAAGAATGTTTTTAACAATTATTATAGTAGGTTCTTCAAGGAAATCTATTGGATATTTGTAAGCTGTTTAAGAAAGGATCTCTTAAAGTTAACTGTTTGTTAAAACAACTGTAATCAGTGTATTAAAATATTGGAAATTTTAATTTTAAGTTTAACATTACTTTTAATTTTTTTTAAATAATGATTTTTTTTATCAATTCTAATGTTTATTTCTAAAAACCCTTTAAAATTCTATATAATCAATATTTTCATTTGTTATCCTTTATATGTTATGTTTTATTAGTGTAACAAATTGGATTCCTATCACAACGTGTAATATGTCTTGAATATTCTAACACCGTTAGCATAACTAAAATTACATAAAGAAAAAGTCTTGTACAACCACAGCAATTTTTCTTCTTGTAGAAGACGATTCAAAACAGAAATAAAAGTTATAGTAGTTTATTGAAAATGCTATTGTTAGCAATAACCATCAGATTAATAGTAATATTACTTATTCCTAGCAGGAATTGCATATTACTAAGTTAATAAGATGCGACTAGTTTGAAAGTAAATTTCATATTCACCTAAACCATGAAGTATTAATAAGCTCGCCACTACTCATCCATGTTTAGGTAAATGTTTAATGTCAAAATGCCAATATGTTAATATGAAAAATATCCAAGTACGATCATGAAGTTCGCTCAAAGACAACAATTTAAACTATTTATATCTGAAAAAATGAAACTTTATTAGTACCACATATAACATCCCGTAAAGTCTATTTCAAAGGAAATTTGTCTATCTTTTTCCATTTAAATGATCTTGTAAATTTTCTATTTCAAGCTATTAAACGTTAAAATTCCATTAATTTATCTAAATCTTATCTTCAAATTACCTGTTATCTTTTCTTATATAGTTCTGTGTATTACTTTCATATGAATTATTGCTTCGGGAAAAAAATCGGAATTCAAATAACCCTCTCAATTGAAAATATATTAAAGGTTATTGATTAATTATTCTTCTGTAGTTATATACTCCCTCAGCTCACTGGGGGTGACAACATCTCTAACGTCTGTGCTTTCCATGGTGAGTTTCAAGAATATTAGTGCTTTTTTGATGGTGTCATTGACGGTCTTCAATTGATTTTGCACGAAATCGAGAATAGCAATTTATGCCCAATCGGCTATTGTAATATTATTAATTTTGTGTAAAATAAACTACTCTATCTCATATGGGTCGGGTTTTTACATCCTAGCAAGTATTATTGTTATTTGTATAAATTATTGGAAATACATTTGACATCAACTTAATTATCGTGTTATATTTTTTATTATTTAAAATTGTAAACGCTTTGAACAATGCTTATTTAACCACTGGGACCGCTACAATACTAGATATTTTAACTAATTGGAATCAAATTGAAATATGGTGACCCAACCTCACAATTTCGCAAAATAAATTCGCTATTCCTGGATAATTATTAGTGATTACGTAATTCCAACGTTGCCTAGGTGATAAGAATAGCAGTAAATAAATACACGTCACAAGTAAAAACCACTCAGATGACGCGTCTGCCGGAAGTGCACAAAAAACCGACGCCACTTGAAAATCTTTAAATTCAATCTTTTACGATAAACTTTTCTGACCTTCATGTTGCTTTTGCAATAAAACACTAAGGCTTACCTCGAGCCCCCACCAAATCCCACAACGAATGAGCCCCTTTTTTTCGTTAACATGCAGGGGCAAGCAGCTGATGACTTGCAGAACGTCTCCTGTAGCTCGATCGCTACGAAAACGCCTCCAATTCAGCCGTTGTCTCACACCTAGGGCTCCAACTGCTTCCCACGAAGATCGCTGCCTACCTCTAGCTCACAGGGCTCCAATTACAATGTTTGAACCTCGTAGACAATCTCGAAAAAAGAGTTAGCACTCGATGCACAAATCAAACACTTTTTATAGCCTCAGCAGAGGTGCTACGAATTAACGCAACCTACTATAGTGTACCCAAAGGATATAGAATTAATTTCAAACACACTGAATTGAGAAAAGAGTATTTATTCACGTATTAATAATTATTTATTGGGGAAGTCAAAATTAATACCACTTCGCAGCTTGGCTTCCTTTTCTCAATTGTTTGTCTTCGATCTTAAATTGTTTTACAGTATTTCCAAGCTTGCTCTGATTAGATTTTGTTGTTCAAATAAGGCTAACACTATTTTTAATACCGTTTTACAAATTATTATCAAGGCCAATGTTATTTTATACAATTTGCAAAAATTAAACAAGGGCATTTCTGGACAATTTTATAAAATAATATTTGATATTCTTGAAATATTATTAATTGCTATTATAATCATAAAGGCTTAAAATGTGTTCATAGCAATATCTTAAAATGTCTTTTCTGTCCACAGCATTTGAGGTTAGTGTTATCAAGCACACTCACTTACAAGATAATTCGATGTTAACTTTTACCTAGCTCTTTTCAAAAATTCTGTGTTACAAATTGGCCTAGAAAATTGCTTTTTAACATTGACCAGAAGGAAATCACTTTAACTTTAGTAAGTGTTATGCAATATGAACGCCAGAGTTGGACCATTGAGGCGGCAGCTAAGAAAAAGATGCCTTGATGTTATAGCAGATATTAAAATAGAATGGATCAAACTAATACTAAATGAGAAAGTGCTGAGAAAAGGCAGTGAAGGACTAACAAATAATAATAATAATATGACTTTATTGAGAGAGTAATAACAAGGAACATAATATAAACTTCTCAAATAAGAAAGATGTAGGTATCTGAAATAGAGCATATGTAAAAAGAAAAATTTCTGATCATTGTAATAGTATAGGAAGACATGAAAGAAGAAATGTATGGAAATTACCGAGATTTTATATACGCCCAAATGTGAAGGGTGTTGAGTATTTAAATCCTGTATAATTAAAACGAATTTGTCAGAAAGGTGAAGATTTCAAGAAGCTAATAGTGTTGCTATTTTATGAGCGCATAGAGAGCGTTGCTATTTTCAAAAATTGTGTAAAGGAGCAAGTAAATGCATTTTCTTTAACATAAAACAAGTTATACATAAAACATGAATGGCTAAAAGAACAATATGAACAACTGCATAAAGAATGAAAATCATCATAAGGTTCAAGAAAAACTGAAACAAATTATCCGCACATTCCGAAGAACAACCATAAGCACCATTAGAGAAAAACAATAAGTTACTGACTCACCTTCGCATGCGAAATTGGAAGGAATATATCGATGACGTCTTTAAAGATAACCGCATTTTAGTCATCAGCTATTATGAAAGTAACACCTCATGAGAGCGATCTATATTCGAATCTGAAGCAGAACATGCTATCTGATGAATGGGAAAGTACCTGAACGTGATATTATTCACGCCCAGGTGTTGAAACTTAACAGTCCAAAATATTTATGTAATTCCATAACATATACAATATTAGCCACACTTCTTCAGATTGCCTCAAATTAACTTTTGTGACTATTCCGAAGACACCGAATGTGAGAACACGTGAAGACCACAAATTAATCAGTTCAATCAGTCACACTGAAAACAGTCTTCAAGACAATTCGATTAAGAATATAATATAAGAAGTGTAAAGAGATGAGTGGACGAACGCAGTTTAGAATCAAAAGAGGTCTGGCTCCCGAGAAGTACTGTAATTTTAACATACATGTTTCGGCCATTTTCTATTACACTTTTCCCTTATCTTCCTTGTGAGTCTACTATAAGTGCTTTCTTGGTGGTTCTTTATTTCTTCGGACTCTTCGCTATTTTTGTCTGCTTATTTCAGTTTTTCTCTTTGATTTTTTGTGATACTTGTAGTCAGCTTTTATTTCTTCTATTTTGTGTTTTTCGATGTCTTCAAGATTGACCGTCTTGGACTCCTTAAATTTTTATTGACCTTAGTTCACATGAGGTCTGGAATTTTTACTACATTTGTCTTTTACCATAAAAAATCATATTTTTATGTCGCCTGCAGCTCATTAGCCTCTATGTACTGTTATGTTAGCGTAAGACTGCTAGTTTATTTATGAAAGTTAATCCCTAGGTATGAGGTTATTTATACAATGATAAAAACACCTAATTATTAAAAACATACAAAGATGAATTTAAGTATTAAAAGAACAGCATAATTATTCAAAGGTTATTTAGTAAATTTGCGGACTAGGATTCAAATCCAGTTATAGATACAATTCAGATTAAGAAACAGAACGGTTTTAACATATGGATTATGTAATTCTTGGATTAAGGTGGAACGCAAAAGTCGCATAATTATTTGAAAAATTCCTTCAATATTTAAAAAATGAATAAATTGCACTAATATGTCATCCAGCGGTGTTAATTAAAAAATGGATGAAATATATTACTATGGTGAGTTGTATTATTAAAAATAACAGGAAGTTTTGATTTTAAAAATGTAAATGTATTTTTGATAAAAGTAAAAATTTGAAAATAAATCCCTTTTATAAAATGATTTTATTTATCTAATTGGTGTATAAAAGGGGGTACTTAAGAATAAATTTACGAGATGGAGAAAAAGTGAATTTTAAATAAACGGTATAATGGATTAATGGAGAAGAAGTTATATGGTAGGAGTACAAGAAGAAGGTGAACTGCTGCAATCTACAAAATAGCTTTTTCTGGAATTGGATGCTGCACTAAGTTTATTGTTCGTTGGTTACATCTGAATTGGACCAAAGGCATTACATTTATTGGTGGTGGCCCTCATCGAGCTTCTTATTTGGAGGTTGTGGACATATTGTGATATTTGGATATAGGGCATTGCAGTCACTGGTAGTTAATCACATCTATACTTAGGTTGGTGCGCAGTTGAAAGTAAGGCAATTACTGCAAAACGTGGAGCTTGCTATGTTGAAGTCCGCATTGAAGCTACATTAGGAACCATTAAAAAACAACGGGTGCTGAAATTAGTTAAGAGGCAGTACTTGCACGGGTGTCCCAGAACATCGGCGAGCAGACGGAGTACGCTTGGTTCAACGAAGAGGCTGATTGAAGTGTTTGGTGAAGTAACAACTACAAGTATTTTGTAAAGGATCTGAAAGTAAAAAGTTATAATAAAGTGAATAAGATACTTGAAGGAACTAGTTACATTTTCCATGTTTTCCAAAAGATAAGAATTGTAACCAATATGATTTCGATTGAGCTTCCACTTTCATAATTTTTGACGTTGACAGTTGTAGAACTTTCATATTTTTTTAAGTAAGTTTCAATGGTACTAAACAACTATCGAGTGTAATAATTTTGATAATGCATGAACCTAACCTAATTTGAGAGTGATAGTTCTGCTGCAGCTAAAAAATTTAATAAACTCAATAAATAATAATTTTACATCAAATAGCATATATTTTACATGAATTCATTTAAACCGAAACGTGTTATAATCTAAAAATTAATACCATACAGGCTTATACAGTCTTTGATCTACCCTAGCTGGTTAAATAAAATAAACTAGATAGCATCAGTAAAGGCAAAGTAAGGGGTATAGCAATATACTTTTTTCTATAGCACATGTTAAAGAGTGCTTTTATCAACTCAAAACAAAAGGTCAAGTTTTACTTTAACAGCAAGGGTAGATAAAATAGCACTTTAACATCAAGAATAGATAAAGTAATTTAACTTTTGTTTAAATTAAATATGACAGCTTCGTATTATCGTAGCAACCCAATCTAGCTACTGACATTTTGAAATGTGATTGACTGTCATTATTTTCTTTTGAAATTGTTAAAGTTCTTGCTATAGAAAAAAATATTGTAGTATACACGACGATAAAGTTATTTCTATCCGCTCTTGAATCATTAACGTCTCGACTTCGTCTCGACGTTAAACGATTCACTCATGGATAAAATTTAACTTTATCGTCTTGTATAATAAATTACTATTATTTTGAAATTTTACACACAGGACCTCCATACTTGAATTTTATACTGATCATGTACTTTTGTTTGCCCTTCCAAGGTGAACAAATTTGTTACCTTAAATTATAAAAGAAAGTTTCTTACTCAGAACGGTTTTGCAAGCTATTTGCAAACGTATTTTGAATCTTATGAATTACATATTAATAAATAAGTGATTATGCTTGAAGTAAGTTTAAAGTTCTGTTGCAAACGCTGTCGCAAATCATAAACAAAATAGAAATTGCACATAAAGCCAAATTAAATACAGCTATGACATTACTATTCTTAACACTTTGAAGTAAGTTGTAATTTAAAAATAATACCGTGACAACTTAATGAAAACAAGAATTATACTTCTTCATTATATTTTCATTGTTAATGCTCTTACTATGTAGGAAGCTAGCTAAGTAGGCTGCTCTTGCCAGAACCGTTTTAAGCAATTATCTGTATAGCACAACGCACAAACATTAAAATAATCTCGGTTTCTAATTTTATTATAAAATTGTTTCCGAGAAGGCAGCTAAACGTAAAAATCTAATTGTTCGTAGCAACTCTGGCTATAAAATTGGATAACTGAAGTGAAGTAGCATTTAATTACTATGCACGTATAATGACATGCTACGTATCCCGTCGGTCTTAATTCCCGCTTAATTGTTTACGAGGGTCCTTAAGGACGACTCTTAATTAATTTCAAAACTCGTTCTTGAGCTTTATGTGCCATGAAAACTGAAGCGATATTCAGCATTGTTTCTGCACTCGCATGTTAGGCGAAATCGTCCGATTTGGGACACAAAGAAAGAAGATAAGCCTTCTACAGCTTGCATTAATTATTCATTTGATATGTGTGGTGTGTCGCCATACGTCAAAAATGAAATAAAGTCGAATAATGTAACTCTAACTAGGTTTACCATTTTTCTGTTATATAATGTATTTGTCACTGTATTGAGGAAGAAATTTGAAAAGATAGAGGATATCCACAACGGTTAGAAATAACATTTTAAATCGTGATTAACTGATTGTAACCATTTAGCTGAACGCAGCCATCTTAATTCAGGTATTTATATTTAATAATTTTTATATAAGTCATATATCTTAGGGTCATGCACATGCTACACATTGAGCTTATATCAAAGTTATTGTTATAAAAACAGCCAATTTTAAAAACTTATATTTAGATAACTTTCAAATCAAACAAAATTAAAGCTTAAGGCATCCATTTTTTAGAGAAATGTTAATTATTCTATTATGTTAATTTCAAAAGTTAACAACAGAAGCTAATTCTATATTATTTTTTATTATCTCAAATGGAAGTTTCCATATGCGTGTTTATATCTATTATGAATGTACTATGTGATAACAATTTAAAACTTAACTTTGCACCTGTGGTGGTTTAATATTCAGCTAACATTGTGTTCACAATTAATATTTATTCAGTAAATTAAAAAGACTTTTTATTATAATATTACAAGTAATTGATACATATTTAATTGAGTTATGGATTTTTTGAGATTTAGTTTATGGTCTCTTAATATCTACGAGGAAGAGCCGATTGAACATATGAACACTTGCTTAGAACAAGTTTAAATAACTTGGCAAATGAATCAAGGCATCCTTGAATAGTATATTTATAAAATCATATTGATCAATTGTTTTTACTGATGTATTCTTCTTTTTTCCTGTCCAGCCATCATTCTCCCAACCTTAAAGATAGATATCCTTCATTTACTTGCACTGTTCTCTGTTTTAGGGTGTTTGCATCCATCCGAATCCTACAAATTTTGTGATCTCATCTCTCTATAGCATCTGAGGTCTTTCTATTCATCTTCATTCTAATTATTGTTGAATTATTGCGTTTTATCTACCGCCTTGTTGATGTCCAGCTCATTTCCATTTTGTTCTTGTGGACAATTCTTCTATACTAATCAGTTCTAATTTCTTCATTACTTTTTTCGCCTTTTAGTGCGATGTGTAGTATAGATGACTCTATAGTTCATTGTTTTTACTAGTTTGTCTAAATTACTATTTGTTAGTGTCATATTTGTGCACCATAGGCTATACCAAGCAGAATACACTGATTGCATACCCGGCTTTGGAAGTGTTGAGGTATGCTTTCTATTGACAGAAGTTCTGTTTCTGTCGTTTTTAGTGTTGGTTCTGTATTTCGTTTCACTTAAGTTCATATGTTCTATTTAGCTGAATGCTGTGTCTAGTTCATTTGTCATTTCTTGTAGTTTGTAAAATTTTTCGAATATTGCAACTACTTGATCTGCAAAGCACACATTGCTCTGTGACAGTTTATACTTATGCATTTGCGTTCACACCTGGGTCTCTTAAACATACAATGTTTATAGCTATGTGGTTAGCTGGTTCTTCTAATTCTAACGTTAAAGTAGCATTTATGTATATATTGTATAGTAGTTGTATTTATAGTCTACTTTCCTATAGCGTACTGCCTTCTTAATTGCTCATAATTATACGGACCCAAAGGCTTTTTGGTAGTCTCAAAAAGTTATGTACACAGTAGGTACATTTCGACGTTTTTGTAGGAAATCTCGGTAACTATAGAAAATATGGAAAAATGGACACTCCATTCTTGATTCCTTTTTTCGAGGAAAGTCTTTTAGTGTAAACCAAAATTAGCTACAGTTTTTCACTTTCGAGTTACAAACGAAAGCTCGCTTATTTATGAAAATAGAAGAAAGTAATTTCTACGTTCTTCATGCACTTTTTCGGTGAGGATGCAGTGGTAGGTAGTTGTCGAAAAAATGGTTTCGAATTTCGAGTTATGCCATAAAGTTTTATTTTTTTAAATAGAACTTGTAGTTGGCTGTGCCATGCAGAGAAAGAGAATTTTCTTCTATTTCAGTCATATATATCATGTACGGCCGATTTATGAATTTTCACAACATTAAAGCAAAAATTCACATTGTAATATTTCTTCGTTTTCTAGTTCAAGACTTGTAGATTTGGAATAGCTATACCTAATTAAACAAAGGACCTGTCATTGCGTCATTACAAAATCGACAGTTTGATTGTTGCTTATAATGTTACAGTGTCCGTCACAAATTTGAATACATGGAAAACAAAATTATTATCCATTTATCAGAAAATTTTATACTCAATAAAAGTACCTGCATATTCTCAAACTAAAAACACACTCGCCAAAATTAAAATATTTCCTTTTGTATACGGGAGAGGTTCGAAAATATGAAATCGTGTCAAGAATAAAGTACCTTTATCCGCAAACGTCATAAAAGTGACAACTTATGTGTCTTTATTGACAAGGTAAAAATGTCACTTTATCTGATTAAGCAGATAAAATAGCAATTTTTGCGTATTTTATGTGCCTAATCACATAAAATCGTTGCTCTCTTTCTTTCTTTCTATGTTTGTTTGCTATCTCCTTCGAAGATACTGGACCGATTAAATTGTATGATGGTTTAAAATTTTGCAAATTTTTAGACTTAGATCGTAGGCCGGTTTTTATTTTCAAAAAGAGTACGAAAGTTTTAATTTAATTAAATCCTTTAAGCAGCGGAACGGAGCATCTGCCGCCGTGGGTTATGGTGTGACAGCTGCTGTGGCCGTGTGCTATTAGCTTGGGTGATTCAGTATGTTCATATATCATTATAACGGGTGTTCATAAACAGTCGTCATCCCAGTTGCTTTGAAAAACAAAATGTTATGTCTTTGATTAATTCGCAACACAATGAAACGTCATTGAGTGCTGTCATAGCGCATTTTTTCTCAATTTTAATAGACATACGTTTCTGAAGTCAAAACCTACTGGGATGACGACTGTTTATGAACACCCGTTAGTAGCGCGTTATTTAAACAACCGAGGTTGGTGCAGGGGTAAAGTGCTCGCCTGTCACGCGGGTGACCCGGGTTCGATTGCCGGTCGATGCATCCTTTTTTTAAATTTATATTAATGAAATTAATTTGAATACGTTTGTGGATGTGATAAGATCAATAATTAGACATAATAGGATTAGTTTGCTCCTTTCTAAATAACTTAATTGCATCTCTAAATGGTTGAGGAATTCCTATAAAACCAACCTTATTGGGCCCTTTACGAATTTGAATATAACCAAGAACCTTACGTTCAAGTAAAGTTAAAAAAGCAACCCCAACTAAAACACAAACAACCAAAATAATTAACCTCAAAAAAATTATTAAAACATCAAAAACATACAAATATTACCTGTAAAAAATTACATTTAAAGATTCTAAATCAATTGCACTAATCTGCCAAAGTAACTAATAATATTCAAAAATAAAATAAATATATCCAACATCCGGTCCTTTCGTACTAAAATGTAGTAAATAAATCAAGATAGAAACCAACCTGGCTCACACCGGTTTAAACTCAGATCATGTAAAATTTTAAAAGTCGAACAGACTTAATATTTAAGCTTTTGCACCAAAAATAAATTTTAATCCAACATCGAGGTCGCAAACTTCTTTATTGATAAGAACTCTAAAAAGAAATTACGCTGTTATCCCTAAGGTAATTTATCTTAAATTTAAAAAATATAGATAAACAATTCACAAATCAATGATAATAAAATTAAAAGAGTTTAATAAATCTTTTAGTCACCCCAACCAAATATTAATAAAAATAAAAAAATAAAAAATTCCAAATAAATTATTACTAAATAAATATAAAACTCTATAGGGTCTTCTCGTCTTTAATAAATATTTAAGCCTTCTTACTTAAAAGTTAAATTAAACAAAAATTTTTAAAGAGACAGTTATTTTGAATTATTTGCCTCACTAACGTTCGGCTAAATAAACTTCAGCTTCGCCACATAAAGTACCACTTTTACTCCTAATAACATAATCTACTATTATCTTACAGTAGCACCTATTACCATACATTATACAACTGTTTTCAGTGACTAAAATTAAGTTTTATTCACTAGTGAGTTTTCATTATCTATACTACTGCATTGTTGGTAACACTGTCAAGCTATGTCAAATTCGTAATTTGCAGGTTAAGTTTTGCTTCAGTCTGTGTCAAATAAAAAACAAAACCTTACCTACGAACCTCGAATTTGACATAGACTGACAACGCACTTCAGTACTGCCAATACACTTCAGTACTGTCAAACGTATATCACAAATCATAGGCGACTAATTATAAATTTATTTCGCGACATATTCTGATTGCGCAAACGATTTAGGCACAAGAATTGCTACTGTAAGATAAAAAGTCGTATTTCACACGTGAGCGAAATGCCATTATAAGCTCGTGAGAAATTGTATCGCTCGTGCTGGGGCACTCGCGATTCAAAATTCTCACTCGCAAATAATGATGCATTTCTCTCACTTATAATATAATCTACTATTATTTTTCAAAATACACAAAAATGTTTTTTGAAGATATTTGTTATAACATGTCAATTATAAATTAGAATTGTTTTGAATTCTTATTGAATGTCGGATTGTTTGTTAGTATATTTCTTAAGATACCTACCTCTTTTTTTTTGACACAAAAAAATGTGACTATTGGTGGTTGTGACTAAATTTTGGCACCTTCTATTAATTATTAACAAATAATAGTTTTGTGTATCTTGAAAAATAAGGGCAATTTATTCTTGAGTCATTTTCATATTTTCGACCACCGTTGTATACGAAAAAATATATTTAAACTTTGGCAAGTGCATTTTTAGTTTGAGAAGGTGTAAGAACTTATATCAAATAGTAATTTTTGTATTAAGTGCACGGAATGAGTGTTTTGTTTGCGCATGAGAATGCCCAAACAACACTCATTTCTCCCACTAAATACAAACAATATTTTTTCTACTACCGCCAAACAAAAATATCAATATTATCTAAATGTTTTCCACCCTACTGCGCAAAATGGGTTTTTTCACGTCACCAATGGTGACGTAAATAATTATCCTACTTTTTACCATCTTAAAAAATGGCAAACTTCGCATATCGACAACGATGCGCGAATGTTCCTTTACTTTGAAGGTTGTCGAACAATAACGTTTTATAATAAAACATCTCTATATGTGCCCAAATGTATGACAGATACTGTATATTATGTTATATGTTATGATATATATCACTATAATGAAACAAACATTATTTTTCCCATGATGCAATAGCCAACTATGAGTTGCGTATAAAAAAGTCTGTAAAGAGCTTTACTCAGAACTTGCCTCGTAAGTGGTCGTTTTGAGACTAAATCATTTTTAAAAACAAATTAAACTCAGGGTAAGTATATCTACGTTTCTAATAAATTTTATAAATTTTCAAATAAAAAAACATTACCGGTGGTCGAATTCGAAGTGCAGGAGGCTACGAATGCGATTTCAATGTTTGGTTGGGTATTGCAAGGGAACGTGCTATCCTTACATGCGCTACAGAGCATTTCTTGAGTCCATGATTTTCGGGTGCCTTAAAAAGAACCCATTTTCTGTTAGGTTCAATTTTTGTCAGGGGTAAAGTCTGAACTATGTGCAAATTTTTACTTTTATCTGTATCTCAGTAAATGCAAAAATAAAAATATTACCGGTGTTGGGACTCGAAATTCAGCGTCTGCGAACGAGCCGTCGCATTCGTTTCATTGTTCCGCAGTAGTTCACGAGTAAAGCGGGCATTCGCTGCTTAAGCCACCGGAACTCTTGGAATTTCTTGAAACAGCACTATTTAACATAACTCACTTATTCGTGGTTTCCTTTTGTCTCGTACAACATTTATCCTGTATCTGTTGGGTTCTATTTCTGGCAAATTAAAGCCTGCGCTATGTATACTATATTGTTTTTATCTATTTCTAAATTAATGCAAACATAAACACATTTTTTAAGGTGCTCACCCTGTATATATTTGGCTGAAATTATCTCGGTTTCATGCCAAGACGGCATATCATCTGCAAGCAAACTATTGTCTTCTTCCAACAAATAGTTTTTAAGTTATACCGCCAACAGACAGATAGACAGACGAAGTTGGAAAAACCTGTTTTACGTCATCTAGGGACCCTGTAACGTGAAGATCTGAAGAAATCTCGAAAAGTGATTTTTTCGCGATTACAATACTTCCTTCGTTTTTAGACGAGGGAAGTAAAAATACAACTTTATGGTATAACTTGAAATTCGAAACTTTTTGAAAAACTGATTGCGCCACTGCAATCTTATCAAAAATGTGCCTGAAGAACGTAGAGATTGCTTTTCTCTATTTTTATAATTATGCAAGATATAGCCACAATTTTGGTTTTCACCATTAAGTTCTTCTCGAAAACGGGATCGAGCATTGGGGGGGGGGGGGGGTATTTTTCCATATCTCTAAGAGTTATCGAGATTGCTTATGAAATCATCGAAATTTGCGCACCCTGTACAGTGGCATGCTGTACCCGCTAGTCGTTTTAAATATCAATCGAATTCACTATTGTAAACCTGTTTGTTAGGAGCTTAATAGGGTGATTTATCACGTACGGAGAAGATTTTGAGAGGCGTTGGGACTCCAGTAAACATTTTTTATTAACAAACATTTGATGAAAAACCAATAATAAAAAAGTTACAGTAGTTTAAATATCTTTAAAAAAAGTTGGCCACTGATTGAGTACTGCTGAAATTAAATTGTTTTCCAGAGATTTTTGCCAAAGGAACAATATTTCTTTGTTTCTTTGGAAACGATATAATTTCAAACATAGAGAACAAAAGACAGTGCTCACTCCAATACTAAATTCTAAAACTAATTTCTATTTCAATGTCATTATTAATTTTGTATAACTGTCTTATAATTTAAAAACAACGAATTTGGATTTGTATCGTTTACTAAAAAAAATGTTGTTTTATTTTATATCAAATGTTACAGTGTGCTTCAATCGACGCAAAACAAAAGGTCAAGTGTTACTTTAACAGCAAGGGTAGATAAAGTAGCACTTTAACATCAAGGGTAGATAAGTAATTTAATTTTCAAACTTTTATTTAAATTAAATATTACAGCTTCGTATTATCTTAGCAACCCAATCTAGCTACTGAGATTTTAAAATGTGATTGAGGAAATAGGATTGTTTTCGGGTAATTTTAGATAAAGTTAAAATTCCAGTTGTAAAAACTGATATTCGTGTAGAGAGACCCAAATTACACATAGAAAACAAATATCGAAGCTTCACCAAAACGTTCCCAAAACGTTCCCCTATTTTCTAAATTTTAACTTTAGTATAATTTCGCAGCTTTCTCTCGACTGAACGATTAATCGGAAAAACTACAAGTATTTAAAATGTAGGAAATTTTATCGTCTTTCATTTCATATAGGTTCAACGCTTACGAAATTGAATTGTTTTCGAGTAATTTTAGAAAAAGTAAAATTTCGGTTTTTTGCAGTTTTTCCTTTAAAAAACGTATTTCCGGTCAAAATTCCAGTTGGAAAACCTGATATTCGTGTAGAGACCCAAATTACACATAGAAAACAAATATCAAAGCTCCATCAAAACGTTCCCTTATTTTCTAAATTTTAACTTTAGTATAATTTCGCAGCTTTCTCTCGACTGAACGATTAATCGGAAAAAACTACAAGTATTTAAAATGTAGGAAATTTTATCGTCTTTCATTTCATATAGGTTCAACGCTTACGAAATTGAATTGTTTTCGAGTAATTTTAGAAAAAGTAAAATTTCGGTTTTTTGCAGTTTTTCCTTTAAAAAACGTATTTCCGGTCAAAATTCCAGTTGGAAAACCTGATATTCGTGTAGAGACCCAAATTACACATAGAAAACAAATATCAAAGCTCCATCAAAACGTTCCCTTATTTTCTAAATTTTAACTTTAGTATAATTTCGCAGCTTTCTCTCGGCTGAACGATTGATCGAAAAAACTGCAAGTACTTAAAATGTAGGAAATTTTATCCTCTTTCATTTCATATAGGTTCAACGCTTACGAAATTGGATTGTTTTCGGGTAATTTTAGAAAAAGTAAAACTTCGGTTTTTTGCACAGTTTTTCCTTTAATCAACGTATTTCCGGTCAAAATTCCAGTTGGAAAAGCTGATATTCGTGTACAGACACCTAAATCAGCGTACATAAATCAAACAACTAGAGACACTCACAGTCGGTTCCTTTGATTTCAAAATACCGATTTGGATGTCCTTGAACTGCTCCTTGGGGGTACTTTCCGATAGTACTAACAGATGGCGCCACTACTTTATCACATATGATTGGTAACAGAGCCAGTCACTGGGCTCTGATTGGTAGAACTTTGTGCTGCCATCTGATAGTCAAGCATAGAAATACCCCCCGAGTTACTGTCCCAGGCACTCTAGACAGGTTTCAACATTTGGCTTGAGTGTCCCTACTTGTTTGATGTATGTACGCTGCCTAAACTACACATAGAAAACAAATATCATAGCTCCACCAAAACGTTCCCCTATTTTCTAAATTTTGACTTTAGTATAATTTCGCAGCTTACGCTTACGAAATTGGATTGTTCTCGAGTAGTTTTAGAAAAAGTAAACATTTTCGTTTTTTTTTGCAGTTTTTCCTTTAAAAAACGTATTTCCGGTCAAAATTCCGGTTGGAAAACCTGATACTTATTTTCTTTTGAAATTGTTAGTTCTTGCTATAGAAAAAAATTGTATTATACACGACGATAAAGTTATTATTATCCACTCTTGAATCGTTTAGCGTCGACTTCGTCTCGACGTTAAACGATTCACTCGTGGATATAATTTAACTTTATCGTCTTGTATAATAAATGACTATTCTACAACTTATTTGAACACTATGTATACATAATTTTCATGTAGTTACTTATTTTCAATTTTAAATAATGAAAAAATGTATTTTCATTACATTAGGTACGTTTCTTAAAATAACATAAATTTAACAAAGGCAAAACATTATCAAAAGGAAATAGAACAATAACTACATAAGTATAAAAATTCACCAAAATCAAAAAAATTGTTCAAAATGCTGCCCCTACATTTCAATACACAGTAGCGCACTACGAGAATTTCTCGACACTTGCGGATATTGTTCTTGCAAGTCCTCTGCAGCAACATTGATTCGATGGCGCAGCTCTTCAATGGTATCAACTTCAGTTGCATGTACCCGGTCTTTCAGGTATCCCAATAAGAAGAAATCCAGTGGCTTGAGATCAGGGCTGGGTGGAGGCCATTGAATAAATCCACCCCGGCCGATCCACCTTTGCGGCGCATAAACCACATGTTATGTCGCACAACCAATGCAACATCTTCTAGGAGTTCTGGTAAAACTTCTTATAAAATGCAAGTAAGATTCGCCATTGAGACGCGCCGGTAATTCGAAAGGCCCTATTAAGGTACAGTTTACGATTGCAGCCCATAAATTTAAACTGAAACGTTGCTGAAAGTTACTTTGGCAGATCGCATGAGGATTTTCATCAGCCCATGTGTGAGCATTGCGGAAGTTGAGCTTACCATTCCTGGTGAAACAGCATTATCATTTACCTGCTTCTACTTCCGTACGATTGAGCAGCCACTCACAAAACTGCTGCCGCAACGGATAAGCGTTGGGAGTAAGTCCTTGTACCTTTTGGAAATGATAAGGGTACAAACCGTTCATCTTCAATGTGCGTCAAACAAAGTTCTGAGAAACATTAGCTTCTTGGGCAATTTGGCGTGTACTAGTTGTCGATTCAGCATCTACCCTTTCCAATACTTCTTCACCAACATCAAGAGCGTGTCGATTTGGTCTTCCATCATCATGTGGTTGTAAATTACCAGTCTCTCTTCTCCGTTGAATAACCCGGAAAAATGTATTTTTGAAAGAGGCAGGTTTGTTTGGATATTTTTCTAAATAATTACGCCTTGCCCGTGCAGCACTTTCATCTGCAGCTCCATACACTATTATCATGTCCATGTATTCATCGTTGGTGTAATTCACAATTTTACTAATAACTTAATAACAACTACTAATAACAAATCTTAAATTTGATGTGATCAAATTTACTGAAATGTCAATTTGACACTTTCATAAATTTCGACGGCACTTGCCTATTATTTTTTTATTATTCAGCGGCTCTCAATAGTTGTTAGAAAAATTATTGGGCATTAAAAGGCAACATTAAGAAGCCGTAATTTCTATTTTACATTTATTTTAAATATATTTTTAACTAATAAATGTGGTTCAATTAATTCCAATATCCCCAATTTAAATTTAAAACATAGATTACCCACATAATTTCCGAACAACTACTTCTTATTTAACTAAGCTTTAACTCATAACTTTTTAGTTATCGAGGTTTTCTAAAAATGGTATTAATAAAAAATGTTTACTTTAGTCCCCTCTATCTACCCTAAAAATCTGCTCCGTACGTTATAAATCACCCTATACTTGCAATAATAGAGAAATTAGGCGGTAGCTGTTTAATTTGCTTTAGTTTTCCTATTTTGCATTGATCCGGTTATTAGGAATTTTTACTTCTTGTGGACATTTATTGAATAAGGTATTAAGAACGATTATGATTGGTTTCAGGGTATCTCCTTCACGCGGAGCTTTGTTATTCTCCATATCCTGTATTGCAGTTTAGATTTCGTCTTCTTCTATCTTTTGTCTATTTCTATTATGAAATTTTCGTGTGTGTTTTATAAGGTAGAGTAATATCTACCAATGTTTTGAGTTCTGTCTTTTTCCTGATACCTTTGTGCTTCATTTCGTAATACATACATACGCTTTTTCACTAGTTCTGGTGTTAAGCACTTCATATTAGCATCTTTTAGAATGGCTTCTTCCATTTTTTAAATTATAGTTATGCCTTGTGTTTGTCGTATAATTTCTGAAGTATTTTGTATACTTATACATATTCAATCGTGTTTATTTACCTTGAGTAAATAACTATTATTCGCTCTATACTATTTATGTTGCTTTGTTTGGTATATTCTCGTTTTTATTTACTATTTTTTGCAACTTTTTGTCCCGCTTTCTTCATAGATGCTATTATTACATTATTTTATTAATTTTGTTCTTTGCACGTTAAGTATCTTGATTCCTGTAAAAGTCTTTGAAGTACTGGTTTGCATTGTTTGGTTTTAGTCTGTAGATTATCTACATCTATTTCTCTTGCTATTTTATCTTTTCTGTTTACTAATATTGTGCTTTTTACAATTCCGTTTAATATCTGTTGTAAAGACATTTAAAATTTGAACGTCATATATTATGCTCTTTTTGGTAGATAATGTGGTCATCCTCCTTGCCTATACTAAAGTACTTTCTAATTCACATAGTACATCACCAGTAGCCGTAGATCGTATATACATATAGGTTCCTATCTTCACAACATAGGAGGTGTAGGAACCTTAATTCATAAGAAAATGGATTCTAATCTAAGAACACTTAAAGCAATGCTTGAAAAAGTTATCTTGTATATTACACTAGATTGACTAGATAGTGGGAAAGTAGTTACACTAAAATTCATTCACATGTATGGCCATGCCACTGATCAAGACGATGAAGAAGTGGAACAGTTATATGACGAATAATACAGTTGTGGAGATAGCCAAAACGTTTATTGAAGTATAAAAATATTTTGTTGTTCTTTATGGTCCAAAAGTCACACATATACAGGGTGTCTCAAAAAGAATGGGACACCGATTAGTCATAGATTCCTTACGTCATAATAAATCGATTAAACCTAATATACCTTAGTACAAAGTCCCTTCAGTAAGAAGTTATAGGGCCTTGAAGTTCAATTTTTTATTTTTTATTTTTTTGTTAATTTCCATAAATGTAGAGATATCAATTTGTATTTTGGTACACATACTTACAATTATATACTACACTAATAGAAAACATTTCATAAACTAGACTTGACTGTAAAGGGCACTTTACCTAACTTTTAAAACCTTTTTTAACTCTAACTTCGTTATATGTAACATTTTTAAAATTTTAGGTTATTATCTAAAATAAAATTAAAATACACAAAAATAATGTACTCTTACTTCATAGGCGTAGGAGCAACCGTTTACCTTAAAATACCTATTAAAGGTTTTTGGTTGTCACTAACACATGTAATTATCAAGTACGCATGAATACAAAAACAATGGTCATCTAGTAAAAAACAATGATAAATCAATTAATGACATTAGTAACATAAGAATTTGTTCTCTTATGTTTAAGAAAATGCCGCTACATAACGAATTCTCCAATGCTGAAAGGTTCGTTATGTCGCAGCATTTTTGTAAGCACAAAAGACAAAAACCTGATGTCACCAACGTCATTAATTGATTTCTTGTTGTTGTTTACTAGATTACAATCATTACCCATTGTTTTTGTGATCATGGCTACTTGATAATTGCACATCGTAATGACAACCAAAAACCTTTGATGGGCATTTTACGGTAAACGGTTGCTTTTATGCTTAAGTACTAAGAGTACATTATTTTTGTGCTTTTCGATTCTCTTTCAGAAAATAACCTGAAATTTTAAAAAATGTTACATATAACGAAGTTAGAGCTAAAAAAAGTTTTGAAAGTTAGGTAAAGTGCCCTTTACAGTCAAGTCTAGTGTATGAAAATGTTTTCTATTAGTGTAGTATATAATAGTAAGTATGTATACCAAAATTCAAATCGATATCTCTACATTTGTGGAAATTTACAAAAAAATTAAAAATAATTAATTGAACTTCAAGGCCCTATAACTTCTTACTGAAGGGACTTTGTACTAAGGTATATTAGGTTTAATCGATTTATTATCACGTAAGGAATCTATGACTAATCGGTGTCCCATTCTTTTTGAGACACCCTGTATAAGTTGATAAATTATTTAACGTTTCGCCACTCTAGATGGCTTCATCAGAAATGATTAAGAGGCGTTATAACAAAATGGCTTCCAGGAAAGTTTATAATAATTAGTAACAAATTTTGCAAGTGACTAAATAAGCCACATTGCAAGTATACGGTGTCAAAAAGATAAAATGATGAAAAATTTACACAATCATTATTGATTGAGGTTAAACATTAACTAATATAGATTAGTCAATGTAATTAAACAAATAAACGTTTTATAAAGTGAAAGACATCTTGTTTTGATGAAACAGCTTGTTACAGATTGTATATATAGGCTCCGATCTTTCATTTACTCGTTTGGGACAGCCTTTTCTAAATCACGAATTCTTAATATTTTTTGCCACCTAAGATGCTGTTGTTTTGCCCGTTGAAGGTATTCTACTTTCTTCCCACGCACCCTATCTGGAGAGCATTCTGCCATCCGCCACCTGGGAATGCGTCCTTTAAAGGTTATAAGCTCCACTTTGATACCCCGAAATTATACCGTTTAACCACCAACATTTATATGTTTTATTTTTTTACATCTATGTCTGTACTACCTCCTTAATTTCTTATTCTGCGTTTTCGAGATTTATTATTTGTGTTAATCTGCTCGCATCAATTCGATTCTGTCTTAATTTGTTTTAGTCATGCTGTTGAGCATTAGTGCCATTACATTTCTACGTTCCTCTAAAAGACGAAGGCAATAGTGTAATCGCGAAAAGATCATCTTCCTAGATTTCTTAAAATTTTCACGTTTCAGGGTGCCTGGATGATGAAATACAGCTTTTTGCAATTCCGTCTGTCTGTCTGTTGCTGGTATAACTCAAAAACTATTTGTTGGAGAAAGGCACTACTTTGCATGCGAATTATATGCTTTCGTGGCATAAAACCGAGAAAATTTCGATAAAATACATAAAGGGTGAGCACATTAAAAAAAATAATATGTTGCCTATTTTTGCTTTAACTCAAGAGCTACTACTTAAATGAAAGTAATATTTTGCACGTAGCCCAGGTATTACTTTTGACGAAAAAGAGACTATTTTGGACTCAACATATACAGGGCGAGCAACTTAAATAAAATAAAAGTGTGTTTATTTTTGCTTCAACTGAGAAATAGATAAAAGTAACAATTTGGGTATAGCTCAGGTTTTATCGTTTACGAAAATGGAACCTAACAAATACAGGATAAATGTTGTAAGAAACAAAAAGGAGCAACGAATAAATGCGGTGTGTTTGATGGAGCTGTATTGTAGAGATCCAAACGGTTCCGTGTTGCAGCATTGCCGGTAACGTTTCTTTAATTGAAGATGAATGTAATTTACATAACCATATGTTTGTTTTTATTGTTTCAGTATTATTAGGAATGTTAACAGATTCTTACCTTGAGTTTCTTTGTATCTTTAAAATTGTTTAGTGTCACAACATCCGATTGCGGGGGAAGTTCTGAGTAAAGCCCTTTACAGATTTTTACGATTACAATAGCGAGAGTAGTCATGTTGGTACAGTCAAATTAGAACTATTACCTCTTCTTCAAGAATTTTGAAATGCATTTCTTGTAAGATTGCTGACTCATTTCTTCTTTCTCTTTATTTGATCTATACTGCTCAACAAATGAACTGGATCACCCATAAACATTGTATTTGGTACATTATGCCATAAAAAAATATAAAAGTTTTTGTTTTATAGTATACTCATATTAAGCATATTTAATTGCACTGTCCTCAAACATCAACTGAATCATTAGCAAAATCATATTAAAAAAAATAAAAAATCATAAAATTATTATCAAAAAAATATATTTAACAAAAATAAGAAGAACAAAAAAGACGAAATTAATAGTGTTTTGAGCCTCCTTGAAACGTTTAAACATTTTTGGCATCGATTTGTCATACTTTATATGTAACGTGCTATTAACATTTGAGCAACATTCAAAATCTTCAAATGATCATATTTTATTAATGGACTTAGTGTTATTTAAACCAAATTATGTAAATAAATGCTTTTTATAGCGACACAATCCTGAGGGGTTACCAAAATACCACGGCTGTCCTCTTGGAAAATGTTTTTTAAAAATTGCACCAATATATGCAAATGGTCCAGTTTATTTGTTGAGCAGCATATATGTAATTCGTAGTTCTGTTAGCTTTCTTTTCTAAGCTAAAGTTCTATAAATTTATTTAGCACCTTCCATCAACATGTTGCTTAGTTATTAATTTCCATATTCGTGTACGAAAAGTATTTTTTTTAAATCGAGGATTTAAAATTAGCAAATATAGCAGAGAATGAAAATTTCGGAGTTTCCATAGTACAACACATTTTTTGTAACAATAACTTGAGGTATTGAAATACATAGACGTAAGGAGAAAGGGAAGAAGAAATAAAAAATTAATACTTCAGTTCCAGTCGTTATCGACAAACGCTACTAGTAGTGGAATTTTAGAGTTTTTGCTTTGTATTTGTGTTTACATCCCTTTTAAGAACCTTAAGTTAATTTTTTACTAGTTCGTGGTTTTTCTTATTCTTCTTCTTCTTACTTCTGTTATAGGACTGGCCATTCTAAGAGTTAAAGTGAGTCATGCCATCGCCTTCGCTTTTCAATATCATCTTTCTGTAATTATTACGGTTCTAGTTTCGTTCATCCTGGATGTATGTGTGTTCCACTCTCTGTTTGTAGCTAATTCCTTAAATTTTTACTACGAATATTATCTATTATTGTCTTTATTGCTATATTTCTTAACGTTGACATTTCGGCTGTTTCTAATATTTGTTTTATTCGAGTTGTATCACTTCGAGCTTCCGCCGCAAATGTTAATATTGACATCACTATACGTTTATAGATTCTGGCGTTCATTTCTTGGTTGATGTTCTATATAATACCATTCAGCGCTTCTGATATTGTCCTTGCGTTCACTGTTTAATACTTCATCTTTTTTCAATCTCCAACCCGTTATATAAAATCTGAGACCTCTTTGCTAATTCTGCTTTTTATTTCTAGCCATCATGCCGTTGGTATTTTGCTAATTTTCATGCCTTTAGTTTTGGTAATTCTTCTTCTTGGGGTTCCGTCTCCTAACGGAGGTTGGATATCATAATGGATATCTTGATTTTGGACACCGCTGCGCTGAATAGGTATATCGAGGAACAATTGTACCACTCTCTTAAGTTCCTAAGCCATGATGTCCGTCGTCTTCCTGTTCCTGGATTTTTTCTTCCCGATATTTTGCCCTGTATAATCAGTTGAAGCAGTCCATACCGCTCTCCTCGCATAACATGTCCGAGATACGTATTGCAGTTTTCTGGTCTTTATGGTTCTAATTAGTTCTCTCTCTTTACCCATCTGGCGTAAGACTTCTTCGTTTGTTTTTCTCTCTGCCCATGATATTCGCAACATGTGACGGTACACCCAAAGTTCGAAGTTTTGGTAATGATATATTTAAATTTTCACCTTTTTGTGATACGGTTTGTAACAGTCTTCATCTTCGTCTTCACTATCTGTGATCAATGCGCTGTTGTCAGCGTAACATATCACTTTTATTTCATCTCTAATGATTTTGTCCATAACTATGTTAGTAACTAGTAACGAGCTAAGGGAGTCTCTTTGGCGTAGATCGTATTTAGTTGGTATCGATTTTAAACATTGCCCATTCACTTTAATTAATGTTTCATTGTGTATATTAATATTCCAATATTTTTTAAATTGTTTTGTTAATTGTGTCAGTAACTTTTCCACCGATATTGTAATAATTTCATGTATGTTTTATTTCGTCATAGGAATTTCTTATTTCTTAATTTTTTAATACATATGTACACGTGTTCCAGAATTGTGGGCACATTTCGTTCATTCCAATGTAGTAATACCCTCATCGCGCTAGCCATTCTTTGAAGTTTATTTCATTCTTCCCAACATACTCTTTCAGTTCTACTTTTTGATTTCTCAAAACTCTCTATATTTGCTTCTGAGAGTCATAAATATCACTTTCACCTTTTGTTGTGGATACGTTTCCTAGTAACGTCGATTTTATTATACAGGGTGTCCCGTGACTCGTTGCCCATAGCTTAAGAGTGTATTTCTTGGACAATTTTAAGTCGAAAGTGCCATATACACTTTTGTCCAAAACACAATAGTTAAGTAGTTATGGGCAATATTAAATTTAACAGAGTGTGTAGAATAAAGTAATGTAATGCTTTATTAATTAAGAATTTTTTATTACTAACACAAATTTAATTAAAGTTTTGGTTCAAAATGTCCCCCCGCTACCTCACAACACAATCTTTCTCTTCTAATGATTGAAGACGTAGCTCTCTGAAAAGTATCTGGGTCGTCTGGTATGGATGCAGCTGCAGCCATAATATTTTGAATTAGCTCATTTCTGGTTTGTGGTTTATTTGAATACGCTAGACTTTTCATGTGTCCCCAAAGATAATAGTCGAGAGGCGTTAGGTCTGGTGACCTCGGAGGGCAGATAACGGGACCTCCTCTTCCAATCCACCGGTTAGCAAAGTTATTATTTAGATATGATCTTACATTTATACCATTCGACTAATATGAACACGATTAGATATTCTTCGTACGCTAGTAGGGGGACTATTTTCGATCATATTAAGAATAACTTCTTCTTCGGCAAGTTCTTGATGTACGGGACTTCCTGTAGTAGTTTTAGGAAAATTACCTTTTTCTGTCAAATGATGATGCAAATTGCTGAACAATTTTTTATTAGCTATTCTTTTATCAGAAAACATCCGCTGATATTCCCGCACTGGGGCCTTTCCAGTTCCGTCACAGTATCTGTAAATAAAGTGAATATCTGCATATCCTTGATTTAAAAACGTAGCCATAGCAAATTAATCTTAAAATAACAACGTCAAAGACAATGTGACAAAACAATTGATAACTTATCAGGTTGATTTACTGTTAGATTTAATATTGCCCATCACTTTTTAACTCTTGAGTTTTGGACAAAAGTGTATAAGGCATTTTCGACTTAAAATTGTCCAAGTAATACACTCTTAAGCTATGGACCGAGTCACGGGACACCCTGTATATTTATAGTCATTGGTTCTGCCGGTTTTAACTAGGGGTAGATGGTACAGCAGTGCGTGCATCGATTGCATTAGATTTCATCTTGTGTATAAGAATAGTAAATTCTATGGATACTCAGATTGTATAGAACGACGAAAACCCATTTGAAATACTGCCATCCAGCTTAAGTAAATATCAAAACCGACGTCAATTATCTCAAAAGGCTGAAAAGAAAAAGGCGGAGTGGCCAACAATACATTTTCCAGTCCCCACGCTCACGTCCCTTTAAAACGCAACATGCAACAAGTGCATCGAATAAGTAGGTAATGCATGTGGTTGTGCGCAAGGAAGTGACGTAGGCAATTAGAAGTTAAGCCGCCGGAATGTGACGTGTGTCGTGACAATGAACCAACGCGTTATCGGCATCGCCATCTTCTGACACCTACACATTCCCACTCTAATTCGGGTATTTATAAAACGTTTAGTATGCCACGGTATCCTGCAATTATTCAGCTCATTGTATAATTAGCTATCTGCAACGGGAGTGACGCTAATTGCGGCCGCTAACGGTCGCAATAGAAATAGGGATTTCGGGCCCCAAACGGGCCCAGATTTCGCCTGAGCGAGTACGGCACACAATGCACATTATCATGCTCGCTTTGCGTGCTCTCTGGACGATCGTGCCAATTATCGGCAGTAAAGTGTTCGGAAATAAAACAAACAAGGACGAAACGTCGTCTTTTTATTCCTGGATGAGATTCTCTTATGCCGTAATATATTATTAAATACGTGTACTACATTCTGTACTGCTTTGTTGGTGTGTGGTGGCTGCTTCAATGTCTCACAACCAGACGGTGAACGCACTTTATCACTCTTAAATGATTAAGCCGATGAGTTGTACTGAATTCTGATTTCTCTAAAATATCAGTAATTTTTATATACACTGAGAGGTGAGGCAATACAAATAGCAATGTATCTGTTTGTTATTGGAAAGGACTAGCTTGTATGCCCTTATTTGTACAGTTAGTTGTAGTGTCTCGTCCAACACGTTAGTTTAACTTTATCCATTGATTAATCTCTTAAAAGTTACAACTAATAAAATTGATACGTCGACTTAGTATTTTGCACTTGCGTGGTTTAAATAATAATCTCATAAGAACAAAGCTTTGGAAAGTATGAGTTTGTACCCATCTGCATATATTAACCATAGCTGAATTGCCCATTTAAATTGATCAACCTAAAAGAACCTAGAAATAATATTAATAAAACTAAAGGTTTTGTCTTGATCCACATATATTTTTTAAAAAATTCCCGAACGTTTTCGGCTTATGCCATCTTCAGGGGACGTTCTACAAAATGATTGACAATGACACAAACTTTATAACAAACAAAAATAACTTACAGTTAACAAACAAACAAAATCACAAATAAACAGCACAAGCTCGTTGCAATTGCCACGGTGGGTTGACTAGAACTGGCAATACAAATACGGTGGAACATGCGCGCCGATAGAAGAAAATTGTGAAAGGCGAAAAAGGACCCCATTAAAAAAACTCAAGGGATCGGCAAACTTTTGAAATACTCCGATCCTGCAAATATTAATTGATCGTTTAAATTGACCTGTGACTTATTAGACAAAACGATCTCCAAACACTCAGCAATGTTCAGCTTCACTCCTTTATCTAAATAATGTAAGATTCTACAAAAAGACTCCCTATCGAAATTATGATCGTTTTCGTTGATATGTACAGCAAAGTTCGATTCAATTTTGGATTTTTTAATGCAATTAAGATGTTCGCTAATTCTGATGTTGAAAGCTCTACCGGTCTGTCCTACATATGTAGCTCCACAATTGCAAGTCAAGCTATAAACGCCATTTTTCTTTAGGGAGCCAATTTGGTCTTTATTTCTCACCAAGAGAGTTTGTAAATTGAAATTATTAGAAAAAGTAACATTGAAATCATTACTAGCAAATAATTTCAATGTTACTTTTTCTAATAATTTCAATTTACAAACTCTCTTGGTGAGAAATAAAGACCAAATTGGCTCCCTAAAGAAAAATGGCGTTTATAGCTTGACTTGCAATTGTGGAGCTACATATGTAGGACAGACCGGTAGAGCTTTCAACATCAGAATTAGCGAACATCTTAATTGCATTAAAAAATCCAAAATTGAATCGAACTTTGCTGTACATATCAACGAAAACGATCATAATTTCGATAGGGAGTCTTTTTGTAGAATCTTACATTATTTAGATAAAGGAGTGAAGCTGAACATTGCTGAGTGTTTGGAGATCGTTTTGTCTAATAAGTCACAGGTCAATTTAAACGATCAATTAATATTTGCAGGATCGGAGTATTTCAAAAGTTTGCCGATCCCTTGAGTTTTTTTAATGGGGTCCTTTTTCGCCTTTCACAATTTTCTTCTATCGGCGCGCATGTTCCACCGTATTTGTATTGCCAGTTCTAGTCAACCCACCGTGGCAATTGCAACGAGCTTGTGCTGTTTATTTGTGATTTTGTTTGTTTGTTAACTGTAAGTTATTTTTGTTTGTTATAAAGTTTGTGTCATTGTCAATCATTTTGTAGAACGTCCCCTGAAGATGGCATAAGCCGAAAACGTTCGGGAATTTTTTAAAAAATATATGTGGATCAAGACAAAACCTTTAGTTTTATTAATATTTAAAATGGTTCACGACAACGATTTTCGTATTATTAATTAATTAACTAGAAATAATACAATTCCAAACTATGTAGTTCAGTAGTTACTGAAAAACTAAAGCATTTTAAAATAAAACAAAAGAAAAGCACAGGACAAGATAATATGGAAAAGTGCTTGGGGGAAGCTATGGTAAATCCAGATAGCGAATGCGAGATATAAAGGCTTGTTTGGTCTGCCTAAGACTGAAAACACCCGTTTCAAGACCACGGACACCACGGTTATACCAAGACTTGGATGCGAAGACCTTAGGTAGTACTGATTTTTTAAAAAAATGTGTAAAATGAAAAAATGTTTTGCATTATTTTATTAATTGTCTTTATTTTAAATCAAGTACAACGAAATTCAAATATATATTTGCTAATTTACTGGTAATTCGTACACCTCTACAACTGAAAATTTTCAATGGAAACAGACACAGAAGAACCAGTAAGGAATCAGATAGATTATATAGTGATATTTCGACGGTTTACCAACTGTGTTAAACGTGTAACTACGTTTTCTAGTGCTGACATTGGCTTTGGCCATAATTCAGCTGACCTACATGTTCAGTTAAAAATTACAAAATAAACGTATAGTATGGACTAGGGATGTTCCGAATACTCGTATTCGTATTCGTATTCGCGAGTATTCCCTATATTTTCAATATTTGTATTCGTAATCGTATTCGCCAAAATTAACACGAATATTATACCAGTATTTGACATTAAAATTATAGAAATATAGATAAGAATTTTAATAAAAATTTAAAACAGGTATTCATACATTAAATAACACATTTTTTAATATATTAATCATTCTATAACATTAAATAAAAAACAAAACTATTTTCCACACTATTTCTAAAATTTGCAGCGCGTACAAAAACGATGTTGATGTTGATATTTTTCACTCAAGGTCATGTATTCGTATTCGTATTCGTATTCGCGAATATTCATAAGAGTATTTGTATTCGGTATTCGTATTCGCGAATAAGAATTTTTGTATATTCGGAACATCCCTAGTATGGACTAAACAACTAAATCTTTCCTAATTAGACGGTCCATACTTGAAACTAACAGCTCCACAAAAACTTAACTGCGAATTTAAAAAAATAAGATATACAGAAAGGGGTGTTCAGCAGGGGCGTCTTAAGCAAGGGTGCAAGGGGTGCACGGCATCCAGGCGGCAGGGTTTAACGGGTGGCAGCTAGGCTTTGGCTACATAACTGATTTTTTAAATCCGAGATAGAGTTCCCTCTAACATTATTGGTGAAGACAAAGCGTTGTAACCAATAAGATAGCGTGGCCGTGCTCAGCAAAATAAATGAGTAGATTTTGGAACTAATCAGTCGATTAAATAGCGATCTTATCCACCTCTCTAAAAGCTATCCCATCTTCAGTTGATGTTTTGAAATATTTGTTTAAAAACAGCTTAATTAACACATTCCCACACTTATCGATTGTTTTACCCAATTACTTAACATTACCTGTTACTGTTGTTAAGGGTGAAAGATAATTTTTCAAGTTCAAAATTATAAAAGATGGTTATAGATGAAGTATGACCCAAGAAAGGCTATCTCATCTAGCTGTAGTAAGTAGTGAAAACGGCATTGGCATAGACATAAACTACCTTTTAAGCCCACCACATAGGTGACGTCCGTCTATTTTTGCACTGTTAAAATTGAATTGTAGACAAAGAAATTGCAGAAGAAAATGTTTTTAACATCTTTAGTAAAGAAGGCACATCGCAACAGAAACAACCTCTGCTAGATTGACTAACGGTTGAAGAGCGTGCAAAATTATGTATGAAATAGGTATAAATATGATAATGTTTCTAGTAATAGTAAAACCATAAAAGAGAACACTTTGTAATGCAAATTACATTCATTCACAACGAAACAAAACAAAACATAGCAGTCAGTGGTATTAAAACCCGTGCTCCCAGGCGTAATCCGATTGTTCGGTAACTTCAGCTGCCTGACGTACTTGCTTATTATTGCATTTTGAAGAACACCGTGACGACAAGACCGATGGCGGACGAACTGCGCCCGATCCGTGCCTATGAAAACGTGACACACGCAGACAAGCCGGCACCTAGCCAAACACGCGTTTATATTATTATGATAGACAAAGGTCAGTTATTAAATAAAAATTAAAATAAATCAATTTGGTAGATTAATACAATCAAATTTAGAAAACTTTTGAATAAGATTGTTTGTTAAGTTGAAATTGAGTTATGGAAGTTGAATTTGAGACAATTTAGAATTTACTTTGGAAATTATAGCAATTGAGTATTCAATCATGGTGGTGGAAATTAATATGAGAGATAAGCTAATGTTACATGTGACAAATATGCTTACTATTAGAATATAGAAATGTAGTAGGTATAAATCAGATCATTTAATTTTAAAAGAATGTAGTAATAATTGTAACTAGCATAAAGTAATTTTGTTTGAAAGGTAGTAGAAATAAACAAAAATTATGTAGACATATTTTGTAAAAACTTCTTTTGAATTAATAAAAACTTGAAATTCTGCCTTTATTTATGAGAATAATTTGGTACAATACAAATAAGAAGGTATTAACAAATCTACGAGGTAAAAATAAGTGAAAATATAATTATGAAATAATACAAGTATACAGTCATTGAAGAGATTATGGAATATGGTTTAATTTGATGCAAGTAAGAAGAATATAATAATATTTAAATGGAATTGGATCATTTAATACATGCAAGGAATAATTTATATTAATTACTAGCTTTGGTGATTGTACGGAGGACGGGTTGATCATTTGATGGGAGTTGCTGATGCTACTGATTGGTTTGGATTGTTCTATTTGGTTGATTACTACAAAGTAGGAGCTGGGGAAAATAGAAGATTGACAGTAGCATACAAGAGTGTAAGGAACAGGACGGTTGGAGGATCATCGAGGCTGTAAAAAAATTCTTTGTGTTATTTTTTGAAAATATGGTAGTCTAAAGATGAATTAAAAAATTACACACGTAAAGCTAGTTATAGAAAGATAGACACTGACAATAATTTTTAGAATTATTTTTTTTAATATCCCACATTAATTTGACAATAGTGCCTTTAATAAGTTGCAAAGAAATTATTTCATAAAAACGGTGCAGTTGTGCCTATTTGGAATTAAACAAATGTTGCCAGTTCAGCTACTTTTGAGATTATTAAAACGCTATATTTTCAAAAATATAGTATAACGATTTTTTTGGTATTCCCTACTCAGAAAGTGCCTCTTGATAACAGTTAACCTGCCATTCTTGCAACATTTTGTATAAGGACAATACTGTAAAATAATTTGCTAGGAGAAAATCAAGAAGATTTGATTTTGGTTGAGGTAAAGTAACAAACATTAATTTCGATAGTGTAATTGAAATTTTAATGTTATAAGATTATGAGATTAATAATAAACAAAAGTTTTTGGCATATATTAAGAATCTTTCAGTATTTAGCTTCACTTAACTCAAATCACTTACTTACCTGCCCTAACGAGCTAACAACCTAGAGGGGCTGCATATAAAACTTTGCACCCAGACGTCCCTGGTGTTCAGCATCAATGGGAATGTCAGTAACACATACTAAATAGCACATGCCAGAGATACGTAACTATAACTGAGAAAAAAAAAATACGAAAAGATATTTCAACATTCAAAAATCTGTAAAGGGGTTTACATAAAGATTATTTCTCGTGAATTACATCAATTTGGAAATTTTAAAAATGCAGTCGCTGGGATTCGAACTCGGGCTCCCATGCTTGCTTCCACGCATTTTGTCTGGTCGTATTTTTATAATTTATTTAAAAACTATTACTTATTCTTTTCAAAACTATTGATTATTTATATTCATATGTTATTAGTCTATTCAAAATTACTAAATACATATAATTCAAATGACTATTCAATTCACCTGTCATCTGTCAAAAAGTGACCAATAACAATCCAGAATCCTGACGTTTCTTGACCAATCAAAAAAATATCAGTGGATATATCTTCCTAGAAGGTATTCAAGTGACTATTTTTAACAAATGCGATTTTTATTAGAAAAAGACAATATTAGTGTCCCGTTACTATAGAAATTGCGTAGTTTGTTGCTAGATTTACTGAAAACTAATTTGAAAAAGTAGTTTGGTTCATTAAATAGTCCCTCGAATACCATTCTTAGTCAAAGTTAAATAGATTATTTTTGCGGTGGTATCACTACTCATGTCCATTGCGCTTGGGATTAGGACTCGTGCTAGCGCACTCGTCCTAATCATACCAAGGCGCAATGGACATTCGTGACACCACCGCAAAAATACTCGACATAACTTTGACTACTCATGGTATTATAAGTGAATATTTTTGATTCAATAAAACTAGATTGCTAGTTACAATTAACAAAACCGTGAGCGATACCAAAACAAACACTGACCTATTTCTCAAAAAGCAATACCAAGACTTTGGTAAATATCTGCTTCAAGATTTGTTTATTTTCGAGTAGTCTGCCAACACTTAAATTTAATGAATGATTAATATTACTATTTCTGTTCCGTTCTGTTCTATATTCAACAAAGTAAATCTGATATGCATTGCATTAATGTATTACCACGGCGTGTGAAAGTTTTATAAAACAAGTATTTTACAGTAAGTATAAATAAATAAATTTATACAACATATATTTACTAGATCAAACACAACATGAGAATGGAAAGCCGGTAGTAATCCCTATATTTAAGAAAGGCAAGATACACCTTCCACAAAACTATAGAGAGACATTTGCTGACGAGCAACAAGGATTTCATATACGAAGTTGGAGTATTAACGCTATATTCATAATCCAAAAAATAGGAGAAAAGACCATCGAATACAACTCACCCGCATTCCTATGCTTTATAAACATAGAAAAGGCATTCGATAATGTACCTACAGCTACAGCACATTCCAACATCCAAAGAAATACGACAAGAAGACGCATTAAGTCTCATATTGTTTAATCTAATGACGAATGAGATAATTAAAGATATAATAAATATGAGAGGCTATAGAATGTGACCAAAAGAATTCAATATACTTCGTTATTCCGACGACGCAATTCTAATTGCTGAGAATGAGGACGACCTGGGAAATTATTGATTCAATTTACATGTAGATGTTAAAGATTTAATTTAACAATATCGACAAACAAAACCAAATGTACGCCGATAAAAAAGGATCCGATAAGGTGTAAATTAGAAAACCAAGGCAAGATAATTGAACAAGTTATGGAGTTTACATACTTAGGAATAAACATCACAAGCAACAGAATACTAAGAGACGAGGTTAGTGGACAAAAAATACAAAAGGCATCAAGCATATTTCGAGCACTAAACGACATAATATGGTATAATGAATAGTTATACTGAGAGTCGAAAGTAAAAATATATAAGAATAGTAGGCCTCTATACTAACATATGCCATTGCAACCAGATCGGATACTACAACACTGCAAAGGATAGAAACTATGAAGATGGCAACACTACAGAAAATTATATGGAAAACGAGATTAGATCATATGAGAAATGACCGTATAAGAGAACAATGTCAGATAAAGGATATTAAAAATTGGAATAAGAAAAGAAAACAAAAATGGGACAACTATGTAACAAAAATGGAGGGAAAATCACGGTAGCCCTCGTAAGCGCTGGAAAGACAATTTGAAAGAAATAGGCTGATAGCCTAATGACAAAAAAAGAAGAAGATAAATGAGTTTGATCTTTTATGGCTTTCTAGTACGGTGTGATGATGAGGATTTATCTCTTTCAATATTTTTCTATGTATTTGGTTTGTCTCGATGTTAATTGAAGAAAAGAACTTTTGGGAGCAAACAAATACAAATATAGAGAATAAATAAAGAAATTCAAAACGATATATAGAGAAAAGAGAAGAAAACACCAAAATAAATTGCTAGAAAGAATAGAAAAGACATATGTGAATAAGGAGATTAGAAAATTTTATCAAGGAAAGAACAAAAAGAATACACCAACCAAAAACCACAATGTGCAAACTGAAAGATGGGTAGAATATTAATAAACAAAATGAAAATACACTAGAAAACGAGACTCAAAAACTAGAGTATAATGATATGAATGAAGAACCCCCTATACACGAGGAAATATCAGAAATTATAAAACAACTAAGAAATAATATATTTACAGGCTAAGATAAAGTACAGGCGCAGATGATTAAGTACGGCAGAGGAAAGTTATAAATCACGGTATATTCTATTCACTATCGTCCCGGATTGTCAAAAATGACGTTTTATGGTAGCACTGTTATATTTCTGTTGGTTTTTTGTTACTACTAGGTTGGTCAACGCAAAAGCGTAATTTTTAAAATTTGCTTTTTTGTTACATGGCAACTTTTATTTGTTTTTGCTTAAGTCAGTTCGAAATAAAAACATATTTTGATTTAACCATAACCTATAATTTATAGTTTTGACATTAGTAACTGAATTAATTGTTTCTAGTTACCCATAGCTTGACTTAAAAGTATTATCCATGATATAAAGGATTGTTTTTAATTGGATTTTGACATTGACAATCCGGGACTATAGTGAATGGAGTATATATGAACTTACAGTTAGAAATTTGGAAATGCATAAAGCGTTGAATGAAGCGATAATATGTCCAATATATAACAAGAATGAGAGCGAAATGTGTGTGAGAACTATAGATATTTATATTAAAAATAAAATAATGACACACATAGAAAATATCTTAGGCGACTAGCAATGCTGATTTAGGAGGGGAAGATCGGTAGTAGACCAAATATAGGGGTTTGAATTTATCAACTGACTGGTTTGAGATTTATGGACCTTAAACATCAACAAAATTTATGATGGAAGAAAAGTAGAGGGAGTATGGGAAAGAAGAGCATGCCAAGAATTAAGAGAATTTTATAGTGATTCAGATAGTTCGTACTATTAAAGAACAGCGAATTAGATGATTAAGGAATTTAATATGCAACAATTAGGAAAAAACTATTTCGTAAGATATGGGGGTCCAATATAAAAGGAAGACAGTGAAGGGTAACATAAAAAAACACACTGAAAGAAGGAATTTCGGCAGGACCAGAATCGATTAATAATCAGCAAGTGGAGAGCAGCCGGTAACGATATAAGGACATGGGCTAAATCGTGCAACAAGTCAAAAGCCTCCTTTAATGTGAAAAATGTTCAAAAGAAAATAAAAGCCAATGAAGGAGAACATTAGAAAGAGATGAGCAAGTTTTAAAATGGTATTAAGGCGGTCAAAAGCAATATATTCTTATGTATTGGTATAATCATTGAAATTTTCTGTGGAGAAAATAATGCATTGGAAATGACAAGATGGAGGGGAAATTAAACACAAATATAGATTTAGAGCACAGTACGGGAAAGCTGAAGAAAGAATATTATACTACTCATCCGTAATGAAAGGAATGTAAAAGAGTGTGAAAGTTAAAAAATATACAATATACAAAAATATACAAAAACTCAGAAAGAAGATTTAGAAAGAGATAGGGGACACGCTAAAGGAAGAGCAAACTGCCTTTATGCTATGACAGATCTAAGGTAACATATGTACAATAAGATATATAATAGAAAAGACAATACAACAAAGAGAAAGATGCATCTATAGATAGTTATTAGACAGAACACAGTGTTCGCAGAATCTGTAGAAAAAAAAAACTAGCAGATACTACAGGACTTGGAGGTTTCCAGTAAAAGTGTAAAAAGTAGAGTGAGGATAAATAGACAGCAATAGCAAGGACTTAAAGAGGTAAGGAAAGTCAAACAATGAGATAACCTGATCCCACTATTATTTATGTTCGATATTTGAACAAAATAGTTAAAAGAGACAACTCGAAAAAGTAGGTTATAAGAAATTTAAGAGCTATAAACACTGGAAGGAAACAATAAAAAAACACTAAATTAATGAGCAAGTAACAAGGAGTAAGGAGGATGATAAAAGAAAAAATAATATGCAATGGTGAGACTGTGGAAGAATTTTGTATTGTGAGCTGGCTTGATCCAGTTACCAGGTGTGATGCATTCGAGCGGAGAAGAAGGGATTATTTACACACAAAGGAGATAACAATGGTGTGATTCGTAAGAAAATCTGAAATACATGAAAATATATTCGACACTTCCAAGATATTTGATGTACACCTCTTATTTACTTTATACATTTATGTTTCCATTGCCTCAACTAACTTGCAACGCTTATCTTTATTTGAGCCAATGATTTACCTACCTTCTAATAGTGAGGCTGCTTCTTCTATTTTGTTTCATGTGTGGCAAAATTAGACACACTCCGGGGAAAAAACGACTTAATAAAGAATATAGCAGAAGGAAACGTAGCAAGGATGGCGTGATGTTTAAAATTGGTGTCCTTTAATATGTCTCTACACTAAAAATTAGAATTAATAATAATAAATTTCTTTCTTCAAAACCTCTTGTTATACAGACCTATCTAAATTAATTTACTAAAAATTAACATGCCCCAGTATCCTCTTAAATTCCTCTAATCTCCCAATATGCCCTAATTTACTCTGACTGTAGGATTCCTGTAATAATAAATGATTTTGCCTCTCCAAGTTTTGGGTGCCATTTAATTGCTACGGTCCTTGATGATTTTAGTTTAACTTAATTGTAATGAATAATTTACTCTATATTGAGGCGAGTTTCGCCTCTGACGTGGTTCACACGTTGAGTTACCGTGCTCTTCTATCCCTTCTTTTGCAAAGAGTTTTGCCTCTCGCGTGGTTAACACGTTGAGTTACCGTGCTACTTTGCTGTTTCTTCCTGATGAGTCCCTTTACGAAAGTGGGTGAAACGTTGCGTTCTTCGATCTCAATCATGACACGGTCCAATCCCGGACAATAGCCGTGAAAGCCCCCGAAATCACGTTATATTCCATCTTACATTTGTGTGTCCTCAGCTAACATGCATTTCTAACAAAATAAATTGTTCGACTCTTAATCTCGTTGCAGAAATTTAATTAGGACATACACAAATAAAACACATGACACATTCAATATGTAGAAATTAATATTTACTGACTATAAATCTGTATTTTTGAATATTTATCTGTTTAATCAAACAATCGTTAGCAAATTTAGTATTAAATTCAATTTAGATAATTAATACTGTATGTTTACATGCAGCTTATTTTAATACTTTTTGTTAAATTGTTTCATAAAACTTTTGCTTAAACACTGTTAAGTTTGCTTGTCTTCAATTTATTGATAATTTTTTCATCAATTTTAAAATTGTTCAATTAGCAGTTTTTTTCATTTAATTTTTTTATATTTTTACTCAGATGTGGTATTTGTAATATTATCTTTATTTTTGACTTGCGTTCTGGCTTTTCTAGTTTAAATTGTCTTAATTTACAGAATGGACTTGTATCTACTGCATGAATTGCTTACTTGCAACCTTGCCAGCAACGCCTACTAGTTATGTTTTCCGCATACCCGCAACATTTCCATATTCTTTCTTCAAAGCTTTTTATTATGATCACTTTTATTTTATACATACTCTTCTACTGGGTACATACTAGTATTTATTTTATATAATTGAATTATTATATTTTTAACTTGATTTTAAAAAATGGTGTCATTTTTAATTCTAAATTTTACACACACAATTGTTATTGTTATTTTCTTATAGTCTCCAAAACCTTTGAAATCAAATATAAAATATACAGATTCCTACTTTTTAACCATTGACTTTTTAGCTAAACATGCCATATTTTAGGTTAACTTTTTCTCAAAAGTGTTAGAAATTGATTAATTCTAAAAAAATTAAAATTGTGTTTGTTTCCAATTATTATGCATCATTGTGCAACAATAACCCTTTTATACAACAAATATGTCCTTATACTTTCTAATAATATTTACTTTTGCAGATAAAAATTTACTTAGTTCAAAACCATTGCCATCAACCAATTTAAGGTACATTTGCAATCAACTAATGAACACTTAGCTGGTATCGTTTACAATTTCACATGTAATTGAATTAATAACTATGATTCTTTCTGACTGATATTTGTTTCAATAATCGACAGTCAAATTTGTTGAAGAACTGGCGATAGCATTGTATGAAATAGAATTTTTAATATTCAATATTCTTTTATTTGCATTATAATTAAGCTGCATGTAAATTATATTTTATTTAAAATACTTTGCCATTTTAGGATCATATCAATATATTAAGAAGCCCTTTAGCGCAGTTGAGCAAGCGTTAGGTTTGCGATAAGCAAATCCTAAGTTCGAATCCCGCGGGGATCGGAATTTCTCCGCAGCCTTGCCGTTTGGAATCGGGCTCGGTGAGACCACTCACAGTTGGGCACAAAATTAACTGTATTCGGAACCACAAACCTAAGAGATAGACTAACAAAGTCAACACATCACGAAGACACACACCGCAAACAATGGTTGCTGCGCAAGCACAAGAGGCACGCCCCAACTTTGTATCTCGAATCTGGGGCAAGTTGAGCATTGTACCGCCACATGCTAGCATACGAAGCACCAGCCTCTACACAGCAAGGTAAATGAGGTTACAGATAATACATACATACATTAATATATTGTTCAAAGATCCGCGAAGAAATTTTCAGAATAATTGCGGAAATCTCTTCTTCAGACTGACCTAGTGTTGGACGAGATACTGATTCATTAGGTTAACTCCAGCATTTTGGAAACACCCTATACATATAATTTTGAGACTGCTAATATGGTATTACACAACCTAAACGGTCATTTCTGTACTATTTTAATTACTCTATACAGTAATTATTATTGAAGGTGTTCATAAAATAGTAGTTTGTGTACCAAGGTACTGAAGTTTAGTTTTTTATCACGAATGTGGATTTAGTTGCCGAGGCCACTAGAGCCAAAGCAAATAAACCACATGAGGGATAAAAAGGAACTTCAGTGCCGAGAAGTACATTATGTTTTATTTGAAATCAACGTTTACAACGTTTTAACCAACATTTGTAGGTTATGTTAACGTCGGTTGACGTTTGTCAGTCGCCTCGCCACCTACAAAAAAGTCGTAAAACAATGAATTACTTTACTGTCGATATCTCGTATTTTAATGACGATTTCCAGGTACTTGAATGCCGATTTCAAATAAATGTCTGTTATCATACAACAGTGGACAATAGACGTTTCTCAGTGCAATACCAAGCAGCCAGCGGAGTCAAAAATATAGCACATACATTGCAACCTTGCATGGTCGCTGCAACCGAATCCCATGCAACCTTTGCACCGGCGAGTTGCAGCAAGAGCAACAGCGAGATATCTCCGCGCAAGATGCGTAGGTACAATATATAAAATGGCATGTAGCTTGTTATTTTTTAGCCGAAGCACGAGTTCAATATCCAAAGTATTAAATTTATATTATCTGGCATCTTGTCTTATCTCATTAAAGCGAACACATCATTAAAACGGTGCAAGGATCGGCGGCGGCGCAGGAGCGCGGATGCAGATTTCCCAGCCTTGCGGAAGGCCAGCGTAAAGAACGATCGTATTCAAATGAGCGGTCGTGTGTGCCCGGACCTCGACCACCCGCGCGAAGCCCCTTATCGCCACCATCTCCACAGGCGCTGCCCCCGGCCTCAGCGCCTATCTGGTGACAACATCTCCAATCTAGATCATGTGCACACCTAGGATTATAATATACGTGGGCGACGCTCTCGTTCCAACTTACTTTGCTGGTCTACGGAAGCGGGAAGAACGGCAACCTCTTTTGGAGGTAGCTGAAAATTACTATCAGTACAAGGGAATGCTGATGTACAGAGCGTTCCGAAACTCACGACCATCTGCTAAATTTAATATTATCATCATCATCAGGTTCAGGCTTCAGGGTATAAGTTTTAAAGTCTTTTTCCAACTTCACGATTTATGCTGTAGTTGATCTCTTTGCCTTTTATCTGAACGGCCTACATTTCTTCCACGTGGTAGGTATTCTACCATCTTTTTGGTCTAAGATACTCATATCTGCTGCTTCAATACGTATTGTCTGTTCTTTCGTCATAGTCCATTTTTCACATCTATGGATCAAGGTTGGGACAATCATTACTTTATAGAATTTTAACAAAATACTCTTTCATGTGCTGTTTAATGTGTAACACACACACTAAAATCTGAAAATGATTACGTTTGTCTACAATTTAGATTATCGGTAACTTAATGTTGTATAACTTTACTTCTTCACCATAATCTCAAAGTTAAACGTTATGAATGTAGCTCTTTACGGTGTAGTACCCATCACACAAGACTCCAGGAAAGGTGTTGTTTGTACACATCGAGTGTTAATTGTTACATTATCAAAAACTATCCATTATATTTTATTCCTTCTATTACTTTATTTAGAGTGAAGAGCATCCTAACTACATGGAATGTTTATTATTTTTCAAATGTGCAACCAAACACTGCCTTAGAAAGCTGTCGTCCATGTGGATACCGAATAATATTCTAAAAGCATTCTTCTTCTCATCAGTCTTGTGGCGCCCAATATTCGATATGGGCCTTCCTGCTATTTTCTAACACTCTTTATCTTCTCCTGTTCCATGGTTTCTATTTAATGATTCTGATGTTTCATCCATTACCCATAATTCTCGCCACATAGCCAGCATAAACTTATTTTATAATAGCGATGACGTTTGCCCTTTGTCTATTTCATTCATTAAATTTTTGATCTTTTAGCGAAATGCCTATCATTAATCTTTTCATTGTCTTTTGTGTCGTTTTCAAGTTCAAGTTCACGTATGTGTTTCATATTTCATAGAGGCAGTACACACTGATCGAATATTTTGATCTTAAGCTATTTGTCCCTTGAGAAGAGCCTGTAACCCCTAGAGGAAGCGCCTCCAGGTGGGGGATAGAGAAATTCCACCCAAATACGAGTGGTAGGAAAGAAATAAAATATTTCGTGCGGACCAATACTGATACAGAGTACCAACAGCGTCTGTCTCATAATGACTGGCTGAACGAAGAAGTCACTACGCGTGGTGTTTTAATATTAAAACCACTAATGAAACGCCACCTCAAGTAATTAGAGCTCAATAGTCAAAATCCCACACCGATATACAATCGGTTTGCCATAAAGATTTGGGGGGGAGCGGGGGCAATAGGTTGACAAACACGCCTCAACTTAGAGAAAAACTATACATTCCTGCAATAAATAACACCTGGAAGAAGTAGTACAACTCCGCCGAATCAAGTGGGATAGGTTCAGTGGAAGAACAGCACCCAGGCTACTATTATATTTGTATTTGTTTATTTTTTATAGCAGTGTAACTACTTTTTGGTATGGCAATAAAGACATTATTACTATTATTATTATTATTATATAAACGGAAATGCCGAAACTAGGCTGGAATACAAAAAGTGTACCTCCCTAAACTCTGGATCTGTACTGTAGCACAATAATAATGAGAACGCACGCATCGGAGGGTTGCAATTATTATCAACGATATTAGAAAACTTTTGTTCCAGACCGCGAAGCATACATAGTCTTAAAGATATCTAAAAGAGATAGTGTACCAATCGTACGTATGTCCACATGTCCCAACTATTGCATCAGACGACGAGAGCATTGAAAAATTGTATAACAACCCCCACTTTGCTATTATTATATGAGACTTTAACACAAAGATAGACGGATAAAAACTCTGTATGTGTGGGAAAATTCGGGCTTGGCACCAGAAACGTTAAAAAGAAGAGATTAGTCAACAACCATGTTAGAGAAGAACTTTATTGCACGAATACCGTCTGCAAACCTCCAAAGCGACGAAGGACATGGAGAAGTCTGAAAGGGACAACCAAAAACGAGATAGATTATATAATAACAAACAATAAAAGTATGGTAACTGATGTATCTGTCTTAAATAAATTTAACTTTGGCAGCGATCATCAGCAACACAAATCAATCACAAGAAAGTAAACGAACTATTGGAAAAGATCACGAATATAATCAGAATAGCAGTTGGAACAGTCACTAGTAGAGAAGCCAATAAAAAAAGATATACGAAAAGACGTGAGAACATACATCTCGAAGATCATCACAGAAACTATAGAAGCTACCAAAGGTACGAAAATACTAACATTAAAAGTGTTACCAGGAAAAGTAGAAAGAAATCGCCTTAAAGAGAAGAAAGGGAGTATAGCTACTAATTAAAACGTAAACCCTCAAAAAAGTACGGATAATGAAACATTAACATTCAACTGCATCTAGCTTTTGTAGAATTTTGTAAAGCTTTTGATAGTATCGAAATATAGGCAATATTTAAATGACTGGATGAGGAGAGAGTAATTAGACCAGAAGAAGATAAAAACAGTTAACGAATATGTATAATTAGGATTCCCCCTTAAATTAGGTTAGCAAAATTAGAAAACAAGAACAATTAGACTAGGCTGAGTCAGGTTGGCCAGTTGTCGTTGATATTAAAAGACAGCGATGTCCCAAATTCTATGAAAGTTGTATAGATACTGCCATTGATTATTGATGACATACGATATGGAAACCATTACTCTAACAAAACAAAGCTCTAAAAATCTAAGGGTGGCACAGAGAGCTATGAAGAGACGTATGTTAGGAGTGAGTATAGAAGACCAAATCAGGAACATTTACATCAGGACTTAACAGGAGTTAAAAATATGGTTGAAAGAATAACAACCCTAAGGTGAAATTGAGTGGTGCACGTGGCCAGAAAATAGACAAACGAATTACCCAATACAACCACAAACCAGTAACACCAACAAGAACTGTCGGCAGTAGAGAGAAAAGATGGACAGATGATGTAAGAACACATACAAGCAGCAAATGGTGTCAAATGCTACAGACGAGGGAGAGGTGGAGAAACTTAAGGGGGGTCTAGATCCAGTAGTGTTCTTGAAATGGCTGAAGAAGAAGGTATTACGGAATCTGTTCTTTTTTCACTATATCTGTGTGCGAGTTTTCCCAACGCAAATCGTTCTAATCGCCTATTTTCAATTTCTGTGTGCTTATTTCATTCCTATTTCTATCTGCTGCCCTAAGAGGACATTTTCTTTGTTCCGCTTATTGTCATTGGTATATGTTAGAGATTCATTATTTTTGTTTTATTTATGTTAATTTTTAGCACAATGTTTTCTGTTTTTAGCTTTCCTATCATTTTCTAAAATCTTCATTTTCATTGCTGTCGGCAAATCTCAAATATCGAAAAATGTACTCTTATATTTGACCAGTCTAGCCTTTTTTGAGATTCCCTTCTCAGGGTAGGGTAAAAAGTTTCGTCGATTTTGTTTCCCCTTGCCTTATGCTTCTTTTAATGCATATCTGTTCTGTGTCTTTATGTAGACTGATTGAGGCTTGCGCTTTTTAGATATGTTTTGTAATCGGCGGTCCAGACGTGATAGTTTTTCACAATTGCTCAGTTAGGCCAGTCGAGAAGTACATTAATAGCGGGAGCAATTCCGGACAAGCTGGAATAAATTTTAATCTGTTTTGTTGCGACTCAGAAAATATATATTAATTTTGCACTCCTTCATAAGCCCGGATTTGACCGCCATGCTTAAAAAAGGTCAATATTTTTATATTTTTGCTAATGTTAGTGACTATCTCGATTAGTAGCAACTTTTCAGCAAAATACGTAGTTATCAAAATTAAAGAAATGTAAATTATCTACAAAAACTGTTCCCTGCATTTTTGTAATACATTCGTTTGTTTCGAATTCATAGGCCTCGAAATATATGTTTTTTCGAGCATTTGCTTTTTTATATTATTACTAGCTGTTAACCGCGACTTCGAACGCGCGAGGTTCGTTATTTGTGTATTAAATAATGGCTAATTATTTCCTGTCATCCCATCCCATCCCCGTCCCCGTCCCCGTCCTCTTTCCCGTCCCCGTTCCGTTCCGTCCCGCCCCGATCTCTCCCCGAATTCTCAAACGCGCGAGCTGTCAAACGCGCGAAGGTTAAATAGTCGTTAAGTTTTCTGAAATTTTCCAATTATCTGCTCCATTTTCTTAATTTTTCTTTCCGTAAGAACCTTCTACGAAGTAGTAGAAAACTTAAAAAAAAGATGAATGAAATCGGTAAAGTCGTTCTCAAGTTATGGCGTGACCAAGGGAAATAGGGATTCATTTTTATATATGTATATAGATTAACGTTCGATGCGACAAAAATTCCTGTTTCGTACTATATACAATTTCTATTACTCATGTAAAGAAATGATGTCACTTACTTTGTACTTGCTTCCACACTACCTAGAGGTAGAGTACTCGGAGCATTTTTTTAAGTGGTATCTACAATAGGCCTAATCCACTATGCAAACTTCAAGTTTCTTTTGAAGTTGAAGGCTCATCAATTTTTATTTTGGCTTTTTGATGCTGGTGGTTGTTCAATATAATTCTCAATATCACCCTGACTTTCAACATCTGTCTCATATTCCGGATTTGGTTCATAGCCTTCGGAATATTCTATTGTTTGTTCTATATCGATATGCAAGTTCTCGTCGTCGTCTTCGTCGTCTAATTCGACCACGTCCACAGTATTTAAAGAAGATTTGCCCTGGAAGAAACCACACATTACTGAGCAATGCAAAGCTGCTTTACGATAGCTACAAGCTATATTACAACTTTTGGTGCATTTACAAGAAATGAGTTTCTGTCATTCTTGGGGAACTGCTTCTTGTACAGTGAGAATGGGCATTAACACATTCTTTGAGTTTCTCCATCTCCAGTCTAAAGCTGATTTTTTGTTTCCATACCTTAGCTGAAATTGGTTGTAAGTACGGAACGTATGCAAGCAAACTGCGTCTTTGGTGGTAATGACGCTAGATTTGGTAAACTTTTGTTAATAGATTGTACGAAACAGTGGTATCTATATTTGTTCAATGATTTACATTGTTTTGATCCATACAGAAGAAGAATAAATTGTTCTCCCACTTTTTCTATTTCCTCTGGGGATGCGTTTGGGTATTTGGACATTTGAACAGCCTTCTGTAAGTCTTTCTCTTTCCGTAGAAGTCTAACGAACTTCATTTTCCCCTGCCTGTATAATGCGGAAACAGTATCACAGCCACTAAATGTGTGTAGAAATAAACTGTTGTCCTTAATTGAAGCATCCAAATTTATATTATGGGGTGCATACATCCGGCTCCCAGTCTTTACATTGTCTGGCTTCAGAAAATAAATGTTAGAGCGAGACTCATTCAAGCCGGTAAGAATTACTAATAAATCAGTGTCTTCCTCTATTATAATTACCGATTTGTAGTGATTTGATTTGTCAATTGCAGTGTTGACAATTAAGGTATCGGCATCTTCGGCAGCCTATTTGACTGCCCCCCTTCCATTGGGATACAGTTACTATCATTCTTTCACCAAAATGTATTTCCGCTGATGAATCAAACTTCAATCGGCGAAGTCGCTCAGCAGTCTTGGTACTTTTTGCTACAGCATCCTCCGGGTATCCATCAAAAACTATTACTGCATTCATTGAGTAATATCTTGTTAAAAACTCGACATATTTATCCAAAATCGCAAAATAAGATTCTTGTTGATGCCAGACAATTTTGTGGAGCAAAATCCCCCATCTATCATATGAAGAGTATTTTCAGAGTATAGTTGGTTTTCAATGGGTACAAACGCATCGTACAGGGTGATTTGTTAGTTTTACGCATTCATATCTCATCGAAGGGTGAAAGTGAATAATGAGCTAGTTCATATTGAAAGTAATCTTCTAACTGTTTCTCATATCTTCTAGAAGGACTTTTTCCAATTTTGCCAGAGGTATTTGTGCTAGTCTTATGTTCAATTGTCATAGAAACTACATTGAGAATCTATAAAAGCATGTGCATGTTTTACAATTAGAAAATTAGCGCAAATATCCAGCTTTTGACGCTTATAACCTCCAAACAGGTAATCACACGAGAAACATGTATACCTAGAAAATTTCTTGTAGATAATTTACTCTTCTGCAATTTTGATAGTAATATATTTTAGTGTAAAGTTGATGCTAACCGAGATATTTGAAATAATGGAAAAAAAATTATGTTGCCCTTTTTTTCAAGATGGCGGCCAAATCTGGGCTTCTAGGGGGTGCAATTTTAAGATACATTTCTTAACACGAAGTCAAACAGATTAAAATTAATTCCAACTTGTCCGGAATCGCTCCCGCTAACAGCCATTTTAAACGATTTATCGACTGGCCTAGGTGTTCTATGGAGTAAAAAGTTTTCGCATAGTCTACAAATGCCACGTGCAGTGTGATGTATTCTGTTGATTTCGCTATTAGTATCTTCGTTGTTAGTAAGTGGCCAAACGTATCCATTTCGCAACTCCACAGATTGGTAGGGTGATAGTAGTGTAGCCTTTTCCTTATTGGATTCCTAATTATTTCTATGAACTAGTATACTTCCGACAGCAGACTTATTGGTAGTTAATTTTACAAGAATGTTCTGTCACCTATTTGCAACAAATTTACTATAATTGCGGTGTTTTCATTTTCAGATTCAGCTTCTTGTTTCGGGCAACTGTTAAATAAGTGCTTCAACTTTATCATAAATGTTTCTTGTGCTTTTTTGGTCACTTCGGACAGTATATACTTTTCACTGGGTGCTTCATTGTGTTTAAGAATTTTAGGGTAAAGACAACTTCTTCTTCGTTTATTTCCGGGATTTACTATTTTGGTGCCTATTTAACTTTGATGGAGTTCAATTTGTTCGTGTGGCATGCAGGTGCATATTTTGCCATTTTGGGTATTATTCCATTTCTGTTTCTTGTGTATGTGCAATTTTCATTTTTCAGAGCTAATAGTTAACTTTCTTCTTTTGCTTCTTCTTTTTCGAGATATTACTGAATAATTGCTCTTGTCTTCCTTCTAACTTGGGCATTAATCGGTAATGCTGTGGCTCCATTGAAATTATATAGAGCCATAACACTCTAGATAAAACTTTGATGATCACCCTATATATTGCCCTGTTAGATATAGTATTTATCGGTTTCCATATCTTCAAAATGCCAGTTCTAAAACAAATCTGGATGCATATCCGGCGGGTAGAGTGGAAAGTCCAGAATATCGCAATTACGAGTCATTCTGCATCAAGGATTCTGCGGATGGCGAAAAACTGTAAAAACAACATACCAAACCTGTGATTGCCATTTATAACTGTCGGACTTTGAGAAACGACGCATAGCTGTAGGAAAATGAAACAACGAATATCCAATGGGACATAATTCCTCTCTCGAAAGTTACGAAAAAGGGCGTGGGTCTAATCATACTGGAATCAGGAAAAGCATTATTATACAAGGGATATGATACCAACAGCCAAAAAGCTTCTTCGTAAGCAAATAAAACCTATGACGATGAAGAAGTATAACTTGTACACGAAAACATAAGAATATAAATATCTTGTATCATCATCCCTTGGTTGGCATATAAACCAAAATATGATTTTTAAAATTTTTATTATTAATTGCAGGGTTATATTGCATACCACCATTTACAAACATAAATGCGTTAAAAATGCATTATAATCAGTGAGCACTTCTTGACTTAGTAACTCAACAGTTGGTTTTAATATGTCACGCGTTTGGCAGAATTGCAATTTAACTGGATTAGTCTACAAGTAAGTGCTTAACTTTTAGAATTTACGTCATAAATTAAGCGTATACATAGGATATTGTGCTAGTCAATAAACAATGTAGTTAGGTATATTTCTGTGTTCACGAACCTCTACCAACGGGTCCAGGTCTTTACTACCCTCCTTATGTGAGACTCCATAAGACTGTTGGAAAACCATCCCTTTTAATTCCGCTACTTCAAGGAATTATCCTGTGGCTCTCTAAGCAACCCAACAATAAAACATACAGTCCACTGAACAAGACGTAATAGCTTTGAAAATTTTTATTACAGGCAGTGTAACACGACAATTTGTAATCGTACAGTTCTTATTAATTACTTTTGCCCTCTCTTATTGTCAGATAGGTTATTTTATTTACTTTATGATGAAGGACAACCCCCGATGAAATGACCCAGCCATTGACTTGGAGTCGCGTAAAACTGAAAGAGTTAGATAAAAAAAATACTCTAATAGAAACCAATTGTTACGCGCAAAAGGCTGGGTCTACTACACATGCACATAAAGCATAAGCAGCGAAACTCCTCCTCCAAAGACAGCATCGAACTCCACCTTTGTACCGACCATCTACATATACTCAGTTTCAATGCACATTGAACACAAGAAAGCACGGTCATACGCCCCTTGGCACGCTGTAGTTCACTTGATACTGACCTCTTGTGCCACTAATTACAGTATAAAATCACCTACCTATAGCGATGACTAACAAATGGCAGTTGAGCAATTGTGAACTCTTGTGACTTTCCGCGGCGATGCTTTCAATATTGCGCCAATCGACGATGCCACCGGTTTCTTGGCTAACTTCTTAGCTTCAAATCGCCAACTCCACTACCTGCAGGGCTTTAACTAACTTTGTGCTGCTTACCATCTGCTAGTGCATCGCTGCTCTTCGCTTGCAGTTCCTATGCAGTTCCATAAACTTCGCTTTGGGCTGACGCTGCGTCCAACTTCAAAACTTTCTCAAAACACTCTTGATCTCGAGAAGCAAAGTACTTCTTTTGTCGGTGAAAGCACTTTCCCGGCAGTTTTATGTAGTGAGCGCCCGTGTATAAACTCGCAAAAAATGTAAAATAATAAAATATAATAGCGCACTTAACTAATTATAAATACATACCTAAGAGCAAACAACAAATCGGCTGTATATTGGAATATTATTTTGAATACACTCAGGCGAGCCAGGTCAAGCGCAATACATCAGTAACCACCGAATAATTTGAGCAAAGATACTCACTACAACATAGGGCGTAGGAATAAATAAATGAAAGGAGAAAATACCTACAGACTTACTCGAACAAGTTAGAATAAACTAGCACACGAAAGAAAGAATAAAATAATAAAAAGTGGAGCATTATCGTTGCAATATGTGCATGTAAGAAAACGCAATATAAGAATATGCAGCTGCAGTGCAACCTTTCGCATTACTGACTAACGAAAAAATATATTACATGAAACACAGCGTGTTTAGAATTTTTATAATGCATAAGAAGGACGTTAATACAATATTTATTCATTCAAATTGGCTTTCGCAACAAATTTCGAAATTATCGATAGCATGCTTGATTTTGCAATATTCTAGTTGCGTGAATGGAGTTTTTAAATATTAAGTACCTACTTATTAAACCACTATTTAACTAGTTAAAAATGCTAAACCTAGCATTGCCAAACGAACCCCAAGATAGCATTTAAAATTTGTTCATGATAGTTCATTCGTTTTATACCTGTATGTTATCACTTGTATAACTGTTAAAGACCATATGTATTCTTACTTTTTTTTAAATAGGCTCTGCATTATTATCTCTACTAGTTACCTGAGGGCACGTGCTGCTTTCATAATTTTTATAAATGTTATTTAATGAACGTGAGCGTGATACTAAGTAAAAAATCACGACCCTTATTTATACATAAGCCAGCTAAATTTTGTTAGGAAAGTTAATCTGGAGTTCCGGCGAGCTATACTATAATGAAATAAAATATCTGTTATCAGGGAAATCATTAATCACCCAACACGTCATAGTGCTCTGTAATTTGAGGCGAGCATCTTAAGGATTCAGCATATAAAAATGGGACTAAGTAGCGCTAGCCATCGGGCTAGCAATTATTACCGAATTTTGTGATCTTCGAAATTTAAAAATGCTAAGCATTCGAGCGGCGCCAAATTATTTTTTACCTGGCCCCGGTTCCAGAATTAGTTTTCGCCACCCCAGAGCCTCCACCCGCTGCCGTCGGGCTGCGGCCCGTGGCAAACACTTCGTGGTAGCCACAGCCCCATGGATACATCCATCAAGGCGGAGGGTATACTTAAAATGACAGGTGAAAATTTCGGATTAGAATACGGTTTCGTTTACTGCCTGCCCGCAAATGGGCCTCGTTTCTAATTTGTGTCGTGATAATCATACTTAGGGCAGAGGTTGCGCAGAGATTCAGCAATGTTTGGTTAGCAAATTGGCATGCAAGATGTGTCTGCAAATTAATGTCCGCGGTAAACATGTCAAATTGACGCTCTAAAATAACCTATTATTTCCTATAGATATTTAATGTTAACAATAATACCCAAACATAAAATGTCCGTTCGCTTCGTGTTGTTTGTCGTATTTTAAAGTTGTAACATTTCACTGACTAGTTATAAACAAACAAAAAATAGGTAGAATACGTACTTTAGATATTCTTTGCAATATTCGATTTTCAATGTTCAGTCTAATACATACGTGTATAATATAATTTCATGAAAATCTGAAAACTCTGTACAACCTTGAGGATGCGTGTATCTATGAAGCAACGCTATAAAAATATGCGATACGAACGAAGATTACCAAAAACTTCGTTACAGATGTACAACCGACCAAGTAGTAATAACATTAATATAAAGCAATAACTTTTTTATTTGCTAAACGTAAATATCAGGTTGCAAATTTCTAGTTCTAAGCAAACTATCCTTAAAAATTCAATAATAATTACTAAAATAAATGTAAGTAAGTACATACCGGGTGTATACTGTACCTACCACCGATGTGGATCACCATGTTAAAAACCACCACAGGAAATACCACTAGGTGGTTCTATTTTCGATTTTACGTTATTGTAATATTTGTGAAAATATGAATTACCACCAATTGAGTTTACCTTCGATTTAAAATAACCCACGAGTAAACTACCACCGGTATGACCACCACATAGATTTACTACCCACTAAAGCGAATTTGTAGAATTTGACTCCGAACTAAAACACTACCGAACGGAAATACCACCAACTCGTTTTCCTTTAAAACACAACAAATTACCTAAGCGATGAGCGGGGAACATGTTAGTGATTTTATTGTTCATTGCCATGTTAAACAGTGTTAAGACTGGGTTACCCCTCTAAATACGTTAATTACTATAATGATTAATAAATATCCATCTAATATATTGAAAACTTCGATTAGTTTTTAACATCGATAAATGTCCCATTTTGTTAGAACCGCCTGTAAATATTGTTACGAACATGTTTCCAAGGCGACCTACTTTATTTATAAGTCCAAGCGATTGCTTTCAATGTGCTTTTGATTGAAGAGTCGATGATATCGACTGACAAATATGAATCAATATGGAGAAAATTAAATACTGACAAGAAGTCTCTTGTAATGTAATTAGAAACCTTACTGACGATATTTTATATTTTTGAAAAGCTGCAAGTTTACGTCTCTCTAAACCAAAATGCTGTTAGGGTAATACATTATTGTTTTCAGATGGACAACGTGAATGGCAAATGTATAATTCAATCAAAAACGCAGTAAAATCTGTACCTATCTTGGGAAAATGCCATTCTCATTAGATTTAGATCCGTCACGCTTTCAGCCACTTTCTCTTTTGCTGTCCTTGTTTTCTTACTTCTTCCAGCTTGCAACACCCTCTTTTTACTATTCGATGATCTGGCATCCGAACGACATCCCCTAAGCTTGTTGCTCATCGTTCTTATTTATTCTTAATTCCTCCAAGAATTCTTCTTGAAGTTTTTCTTTCTCGTGCTTAATTTAATTTTGCAACTCGGAGCCATATTACTTCCTTATCCGCTTTGAGTATGGCGGTGGTTGTGTATATCCATGCGTTTATAAGGAGTCAAATAAATGTTTCTTTTCTGTCTCTAGGTTCTCTGCATCTGAGATACGAACCGCTCTGGTCACCAAAGTCTTAAGAACTGTTGCTTTTTGCATTGGATACTTCTCAAGATTGATACGTGAAGCCATAGAAATAGAAAAAAAAACAAATAATATAAACAGGGAAGATGGTTTTAGACCAAGTAAAACTTGGACTCCTGTTATTCACGGTCAAAAGCACCGCTGCCGTTCAGCACGGCTGGAACAGAGGACTATAAATGCGTCCATCCCGTCCTCCAGCTTTTAGAGCAACTTTGACTCTGATGATGCAAGCTGCAATGTCTTGCGAAAAATTAGTCTATATGGGTGCACAAACAGTAGAAAGGCCAAATATGTCTAAGTATCCTTGTTCGCAAGGTACTCTAACAGCACGGACCAAATCATGGGTGGCTTGTAAGAGTTCGCGAGTCTGCAAAGAACATAACCGTTACACAAACCCTGGCTTGAGTTCACAAGGTGTAAGGCACATTAAGTCAACAAATGCTGGGTGTTTATCTACAAAGACGATGCGGTCTAAGCCGAAATTTAATTCTAATATTGACAATTCGAGTAACCGCGAAAGCCTGAAACATTAATGTAATATTACCTTTGGTATGCCCTTTGATAAGCATACATTGAACAACTATAGACCAATAAGCATTATATTCCAAGTATACAAGCTATTCATAAGAATTATAACCAACCGACTGGAAAATAAATTTGAACTGTAACAATCAAGAGAGCAAGCAGGGTTTAGGAAACATTTTAGCACAGCCGAACACCTCCATACACTGAAGCTAATAATAGTGAAGGCTTCAGAATATAACATACCCTTGTGGGTGGCTTTCATCGATTTCAGGAACACCTTTGATACGGCAGAGCACTGGGCAATCATAAAGTCACTGAGGAACGCACACATAGATCAGCGATATACAGAAATTATAAAACATATATATGACAAAGCGACCATCACAATAGAAATGCACGATATGTCGAAATAAACAGGGGCGTGAAACAAGGAGATATTATTTCCCAGAAACTTCTTACTCTTGTTCTCGAAGACATATTCAAGGAACTAAAATGGGAACATCGTGGTCCCAACATAGAAGGAGATCAATTGAATAACCTAAGGTTTGCCGATGACGTGGATATAATGGCTCAGACAGTATCAGAGATAAAAACGATGATAGATGAAATACAACAAGCGGCCAAACAACAAGGATTAGAAATAAATATGTCGAAAACCAAACTCATGACTAAACAGGATAATGCGAATAATAATATAAGAGTAAATACACAGGCTATTACAAAAATGGAAATTTGGATTGGTAGTAACAGCAAGTAAACAATAAACGAAGAATTAAACTATCATGGGTAGCATATGGCAGATTAAAATATGTCCTTAAGATGAATCTACCAATGTCCCTGGAAGGAAAAATTTACAATGAATGTATCCTTCCAATAACCACATATGGCTCGGAAACTTGGGTGTTAAATAAAAGAACAATTAGAAGATTGCAAATTCACCAGAAAGCTATGGAACGAAGACTCTTGGGAATAAAGCTAATTGATCGTTAAACTAACATCTGGATCAAAAATGTGACTAAAGTAGATGATATAATCAGAAGCACCACATCACTCAAATAGAATTGGGCACGACGCGTTGCCAGGCACCTAGAAAATTGGAGCGGAAGAGTCACAAAGCGGAAACCAGGGGGAGAGTGAAGATCAGTAGGACGACCGCAACAACGCTGGTACGACGACCTGAAGAGAGTAGCGGATCTGAAATGGTACCAGGTAACTGAAAACCGAGAGAACTGGCAAAACATGAGAGAGGCCTATATCTGAAAGATATAAAACCGCTAGAAGAGGAAGAAGAAGAAGTACACATAAACTATTCAGGTTTTCAGTTGGTAGGTGGTTTAAATATCTCCATAGTACTTAGACTTCATATCAGCGCAGATATTGCTGTAAATGTGTTCCATAGTTCCATATTGTAGCCTAGACATCCTGCAAGGTTCGTAATTTGTAGTGTTATCACTATTTATTTAGCTCGTATAATATATTCTATTTCTTCTATCTTTGTTGCTAGTTTTTTTTTATTTTTTACACCTCCTGATACTTCTTTGTTAATATGCCTTGTTAAAGTAACTAATTTCAGATTTCTTTTATAGCACCAAATCTTGTTACAATCTGAAACCGAGTTAACGGACACCAAAAAGAAATAAGGGTGCGCCTATAGCTCAGTGAAAAAGCAGGAATAATTCTGTAATTTTTTACCTTCAGTCTGCCTTCAACTTTACATTGAATACGAGTAAAGAACTGTTATATTGGTTAAAACACAGTTTATATTAATCTTAATGACATCAGTCTGCTCAAATGATAGGAATTAAGAGTTGCATAGGACATGACGTATTTTACCAATTCACAACAAAAAATGTACAGTTACCTAATCGAAGAATAATTCAGTACGATAAATATTTACTAGTACATCTAAAACTTCAATATGGTATAAATAAGTAAATCAAGTAACACAAGCACTTAGGAACTTAACTGAAAGCAGACAGGCGATTTAATCCAAGCAGCTTTGTTTTCTCAGACGAGCTTTCTGGTCAGTCTAGAACAGTGGTTCTCAAAGTGTGGTACGCGTACCCCTTGGGGGTACGCGACAATTTTTAGGGGGTACGTGGCAGGCCAACAAAAAATAAAACAAACCTTTAAATTTAAATAGGGGAAAAAAATATTTGTGTGCTTAAGACCACACGGGAGAAGTGTAAACTTCTATGGCATTGGGTATAATAAAATTCTGCATAAAAAATTATCTTTTATATCACCCTGTATAATTTTCCACCAAAAAAAATGAAGTTTTAGCGAAAATATAAGGTTTTGAAAATTTTGAAATTTTTGACTCGCCCTGTATAAGTCAAAAATTATACCGATGGGGCCACAATTATATATAACAGCAATGAGATAACATGAACAAGAAAATAACTCGTATTGCTTGAGTAAGAAAGAGATAAACATAGTAGCAAGTATTCGAGTAGGCTTGACGCTTAATTTAATTATGACATTTGTCAAATAAACATGCCTACTAAAATAATTTTTTCGTATGGCCATCTCTTTCTTACTCAAGCATTCTATTTTGTTATTCATGTTATCTCATTGCTGTTATATATAATTATGGCCCCATCCGTATATAGTGGTGGCGCGACGGTAGACGGGTGGAGAGAGTGCATCAGCTGATGTGATGTACAGTCGTGTGCAAATAAATCTGGGACATTGTTTTCTTCACATGCAGATTCAGTTAAGAATTGAAGAATATCTCCATGGATTTCCTGCTATCAGAAAGAGTTACATTAAACTTTAACAGGTACTGAAACCCGTAACTCTCTCTGATAAGAGGAAATCCATGGAAATATTCTTCAAATTCTTAACTGAATCTGCATGTGAAAAAACACTGTCCCAGATTTATTTGCACACGACTGTACACCCCTCCCCCCTTTTTGTTTTTAATATAATAAAAATGTATGTAAGCAATATCTCTTTGTTTTATTTAAACATGACGCGTAATTGAGTTACACAGGTTAAAACTATACCTACTAAATAAAAAGGTTTAAGATTTTTTTTTATATTTCAGTTTACTTACTGATAGGGGGTACTCAAAAATTTTGTTGGTAAAAAGGGGTACAGTGTCTAAAATAGTTTGAGAACCCCTGGTCTAGAAGAATTTGCTGCTATGAGTGGGAGCGAGAGAGAGAAAGAGAGAGAAAGTAGTCCGGTCATGGTGACAGAATAGAGAACTAAAGGTCGGCAAACAGAATACAGGATGCTTGGCGGGATAACAGACACAGTAGCCCAATAATAAATTGCAGAAGTTTGTTAACTCAATAATACAGAATGCTGAGAGTCTCGAAATTGTGCACATTAGTCTTCATATCCGACTAAAAAATGTCAAGAAAATTGCTTGCTAATTTATAGGATCTATGTTGAACTATCATTTGATGGATATTTTGTTTGGCTCAAACGAGTCCCTAATGAATTTGGCCCAAACACTAAAACAAAAAAAAATTGCCAATTTAAAATTAGAGTTAAGGAAAACAGTTGACGACACATAACTTTTTGATTTCATAATGTTGTTGGAACAGTTTTCAAAGACATTCTCACATATTTTCCATTTCGAAAGATCTTAAAAGACAACAGTGCCATTTCAACAAATTCATGGTGATAGTAGTACAAAATTGCGGATTATTCTTTTGGAGTCAAGTGTGTTATTTTGAAGCAAACGATAATATTTGATGTTTCCATCATTATAACTAGGCTATCAGTGACGTTTCAATAATTTATTGTTCTTACGTTGTTGTTAACAATTATTTTGTGGTAAAGCTACTGCCAAACAAGCAAGGCAAATTACCATTAATTTGTATCGAAAAGGAAATTTGTCGCACCAATCCCTCAAAATGTCAATTTGTTTTAATATACAGTACAAAATGTCTTTAAATTGCATAAAATTGTTAGTTCTTGGCCCAAAAATACAGAACTGGAAAGAAACTTGGATATTCTGATTTAAAATTAAGGACTCGAAAGAAAATTATTATAATGCTAAATTGTTGTGCTAATAATGAAAAACTGATTGTTTTATAAAATGTTGAAACTGGTAAAAGTTTTTTAAGTACAATTTGCAAGAGTACTGCTAAAAACCTGGGGTTTAAAACTTATAAGGTACGTTTGTTTCTCATGCTTATTGTTATCTCCTTTTACATTACTTAATACTTACGCAAATGAGAAGCCCTACTTACACAAAAAACAAGCGTTCCTGAGAAAGCGAACATAGAAATTCGAACAATGGAATTCAGTTTTGTGGAGTGATGAAACGAGATTTTAGGTATATAAACTATTGGTGGTAGACGAAGCAGACACTAAGTTTTTCACAATGACAGCCTTAAAAATATGTAAAGGGTTTCCTTCGTAAGGGGACGATGTGACACTAAATAATTTTAAAGATCAAATTAAACCAGGGATAAAAATATCTTCACGTTTCTAATAAATTACGTTCATTTTCAAATAATAAAAGGTCACCGGTGGTTAAATTCGAAAGGCAGATGGCTGCGTCTGCGATTACGACGTTTAGCGTGATATTTTCAAGGTAACGCGGCTATCCCTACATGCACTACGGAGCATTTCTTTACTACACGCGTCTCGGCTGCCTTAAATAGAACCCAATTTTCGTTGACACATTTTTGTGCTTTACAGCATTTACGCTGTATCTGTTGGGTTCAATTTTCGTCAAGGGTAAAGTTTTAACTATGTGCAAATTGCTACTTTCATCTGTATCTCAGTTAAAGCAAAAATACAAATATTACCAGTGATGGGACTCGAAATTCAGCATCTGCGAACGAGCCGGTACATTGGTTTTATTGTTCGGCGGTAGTTGACGGGCAAAGCGGGCATTCGCTGCATGAGCGATCAGGACGCTTCAAATTCCTTCGATGCAGCTATATTTAATATAACGCACTTATTCGTTGCTCCTTTTTGTCTCATACAACAATTATCCTATATCTATGAGTCCCATTTTTGGCAATGTACAAATTATTCCTTTTATCGATTTCTAAGTTAAAGCAAAAATAAACAAAATTATATTTTTTAAGGTGCTCACCCTGTATATATTTGTTTGAAATATTCTTGGTTTCATGTCAGGTAGATATATTGCAATGACCCTTAACGTAATATAATTGTAGGTTTATAATTACTGTGATAAATAAAAAGAGAGTCACCACACAATATTTAATTTAGTTCTACCACTTGCAAAATCAAACTAACTGATTAATTTATTTCGTTGGGTACGCCAAAATTGAGGATTACTCTTATGGTAGTTTGCCCGTTTTCTAATCCATTCATCTGATTTCCTAATTTCGCTAGCTCAATTTTTTTAACAGAGACATGAAATTAAAACTCAAAAACTCAGGTCTTGGGTTCCTAAACTTTCCTAGTTAAAATTTTTACGGTACGCCTCTGAACTGTAGGCAGAATGTCTAAAATGTAGGCGTGATGCGCCGTTGGTACGTCAAATCTATCACAACAAGTTCCAGTTATTTTCAGCTCGCGTTTGAAATTGATTTATCAACAATTAAATGAACAAGTTTTGATGGTAAGATTTTGAATAATTGCCTTCAAGTGGCGTCTATGTATTCCTTTGTTTTTCCAGATCGTTAGCTATTGGTGCATTCTTAAAAAGGGCGCCGTATTCGCATTTTGTTTTATGGGGCTCCACTTGACGATTTTAATTGAAAATCCTGGGAAAATACCTCGCCATCCACACGAATCTTTATGATTTTCGTGTTCCCCAGGTCGTAATTAAGGTATGCCCAAATTTTCACGCCGATTGCGCGAGTCGAAATTTTAAAATCCACTAACCTCACTTTGGTTGTCGTAGCTGGGCTTCGTTGTTATGAATCTGGCTGAAATCTTGCTCCCCGGGCTGCTCGCGATGCTGGGTTATGTTCTGGCCTGAAGTGTGGAGCTGCCGGAAGAATCCTGACACCCTATGCCTTCCCACGATGCTGCTCGCTGATGTCGCAGGAATTCGCCAACTGCCGAACCTGCCTCGGAACGCCAAAAACTCAAATACCTGGAATCTCTTGCCTCCAATTGTGCTGATACACTCGAATTCGCTGGTTACGATGGTGCTATTTATTTTTATGTCAATTTATGCTTTCTATAAAATTTTTATGATTAAAGACAGAGCAAAAACCAAGCACTTTCATCAATTTATTTCAAACAAAAGCTATCCCTTGTCGTTCCTGACAAAAAACTGTCTACAGATTTGAATTGTAGGAAATCAACCAGGTACAAAAACATAACTTCTAATCTAATTTTAACAAATTTTATCAGTTATTTACAAACTCTTATGTACTAAAATTATTGTCTCTTGGAATTGTTTATTTCTCAATGTTTTTTAATGCGCCACTCACTTCATTTTTATAACACTTAAATGCCCATTGTTTATCACTGCACTGACTAGTTTTTTAATCCACCAACATTGTCTAATTTCTTGCTTATTTGAATTCCATCTAATTTCTTGCTATTGCAATCTCTTCAAATCCCCAAGTCTTGTATTTTCATGTCATAAATGACTTGCCTGGCTTTTCTATGTTCCTTGCCTTATTTTTCTCGTCATCCTTGTTCTCACCTTTATTAAAAATGTTCATTTGCTATTCATTCTCTAATGACTTTACTTTCTACGCTTCCATTTTTAAGCTGTGTCTAACTTGAACTTTTTGTGCCAGTTCTGAATTTAATTTAGATTCGGTTTTTAGTTTGTGCAAATCTATTATATTACGATTAAAATTATATTGCTAAACCCAATACACGGAATTTGAGCTTCCATATTTCTGTGTCTATTCAATTACAATCAATTCCATTGGCGAATTATACCAGTGTTAATATGCTTTGGCAATTTATGTGAATTTTCTCAGATGCTTGCATTATTACAACTCTGTGCTTTAATGATTTAATTTGTCATTTGCTTGTACTGCAATCAGAGCCGATTTGAGGGCTAAATACCATCGCAATATAATGTGTATGCAAATACTGTCTTCCCCCAACAAATAGTGTTTGTGTTATACCGCCAACAGACAAACAGACAGACATACGGAATTGAGAAAACCTGTTTTTCGTAATCTAGGGGTCCTAAAATGTGAGGATCTGAAGAAATCTTAGAAGGTGATTTTTTCGCGATTACTATACTTTCTTCGTCTTTTAGACGAGGGAAGTAAAAAAGCTAAATTTCCCGCTTCTATGATGATCTGGGGATACATGTCAGCAAGAGGAAAAGTAAACTGCACTTTGTGGAAGGAATAGTGAACGCCCATAACTATATCAGCATCCTGCAAGTCTTCACTTGAAGAATTGCGATTGATTGGAGTTGGTTGTACCTTTCAATAAAATTGTGCTGTGTGCCAAACGGGTAGAAAAGTAAAGGAGTGAATATCTAAAAATCATTTCTTACTTTTAGCTGGTCATCCAGCAATCCAGACCGTTCGACAATTCAAGCGTAGCATCATGCCATAAAGAGAATGCTGCGGATACAACTTGTAAGAACGGTGCCAGATGTACGCCCGTCTGCAAGAAATTGGAGACAACCTCACACCCTTTGCTATGAATTCCAAAACTGTTAACACCATGTCGAGGTGTATCAATGCGGTAGTAAGCCGAAAATGCGATGTAACACAGTAGTAGTTTTAATTTAAAAAAAATTCTCAATCTTTCAAAACTTGTAATAAAACCAACAATCGCCTTGTTTGTTCTTTTTCTGTTAGTGGAATTGTAGTTCTTTTGTGAAAAATTAATAGAACAATTATAATACTTTCCTTGATTATCCTTATACATCGATAATTCTCTTAATCGAAAATAATTTAGCTAGTTGTGCAAACTTCATTGAGACGGGGCTCAACTTTTATTTTTAGTCAATAGTAGTTGTTCCGACTTATCTACAAGTTTTACTGTAGATTTTTGAAGCTCTTGTCTCCTAATTTTATTGCTCTTGCATTTTATATCTTAGAAAATAACGGCTCCTTGAAATAATTTTCATGTACTTAGTAAAACCGTTAATTGCATTTTCATTTTCTAGGTAATGATCAAAGACTTCTAGAGATAGTTCAAGCTAACGAAGCTGTTTTACTACCTCGATTTGCTGCAAAGTATTATTTAAGTTGCTGTTGCAGGAAAGCGACACAGAATGTTTGAAGTCATCTCCACTATCTCCAGTAGTCAGTAACATCTACATGGATGGCTTTGAAGAACGAGCTATATCTCAATATGAGAACCAGCCTGGTCTATAGCTGCGATACATAGATGATACGTTCGTAATACGGCCTCATGGAAGAGGAACACCGGAAGGCTTCTTGGAACTTCTCAATAATCAAGCCCGATCAATTAAGTTCACGATGAAAATACAACCGAAAGACAAACTCCCATTCCTAGACGTACTAGTCCAGAAGAATGGTGACACGGTAAAAACAAAGGTATATCGAAAACCAACCCATACGGGGAGATACCTAAACTACGATTCTAACAACTACAACAGCGGGAAACGAGGAGTTGCGAGATACCTATATAGCAGAGTCAAGACCATATGCTCGGAGGAAGAATATCTTAAACGGAAAATTGAGATAATCACAGAAATGCCGCAAGCGAATGGCTACTCAAAAAGAACTCTAAACCAAACGCTAAAAGAGATGGACAGAAATACAACACCGGCAGAGGATGAGAAAACGGAACAAACAACCACGGCCGTAATACCATACATCCGAGGAGTTTCTGACAAACTGAGAAGAATCGGAAACAAATTGAACATAAAAACAGCCTTGAAGTCCGCAACAAATTTGAGAGGCTTGGTGACTCATATCAAGCCTCAGAACGAAGATCAAAGTTCAAAGAACTGTATCTACAGGGTACTGTGCGAGTGTGGAAGACAATACAGAGGGGAAATAAAACTACCCCTACGAGTGATATTATCGGAACATCGCAAAGATATTAGAAAGAGCGAAAACATCAAATCCAAAATCGCAGAACACGTCTGGAACGAAGACCACCACATACGATAGGATAACGCATCAGTTGTAGCTAAAGAGGAAAACACGTTCCGTAGGAAGCCGAAAAAAGCTACATAGCGCTATAGCGATGGAAGAAGAACCAATTAGCCAGGCTAGCGCAAAAATAAAGCCCATTTGGATGCCACTACTGCGCAGAGAATTACAAAAAATAGTCTACTGCGCATACAGCGGTAACATATATATAAGTTTATAACTAAAATATATAATTGGTGGCCTAGTGGTAAGAGCGACAGACTCGTAATCAGAGCGATGAGTGGTCCCGGGTTCAAACCCCGCGGTAGGCACGAGTGTACGTGGAAAGACGTGCAAAAATCAGTCCTTCTCAGGACTAACTAGGAACTTCTGAGGACAGGAGTAGATCAAAAACTCCCGAAACGTCGGGTAATAAACACCCAAGACAGTGGAAAAAGTCTGATAAAACATATCATAATAGACCACTGCCAAAAATTACATCATTCAGAGCACATGTTTAAGTTTGGTTTAATCAACCAGAAGTCAACATAACAATCTAGCTATAAATAAAACAGATTTACCACTTAACCATCTATCACTGCCCGAAGTAATTATGTCAAGGTAAAGTTAGGAAAAAAGATACTGAGTTAGAATTCTGCATGCCAATCTAATCTCTCAGCCTACAATTAATAGAACTGCATTAAGTGTTGTAAAGGAACTACGTTGAAATGAAAAAAAAAACGATAATGGGATATATTTTAGCTCAGTAAAGAACCCAATTACATATTTGTATTTGCACAAGTATAGGTCAAAACATATAACATTAAACCGTATCCCCGCTGGAAGTCTAGAAATTTGAATCGAGGTGGACGTTGGCAACGAGGAGACATTTTAATAAGCCTCCTTTGACAAGAGGAGTGCCGGCGGTGTTTCGACAAACGAGATCAAAAGCGCAAAGTGAAGCGCCATATAATTAACAATGTCCACTAACGAGAGTTTGAGTAGCGTGTGAGCTTCTTTCAGACAATTACGGCAACAATTAGCGTCGATGAAAAACGAATTACAATGCTCTTGAGAGTTTGATAATTTTATTAAAGTTATTTGCTTAATTTCAAAATTGGTTTACGCAGTGCAGGCTCAGAGGCGAACGGAAGGCGTTAAGCAGGAAATTTATGACGGACCTTCTTCCGACTAACGACGCGAATTAACATGCGGCAGCCGCGTCCTTCCTGGCTTTGCTTATTCATTACCCAAAGCCACGCCGCGAATTTTAATGTCCCATATGTGAAGAGTGGCTGCGAACTTATTCCGAGGAATTATGCCCGGCAGATGGACGATCGGGATGCCTTGGATTCGATAACTTTTCTGATGGCAGGAAGTCTAATGACACTTCTTACTTTTATGAAGGAAACGTGGAGTATTATTTATGAGAATATTATTATACAGTGTCCTCTAAAAAGTCGGCATCATATGGGATTTTTTTATTTTTGATTTTTCAAAAAAACTTGTGCTTGTCTAAAACCCTATTTAGCCCCTATCATATATACCCAGTGATTTCTACTTATTTAGAAAATGGAGTTTTTCGAAATTATCAAAGTCCAAAAGTGCTATTTTTCGGAAATTAAGTAAGATTTCAATGAGATTTTTTAGAGTGTGTTATCTTTAGCTAACTGAACAATTTCAAGACCAGAAAACCCTTAATTTTTTTCAACTTTAGCTAAAAATTTATTTTCAATCTTTTAAATATTTTTCATAATTTCACATACCCAGGCTTAATATTAAAGTCCATTTTTTTATGTGAAGGTTTTAAAGATTTTATAATTGGAAAAAAATAATATAAAATGTTAATTACTTCTTTAGATGTTTTATTATTTACCGAAAAGTAGTATGTTTGCATAATTTTTACGTTTTCTATGCAAGGCGCTTTTTAGGAGAAAAATATTTTTCAATTCTAATTAATATCTATTTAAATGGCTTCTAGAAACTCTAATCTAGCCCTGTTAATGAATTACTGTTACGAAAATCCTATAAATGTTCTTTGACAGTTGTCTAAATGACGAGATCTTTTAGAACATGTAAATTGGATAAAGAAAAACCTTCTTTAAAGTCTTCACAAAAAAAAATTACATTTTAATATTAAGTCTTGGTATGTGAAATTTTGAAAAATATTTAAAAAATGAAAAAAATAATTTTTAGCTAAAGTTAAAAAAAGGTGTTTTCTGGCCTTGAAGTTGTTCAGTTAGCTAAAGATAACACACTCTAAAAAATCTCATTGATGTCTGACTTAATTTTCGAAAAATAGCACGTTTAGGATTTTGACAATTTCGAAAAACTCCATTTTCTAAATAAGTAAAAATCACTCGGTATATATGATAGGGGGTAAATAAATTTTTAGACAAGCACAAATTATTGACCAAAATTTTTTTTTAAATATCAAAAATAAATTTTTTTCCCATATTATGCCGACTTTTTAGCGGACACTGTATATTATATGGACGGTCTTTCCCAACTTTTTTGTTTTCAGTATTTTTTCAATTCCAGCTCTACTTGCGTTACACTTATTCCATTCACATTGCTGATAGGCAACCCTTATTCTTCCTTTCTGCTAAAACCCTTTCCCTTAATCTTCACGACCATCTGATTTCTTCCATACGTCTTGCATGGCCATACAGCTCAGTCTCTTCTCTTCCATAACATCAACTGGTATTGATTTTATATTTATCCTTGATTAATTTTTGTTGTTGTTATACAGCTTACAGAAAACAATCGAAAAGTGGCAAGACTATGTAAAAGAGCTATTTAAAAGATGACCGAACCAACATAGATACACCTGAATGCATTACTGACCCATCCATCACAACAGATAAGGTAAAGAAAGCTCTGTCTTAAGAAAGAAGGAAAAGCGCCTGGCCCCGATGACGTAAAAGTAGAGCTTCTAAAACTCCTAGACAATGAAAACATGAAGAGGTTGACTGCTTTATTCAATAAAATTTACGATTCAGGCACTATCCCCACTGAATGGCTTAACTGTACGTTCATTGGAATTCCCAAGAAAGCAAATTCCAAAAAATGCAATGTCTATCGAATAGTAAGCTTAATGAGTCATCTACTGAAAGCATTTTTGAAAATATTACACCAACGCCTATACGCACGTTGTGCGCAACATATGGGTTCTACACAGTTTGCAACAGAAACACGAGAAGCCTTGTTTTGTACACAGATTCTCATCCAACGATATAGGGATGTTAATTGCGATGTCCACATATGCTTTATAGATTACACAAAAGCATTCGATAGGGTACAACACCATAAACTTATCGAAATACTGAAAACAATTGGAATAGACGAAAAAGAACTTCACATTATAAAAAATCTCTACTGGAATCAAACTGCTCAAGTCAAATGTAAAGGAGGGTTATCCAAGGCCATTGAAATCCAATGCGGTGAACGACAGGGCTGCATATTATCACCGCTTTTATTCAACAGCTATTCTGAAGAAATATTCAGTAGAGCCCTACTCAATACATCGAAAGGAATAAATGTGAACGGGGAGAGGATTAATAACATAAGATTTGCCGATGACACCATAATACTGGCAAATAATCTGGACGATCTACAAGAATTAGCAAACAAAGTGTCACAAAGTAGCCAGGAATTTGATATCGACATCAATATCTTGAAAACGAAGTACATGGTGGTAACTAAAAACGTTATACCACAAGGACAACTACTTATTAATCAGAAAAGAGTGGAACGAGTCGAAACACTCAACTACTTGGGCAGCACAATTAACGATCAGTGGGACCACACATTGGAAATAAGGTGTCGTATTGAAAAGGCAAGAACGGCGTTCATTAGAATGTCGAAATTATTAAAATGCAGGGAGTTAAATCTGAAAACTAGGATTATATTACTTCGCTGCTACATCTTTCCCGTTCTCCTGTATGGCGTGGAATCCTGGACGGTGATAGAGGCCTCAAACAAAAACTTGGAAGCCTTTGAGATGTGGCTGTATGGACGCATTTTGCGAATATCATGGACCCAACATGTCGCCAACAAAAGGGTATTAGAATAACTAGATAAATCTATGGAAATTATGAAAGTAGTTAAACAAAGAAAACTTGAATACCTAGGACACATTATGAGGAATGAACAGAGATATAGACTAGTACAGTTAGTTCTGCAGAGGAAAATGGAAGGAAAGAGGGGCCCGGGAAGGAGGCGGATATCCTGGCTCAAAAACGTAAGAACGTGGTTCTCGACAACAACAACAGGACTTTTCCGAGCAGCTACGAATAAAGTTATGATAGCTATTCTAGCGGTAACGGATTGGCACGTAAAGAAGAAGAAAACAGCTTATACTGAGTATTCGCATATACTGCTGGGAAACATGTTTAAGTGCTTCAAATGCAAAATGTTTCAAGCAAGAAGAAGCAAAATAATACAAATTCGGTCAAAACAAACAAAACATCTGCGAAGGAAACAACATACCAACAAGTGAGTGAGACGAAAATCTCTGCCCAGTGTGTTAACAACTTGGAACAGCCATCCATCTACACAAACAAGCAAAATACCTCACTGATTATCTGACAGACTGCGGAAAATTGCAAGGGTAAAGACTGAGCTATGTGCAAATTATTACTTTTATCTACATCTCAGTTAAAGCAAAAATAAACAAAATTATTTATTTAAGATACTCACCCTGTATATGTTAGGTCCAAAATATGCAATTTTTGTCAAGAATAAAAACCTGAGCTACGTGCAAAATATTACTTAAATTTAAGTAATAGTTCTTAATTTAAAGCAAAAATAAGCAGAATTTTCTTTTAAAGGTGCTCACCACCAAAATATCGTTTTCCTCCATAACTATTTTTTGAGTTATACCGGCAACTGACAGACAGACAGACGGACAGACAGACATACAAACAGACAGACATACAAACAGACAGACATACAAACAGACAGACATACAAACAGACAGACATACAAACAGACAAGTAGACAAACAGACAAAGAGACAAACATCGAGACACAGACAGAGATAGAGAGACGTTATTCAGAAAGCCTGTTTTTCGTCATCTAAGGACCCTGAAACGTGAAGATATGAAAAAATCTCGGAAGGTGATTTTTTCGCAAAGTATTGTACTTCCTTCGTCTCTTATACCAGAGAAGCAGAAAGAAAATGATGTTAGCGTCCCGACCTAACTAGGTAATAAATTTATTATTGGCGATGATTTGAACACCAAAAATGTACTGTGGGGTTACATACTGAAACAACCAAGGGAAAACAAGTACGGAAAGCAGCTACAAAGTTTGTATAAATATAGCCATCAATCTATAACAAAGCCTACGTTCTGGTTACCGGCCCAAGAAATATCACAGATTTGTTGAACCTTTTCATAAGTAGGAACATTTGTCCAAACTGTATTGCAGTTGGAGAAAAATTTGAACTGAATTTTAACCACTCTCCAGCAATCTTAATACTAAGATAAAATATTATCTAAAACGAAGTAACCCGACATTAGTCTAGAAACACTGATTGGGAGAGATTCCAAAAACAATTAACCGATCATATACAACTAAATATATCGCTGAAAACTGAAGACCAAATAGAGAACTATAAAAGATTCGAAAGGTGCCTGGAAAATCATTCCACGCTGGGGATGTGCAAAAGCAAATAAAATAAAAAAAGTCTTCCAAAATAAAGTCCTCGGAAACGTCGTAGATTGTCCATGGTACTATAGAAATGGCCAGCTACATAGAGATCTAACGATCCCAACAGTTAAAAAAGAGCTCACGAAGTTTGCAGCAAAGTATGACATGGGACTCTATGCCCATGTGGTCTATGAAGTGGTGTAGTTCTTGGACAAAGCTCTCATTTGTGCAACATAAGTAAATACTGGACTTCAAGAACCTAAACGCCTTGCAATTGGCATATCTTGAAATTAGCTTCAACGCATCATAGAAATGATAGAAATAGGAAAAGTAGTTTAAATTTTAATAAAACACCCGTTATTCACTATCTATAAAATTATAACTACAGCTCTTCAGCCGGTCGCGCTCTTACGATGCTAAGTTTGAACAACCTTTTAGAGCAATTTTGACTCTGATGATGCAAGCTACTATGAATTGCGAAAGTTGGTCTGGATGGGTGCATAAACAACATGGAAAGAATCATGGGTTCACGGACTACCAACGAAAATAAATATTACAATATTCTCTTTCTGGATTCATAAGATGTAAGAAACGTAGATCCAAAAATACTGGCTGTTTATCTAGAAGAATGACGAGATTGTTACTTGTGTCAAAGCGTACTTAGTGTTGGAATTTATTTTCTTGCATGAATTTAGTCGCGTGAACGCATCTTTAGTTGTCATCGTTAATGGTGTGAACATCTCATTAGTCGCCGTCCGCAATATCGCGCCGATAATGGTTATCTGCTGTACCGCGAAACTTCGCTAGGGTTTCTGACAGCGCTCGCGTATTTGGTTGTGCGTTAAAAACGCGTAACTTCTGTTTCAAGATATGAACTGACTTGCTGCAGCTCGAATAAAATTATTTTCCTTGGGTAGCCTCAGCTTGGCCACTTGTATGCAATTGTTGTGCCCCAGAGCTGCTGCCTTCTCGTGCTTAAAGAGATTCTATGTGGAAGCATCATTTAGCTGCGGATTCTGGTCCTGCAGCACGTATTTTGCGACATAGCTACAAGGTCCACGTCCGTTAGACGGTTTATTCATTAGAAGTTGTTAGCCGTCCTCGCCATAAAAAGGCTCTTAATTCAAAAATTAGCGTAGAATGAATTAGAGTAGTATTGCTTGTAGTTTATATACAGGGTGTCCAAAAAATGGCGGATTAACTCTACAGTGCGTTACTTGGTGATGCCTAATGAACGATGGAAAAATATGAAAAAAAAATCCCTGAGCCGTATTTTTCGAAATATTTCTGGTCAAAGGTGGGTAACGAAATCCATTTATTTAAATAACTAGTGTATAATTATAGTGTCAAATATATCTGGGACTTATTAAAATATCTGTTTTTTTAATATTCTTGGGATTTAACTAAATTGTTTTCAATATTTAAGTATTTTAAAAAACTGATTTCCTGTTGAGTTTGTCAATTACTAAATATGGCAAACAGGCTTTGTACAATAATAATATACGAAATCAAGCTTGGCATTGAAATATTTGTTGTATGAATAATATGTTGGTGGCATTGTAAGTTCAAGTCAAATTCGATGTTAGCAGGATAGGTTTTGCGACAGTTTGTGTCAAAACTGACGCAAAACCTAACCTACTAACCTCGAATTTGACATAGACTTACAGTGTCACCAACATATTAACAACTTACTATGGATACATTTTTGATTGAGAAATTGTTGCAGTATCAATGTTGCCAGATTTATTTTTATTAATTTCGAAATATTTCGAAAAATACGGCCCAGGGATTTTTTTCATATTTTTCCAGGGTTTAAGGCATCCCTCAGTAACGCACCGTAGAGTTAATCCGCCATTTTTTGGACACCCTGTATATATATATAGTCTTAATTGCTTATTGTTGTTTGGTTAATTACTAGTATAAAATGCCATTTGGGGGTTATTCTCTGCACCGTTTGCTTAATAAATTTGATGCACTGTTTATGTTATTAATTGTTTGATTTCGTTACTGCTACCTTTTGTACTTCAGATATTGTACGATTGCCTGCTGCGATTTATTTGTGTTTCAAGGTTCTTGACCTATCAGAGTATATTAGTTGTAAGTAAAGACTTGTTGGCGCTCATAATATTTATTGATAACATCTTATACGGAACCGTACACCGTCTTCACTGAGCTCAGCTGACGGGCTCTCAAGTATACTCTCGTATATTTGCTATATTTGAAGATTCAGGAAAATGTATAGCTCATAATGTCTCAGCCTAAATTGAATTTTAATATTGACGAAATCATTTTTCATATTTAATTTATGGTGTGTGAATCGTCTATTGTCAAGTAAAATTTTTGAATCTAACTTGGTTGACCGGTTGATGATGATTCCGAGTTTACTAAGTATTAGTTTGTGAATTCTGGGCGGTAGGTTTATAAAAGTCAAAGAATCAAACTAATTGTTGAAGATATTGCTATATTATTTACGTTTCTTTTACGTTAAGAGAACTGATATCGGAGATAGCTACTACTATTTTATTGAATAGTTGCTGTAGAGGTTGTATTCAATAGTCTTTTCCATAGACTAAGCCAATTTGTTATTACAACAGAGCAAACGTCCATGACATTACAACTTATATAATTTTTTATTCCCTTTACAGCTGCAGTTTGCTTTGCACAACACTTTTGCTGTTTTTAACCATCTGAATTAGACCATTAATACCTTCTTTAAATGTTTGCAATAATTTTTTCCTAGAAATCGTTGCTATATACTCGTGTTCTTATATGCATATCAGGGGTCAAAGCCTCTCTGAATCACGAAGTTCGCATTTGAGAATTGTGTCACAATTTTATTTCAATTTATTTGCCTGATCTTTTGGTGTTCGCTTGTTTTTGTTGCATTAGCGTCCCCTATATTATTGCTGGCAATGTAGCTACAAGTTTGATCATGTTTACCATTTTTTGCAATAATTTGGCAATTCTTGATTATAGCTGATAGGATAAGATCTACAAAACAGCGATCTTCGTTTCTAAAATTTTGCATAATAATAAATTGTGATAGGGTAAACTGATTTGCAAATTTACAAATGTTATAGGAAATAAATTTCACAATGAGCGAGTTGAATTGCGGCAGCACGCCTATTTTATTTGTTTTTTTCTCTTCAAGTCCTATACATTTATTACGTAAAGCTTAAACAAACTAAGGTTCCTGAAAATCAAGACATACCAACATCGTATAATTCGTAGAGTTTAATTAGTGTGTCCACGTGGTCTTAATAACGAACATCAATCTTTGGGTATATTTATACATAAATGTTCTCAGAGGAAACGCCCCATTAGAGTAGTTCTCGAAAAGATTTAAATTTTAATACCTAACGAAGCTTCTACCTGTGTTACTAGGAACAAATTTCTGTTTGTAATCTCTGGTCTACCTTTCTGAGAAGGTAATAATTACTGCTACTATTTTTATGTTTTATGACTTAACACTCAAAATCGATAGATATTTTCTAAATAAGGTTGCAAATGTCAAATTAGTTACTTTTGAATGGCAACGTGCAAGTTTTGTAAAAGGAAGAATTATTATTGCATTTTCAATAAGCAAATAACCTATTAAGAAGCTTTTGACGGTGACAGTCTAAAACTCTATATATTGTTTTTAAGAGTTTAATGTGAACAGATTTTGCTACTATTCTGCTTGGCGCGTGTCAGTGTATAACTTTTCTCTAAAAAGTTTAGATATAAAAATATATCTCCACTGCATTCTGACATACTTAGTATTTTTTGCTGTCAGGTACAGCAGCAGAAACAAGGGCCGATACAAGTAAAACGAAAAATCTGTTGCCCACCAATGAAATGAAAATACTTCGGAACATTACTGGGAAAACGAGGCTAGATAGAATAAGAAATGATGAGATACGACGTAGATGCAGCACAGAGGATATAGTTAGATGGGCCAGGCAAAGAAGACGAATGAGGAACGATCATGCACAACGAATGGATCACAACAGATTAGCAAAAGCTGCCAGCAACTTAAAGCCACATGGAAGAAGACCACCAGGTAGACCGACGAAAAAGTGGCGAGGTTGCTCGACATCAATTTCCCAAGAATAAATTGTCTCAGTAAACACAGGTCTTTGACCTAACGCAAGAAGAAGAAGAAGAAAAGCAAGACGAAGAAGAAGAAGCAGGTACTTATACCTATTTTTTAGACTTGTACGTGATGACTAGAAGCTGTAATAGTAAACTGATTATATATCTAAGAAAGGTTTATGAGAGCAGAGGTATATTTTTGGGAACTAATTTAAAATTAATATTTAAAATTAACAAAAGATTTCAAATTTGAATTAAAAGCAGCGCAAATCTTTTAATTCTCTTGGAACACAAGATGAAACAAGGCAGACGATATAAAATTCGTTGCAAATTGAAGAACAACCAGATCTACATAAATAGTGATATGACAGCCATGACAAGAATTATACAAAAGAAAATTAGAATCATGGAATCAGAAAAGTAACAAAAGGGTAAAAAAGTCAAAACTCGTTACCAAAAAGTATGGATAAATGAAGAATTTCTTTGGTCGGAGGAAAGGAGAAAATTAAAAAAATGTCTAGCAAACCATAATAAAAAGCAGGCCGGACGGAAATATTCTTAGCTAAGATGGCTAATATGACAACAAATATGGAGTGGAAAATAGGAAAAATAACGAAAGAAACAAAAAAATGGAATCAGTTGTAATAATAATCAAGAAACAAGGAAAGGGCATTTTGAATATGTAGCTATAACTGAGACAAAGGAGAAGAAACCGAACCTACAATAATATTCTGGTAATTTGTTGAAAGAAAACAGATGGCAAATACTATTTGAAGGTGAGATTTTAAAATAGAACGAAATAACATTAAAACATTAATAACTATGTATGTACCCAATTAAGATACAGGGCTCAGTGGTAAGCATTCTGGCTACTGATCTAAGGGTCGAGAGTTCAATCCCCGATCCCAGTGAGGTTTTTAAAAATAAAAAAATGCGGATGAAAATCACTACAGAATGCCATAATTCGGAAGTGATGTAAAGCCGTGGGTCCCATGTTTCTACGATGTATAGCATGTAAAAGACCCCTTGCTAGGGTTGGAACCCCTTAGTCTCGGCAAAATTCTATGTAGGACTAAGGTACATGGTACTCTGCATGCTTAGACCTTGTCCACGGGGTTGGCAAAAAGACCCTATAAAGGCTTATTTGCTAGACGTGAATCTCCCCACAAATAATACTACTACTTCTACTACTACTACTTCTGGGTAGATTTACAAGAGACAACGGACAACAGAGAAAATTCTGTGTGGCTAGGGGTAATACCAACATTGGGAGATGATACACTAAACACTAGTAAAAAAGTCAAGTTATGTATACATAATAATCTTATCATTGCAAATACATTTTATAACCATAATAACGTGCAAAAAGTAGCTGTAGAAGTTTCCAGTAGCCATTAAAAGCCAATAATAGATTATATACTTACAGCAAATCAGAGATATAAGAGATAAAAGACGCTAAAAATCGGTAGAGACCAGTATCTATTAGAAGCTCTGTTTAACAGATGACAGGAAATTAACCATAAAATTAAGAAAAGTAAAACTGAAAACGCCAATAAATTGACTCAAGAAACAAACTGAAAGAACTGGTGAATATAGATGACAGATGGATAATATTCAAGGATAGAACAACAAAAACGACAAGAAACGTGGGTAGCTCATTGAAGTTGCAAATAACTGTAAGACGAACTGCTTGGTGGAATGAAACAATCAAAACCAAGGAAGATAGAAGCCAAACTTATGGAACATAATAAATTAAAATAAAAATATTCGCACAGGAAGAGTACATTAACTAACATAGGAAGACTACAAACTGAGAAGGAACAAAGTCAAAACGAAAATCACACCTCAACAAAAATTATGGAAGGATTTGATGAGACTTTAGAAGAATGAAGTCGACATAAGCATAAACCGTATTAAACTGTGCTTAAAAGATTCAGAAATATGTTCAAACACCTTCATACTGAAGTAGTAACTCAGAAAAGTGAAAGTGTTAATGAGAAGATTATCATTGAAGAATTCGAAGTCCTGCATAATTTGAGTGTGGAGAAAGTGCCAAGATTTGACGAGAATGACAAGATAGCACCAGAAGCGATAAAGTATATGGAACAAAGTTGAATTAAAGAGTTACAAGAATTTACTGCAACTTATTTTATGTTCAACCTTATAAAGGAAGGCCGAATAGTAAAGAAATAAAGGTATGTATAAATAGATCGATAAAGGATGACAATAATATAGTAAGAAGTATTTAGATCTTAACATTATAACTGTTGAATTTTATAATAATGTAAAAATGCAATTTAAAATTGTAACCATGTAATTTTTTTAACTAAGCTAAATACTAAGGAATGTAGAAGATGGAAAAATAATAGATTTTTTAGTTATTTTTTTCCTTAATGTAAAATACACATGTTCTAAATGTATAAAGAAATAAAAAATCTCGTGTGGGATTGCTATTCCTTTATCGGGCTCCTCCCCGGGTTGTGGATAGGCACTACCCACCAGGTATGATTGTTACCGGAAGCAAATGAGCTGGATAGCCCAAAAGTAGCAGCAGCGCCTGTCCCATAATAGATGGCTACAATCAATGGCTGGATAATGATCACCGAATGAACATTGGAATAAGCGGTTTCTTGTATCTAGCCAATAGCAGATGTAGACAGGGCACTTTCTTGTCCTTGCTCTTGATGTGAGAAATCACAGCAAAATTCCGATGAATCAAAGATCTGGTAAACGGTATATGATGTTGAACGCAATGGAAACGAAAATATTAAAGATGCTGATGGATATTCAAATTCAGTACAAAATATTTCAGAGTTACAATTCCCCCAGTCGAATCTCTGGGGGGGGGGGGGGGTGCATTGAATATACCTCGAAACTACAGTATCACATCTACAAACAACACATATACAAAGATATGTACGTGGAATATAAGAACGATGGGCCAGGCAGAAAAAATATCAAGATTGGGGTATCAGTGAAATGAGATAGCCAGGCTCCAATCACATCAACATTAAAAGGCATGTGACGAACGTCGTACCTATACCAGAGACAATAATTTGTCTTCAAATATCACGCAGCCCAGTATTAGTAAACATGATCCATGTATTTGGCCAACTTAAGACAAAAGTGAAGAAGTAGGACAATTTTACTTATAGATATCAAAAATGTTGGAAAAGCTCTTTAAACAAGATCTTACAAAAATTATGGGAGGCTTTAATGCAAAAGTGGGTAAAGGGCGAACAGATGATCACTTTGGACCACACGGGCTGGCTAAAGAAATAAAAAGCGAGAATAACTAAGCATTTTTGAAGAACACCACCTTATCTTACTAAATACATTCTTTGAACTTCCACCAAGGTGGCTGTATACTTGGAGATCTCCCATGAACACCTCTGATGCGATTGTCAGAAATAAAATAGGTTACATCCTTGTAAAACAAAGATTACAGAAACAGCTTCACTTCAGTTAAAACCTATTCGGGAGCAGATATACAATCAGATCACAACTCAGAGGTAGGGATTTTAAGAGTTCGAATGATAAAAGTAAAGTAGAAAGCAAGAATATCAACATAGAATGCGACATATGAAAAATGAACGAAACAACCGTAAAAGCACTAATAGAGAATGATTTGGCAGAAAAATTTATATCATCAAAGAGTATCACAAATGTAGATGAAGAAATAAATAGATTAAATGACCCAATTGAAATCATTAAAAAAATTAAATTAAAGGCAGAAATTGTAAATGACGAATAAAATTCTACAATTAATACAAAAAGAAGAAGTTTTAAGAGCGCAAAGAACATAGCCAATGCACAATATAACAGATCACAGAAAACCATATTACAAGAAATAAGAGTGAATCGAAAAATATATGTACAAGAACAAAAATTCTTCAGAACAAAAATGGCAGTTTAAATGTACACCCGAAAGTAAAAAAAAGCTACGAAAAAGAATAAGTCAATGCCAAGAAGTAAACTCATAGACAACTAATGTAGCGCAATAATTGAAAATATAAAATCAAGGAGACGCCCAAAAATATTGAATAACTTTTCCAAGACAAAAACCCAGAACTACCTCAAATAGAAGCTCAAACTAGTTCAAATATTTTAATTACAGAAGTAAGAACGGCAAAAATGCAAATGATTGATGACATAGCTGTAAGACAAGATAATCTCTAAGCTGAATTTTTAAAAACTATGAACGACGGCGGAATCAAATAGTCAATGAGATCCCTCACAAAAAGTTAAATGTCGAATTGAAAAGAGCAAAAACGTATTCAATAATTTCTCATAATGTGTCGAGATCTAACTATGGATACAAAAATGAGGATGTTACGATGTTCTACGTATTTTCCGTTTTACTATATGGAGTGTAGTCGTGGACTCTGCAGAACCAACGATGAAAAGTATTGAAGCGATTAAGATGTGGCTTTTTAGAAGGATGCCGAGAGTAGCATGGAAACAACGTAGAAGAATGTCAAAGGAAAAAGAAATCATCAATACAATTGAATCAAGAAAACTTGAATATCTATGCTACATCGTGCGAAAGGAAAATACATATAATTTCTTGCAATGTATACCATAGGGAAAAGTAGTAAGAAAGAGAAGCGTCAAAAGAAGAAGAATTTCCTGATTATATAATTTGAGAACTTGGTTTTCCATGAAAACCACAGATTGGTTTTCCATGACAACCACAGAACTTTTCCGCGCAACTGCAAACAAAATCAGATTAGGCAGTATAATAGCCAGCATCTGAAACAGACAGGCACCTAAAGAAGAAGAAGAAATTAGAAATTATTTAATCAGGGTGGATGAATAATTTATAAATGTAATACCACTTTGAAGTAGAACAATGTGTTGTTATTAACGCATGTCAAGGAATAGAATGTTGACATCGAGGAATGTAAGGTAGATGCCAATCATTGCTGGTTGAAGTTAATACATTGGCTGTAGCGGAGATCTGCATAATTGCTGTTATTTTGTCTGCAGTGTCTCAACTTGATTAATAAGTTTCATGTCTATATAATTATTGGTAGCCAGGACGAGGGTCTCAGAGGTTATAGCAAAAATCAAAAGACAAATTAGAAGAAAAAAAGCTGGAACGAGTAGGACACCTCATAATAATGGAAAGTGACAGGTAAGTAAAAAACTATGTATGTAGAACATATAGGTATATTGTTTTATTAGAATTAAATGTGTCACTTTGTTTGATGAGCAATTATGTTTGCATTTGCAAGGCGAAACGCAGCGTAATGAGGTAGTTCAAAGAGTAGATAAAATTAGATATCTCGGCGTTGTCATTGATAATAAATTAAAGTTTTCGGAACACGCCATGTACATTTCTAAGAACGTTGCAAGGAAGATTGGTTTTCTAATAAGAATAGGAAAATATTTATCGGTTTCGGCAAAAATTACAATCTAAAAAACAATTGTTTTGCCCCATTTTTATTATTGCAGTACGGTACTATTTTTAGTCCCCAAGTCAGTTATTCAACATTTTCAAATATTACAGAATAGGGCCTTGCGAGCGATATTGGAATGCAGTAAGTACACACCTATCGAAGTAATGTTAAAATCCTTGCAGTTTCAATCAATTAACTATAAACCGTTCAATAGTTATTTACCCCTGTTAAGGTGATGAATTTCACCCTGTAAATATGCTGTCAGTTATTAACAAAAGTTAGGTTATGCCTATTTTATACAAAATGATAATTTTATGTTAATGTACAAAACGTGGTTGCCAGATTTGGTTTTGGGTTTTGTGGCACTTTTATTATTGGTTAAGATAAATTTCATGAACGTCAACTTGCTGATTCTGAATACGTTTCATACTTTATTGAGTAGGTATAATGGTATAATTAAAGTCGTTTTCTTTATTGCAATTATAAATTGTATACAAAACTATTTAAATATTACAACTAATATATTTTTTCAGTATAAATAAAGCTTTTATTTGTTCCTCACTTGTAAACGTCAATTTATCAAGTCACTGTATTCACCTTGAAAATGTTTCTTAACTGGCTAGCCAGTAAAAAATTTACTGGCTAGCCAGTTATATTTTACAAGCGTGCTCATAGATAAATGATAGCGTGCAAAGCCAGAGTTGTCTTCCTTAGTATGTGTCATATTGATGAATTTAGTTGCTTGTCAGTTTGACATTTTGAATAAATGGTAAATTTCTAGTTATTTACAAGTGAGAAACAAATAAAATATTCAACAAAACACACCAGGTAACCATTTTTACTGGCTCAAGGATATGACAGGCTCGCCTAACGGCTCGCCAGTCATCCCAATCCTATCGCCAGTAAAAACTGTTTTACCTGGCTTGTAATGTTAAATACTATTACAGGCCACTTTAGACCCATTGCATAACAATCTGTCTCCATTGTCCTTTATCCATGATTTTATTTCTTGAGTCTTCTATACCTTTCCTTATTATGTCTTTCATTACTGTCTCCTTCCACCTATTCCTTGGTCGCCCTTTTCTTCTAGGTTCTTGCGCTCTGCCTTCCAATACTATCTTAGTAGCTCTTCCATCTGGCATTCTCCATATATGCCCAAACCATCTTAACCTTTGAGTTTTAATGTTTATACTTGGCTCCTCATACTTCTCTTGTACCTCTTCGTTTGTAAGTTTTCTCCAACCACCCTCCGTCCAAGTTCCTCCAAATATTTTTCGCAGCATTTTTATCTCCCACCTACTTATCATGTCTTGATCTCTTCGTCCATGTTTCACATGCATACATAGCTGTGGGTCGAATTAGTCTTATAAGTCGTAGTTTTGCATTTCGCGACATTTGTTTTGAGGACGCGCCCTCACATATCCATGCTTTTATTAACCTTGATTTAATTTATTGTGTGTAATTTGAGTTTTCAGAGATCAGTTTTCCTAAGAAAGTAAACTCCTTAACTCGTTTTATTCTCAAATCTTAATATTATTAAATAAAATTGAAAAAATCAGTGATAATGCCGTAATTTATTTATTTAAATAAATAAATAAATAAATAAATTACGGCATTATCACTGATTTTTTCAATTTTTTCACTACTTCTTTGTCGAAGTTGCTGAATATTGTCCAGTGAAAGCTCAAAAATGCAATGTTTTAAATATGGCCATAGAAGAAAATCGCAGGGAGCTACGTAACAAGATCTCGGGGGCCACACTGTAGGCATGTATTGACTAATAACTCTGTTTTCGCAAAACCCTCCAAGTAAATTCAAATTTTCGTGTGTTGTGTGAAGTCGTGCCCCATCTTGTTGAAAGTAACCCCTTTCTAATTCATCGTCAGGTAACTTTTCAAAAAATGGCAACAAAATTTTAGTACGATATGGTTGTGCATTTAGCGAACCTAAAATTTTAATTATTAAAATAAAATTTAATCGTTTTGCTGCACTCAATTACCATAAAAATAGATAGGACCTATAACTCTTCTTTTACTAATTGCAGCCCAAACCCTGATTTTTTGTGGGTGAAGCGGTTCTTCAACATAAAAATTGGGATTTTCAGCGCTTCACTTCCTTATATTTTGTGAATTAATATAGCCAGATAAATAAAAGTATGCCTCATCAGCAAAGAAAGTTTTCTCAAACGCATCATCGTTATTTCCTAAGCGGTTCCTGATACACTTGCAACCGGTATGGAGAATAATGCAAATTGCTTCTTAATATCCTACGAGTTGTTTTCCCCTTATTGAATTCGAAATTTTCACACTCGTTCTTTAATAGTCTAGCCAAAGGAAAGTGCGCACTTTTTAAGTGATAATTCCAAATCTGTCGTTGCAAATCTTCCCGAAATGCAACATTTTTATGGTATGTATCATTTTTAGGTCGTGAGCCAAAAGGTTTAATTTCAAAATTGACCTACCCAATAATATTTCTTATAGTTCTTTCAGATACCTAAAAAAGGTCAAAGCCCAAAATTAAACCAACATTTAAGTTTTATTCATAAATACTTGCATTCCAAATGTCACTAAGCCGGGCAAAGGTTTCAGTTTCACTGAGGTCTGGCCTATCGGGTTTATAATGCCTGTTGGCCTTTGTAATTTGTAATTTTGTGTGACGTTTAATGACTTTCTGCATATTTGCTTTAGTATAAATTACAATTTATTGACAGATAGGTATCCATGACGTCGATGTCCATAAATATTATGCCTACTGGCAAACAAAGTATAAAAGCTCTGGCAACATTGCACGTTTAACCTCAAAATGTGAAATTAGACACTTTCGTGAGCCTCCTGTAAATAACAGCTGATTCTGACAAAGTGTCCGAAAGAGATTCTAGGTTCTAGTTTCAATTTGTTTAAACATAAACCAAAATTCCAGGTCTACCTACCGGAAAAATAACTGCCGAACGGTGTATACATAATAAACAGGAATGCGATGATCTTCATTTATAAAATTATTAATGAAAAATTGCATAGTTACTTGCTAACTTTTCTTAAAAAAATAACGATGTTGATGCTTACAATACAAGAAATAATAATAGTTTATGCTCCAATAACGATTTTCAATCAATATTTAAAAGAAGCAACTAGTGTAAAAAATTTCAAAATTGGATATAAAAATGGAAGTCAAGGCAACAAGGATATGTACAGGGTTATTAGTTATAAATTTCCCACCCCTTATCATCGTTATTATTGCCTATCGAAAACAGTTTTAAATAAAAGTTGTGTGGTTATGACTGAATTTTGTTAAAATGCTATCAAAAGTACAGTAGCGTGCAGATTTCAGAGGATACAAAGAAATGATATATTTTTTAAAATGGGATAACCTGTATATTATTAAATTTTGGAATGATCTGTTTTTCCTGATTTCAAAAATATACCATATATTACCACTACCTTATACCGTTTTTGAGGTATTAAACGTCGAATATCTTAGTTAACTAGTTACTGTAAATATGGAAAAGTTAACATTATTAAAGTAAGCTATGTAAATGACAACTGTTATGTTTGATAAGTGACATTTCTTTAATGAAATAATCAAAATGGTTTGCAGTGAGGAAGAAAAAGTCCAAATATTTACTTGTTATATACAAAATAAGATATTCGACGTTTAATAACTCAAAGATGGCATAAGGTAGGGGTAACATATGGTATATTTTTGAAATCAGGAAAAAAGATCATTCCAAAAATTTTATATTTTATTGTCCATTTAATTTTTTTTTTGTATTCCCTGAAATCTGCACGCTACTGTACTTTTGATAGTATTTTAACAAAATTTATAACCACACAACTTTTATTAAAAACTTTTTTTTCTATAGGCAATAATAACGATGATAAGGGTGGGTAATTTATAATGAATAACCCTGTACCTGAATAAAAAATGGGACTTTCGTGTAATATTAAATTTATATCTAGTTTCTTAATATATTTATTTTATACTTGAATGTTTTACCTTTTATTCTATATCTAATTTAATTATTGATATTTTTGCTGTATACTGTACCTTATTTTGTATTATTGTACTGAAATAGCGAAAAGCTAAATAAAGACCCATTACTATACTACAGAGTTACTTTTAATCGGAATACTAGATATTATTTTTTCTGCAACCTAGAAAAGTACAAAATATTCAAAATTTGAGATTACTGATTACATTTGACGTTTCTCATTTAAAAAACATTATGACAACTACATCCACAGTCAACCAAATGGAAGTTACTTTCAGTTCCACGGAAGTAAAGGTGCATTAATAACTGAAAGTGTAGCATAGCAACATAGGGTTTTTGTGTCAGTAAGCAAAAAGTCCACTTCAATGACCAATTTTGGTATTAAAAGTAATGACTTTTAAGACGGTTGCGGAAAAATATTTTTACTAGCTATGAATAGTTACATTTGAATATCACTTGGCCTTAATAATTTACACGGCTAAAGATGTAGACAGCAATAATTGAAGCAGCTTCAAAGAATAATAAATTCTTTTTTGTTGTATTGTTGTTTCAATTTAAATTTTTTCAATATATAATACATAATAATATATAACAAATTCTCTGTTCAAATACATTTTATGGATATTATACTTTATGTTTTAGAATTATTGTTCTCAAATGTTTTAAAACTTAAAAAAATTATAGAGGGAGTTCGAAATTAAATGCACTAATAAATTAATTACATGGTAGAAGAACATACTCCAATAGCTCTTTAAGTTTGTCAGTCGAGAAGTTTACTTTTTTATATCTTTAACGAGAATTTCAAGAAAAATAGTTGTAAACAGAAAAGTTAAATTGGCAAAATAAAATTATATAAATACAAAACAAAGCGTCATATGTAGATTTAAGGAAAATTAAACACAAATCTTTAAAGTTGAAGAAAATACATATGGATATTATGAAGCACTATGAAAAAACACAAATCACAACGCCGTATGAAAAACTAATAATTAGTCGAATTCAATATCAATCCAAAACTAAAGATTGACTCATAATAAATTGTAATCAGACGCATTTCATTATTTCATTTAAGCAATAATTGCACTGACTACGTTTTAATAAATGTAATGTCCGCATTTTCTTATGTTTGAAAACCTTAACGGTTTTCTGAAGCACAAAACGACACCGTTACATAATTTCATTAACAAATTTACAATGCATCCTCAAGAAGTAAGTCACACACAAAAGATAAAACAAGTAGCATTAATTAACCCACAAGAGCAGCCAGCTAAATGCAGACTTAATTAAAACAATGGCTGCGCGTTCGTGCGTTTTTTACAAGGCAACACAATGCCTTTAGGGCTTCTCAGAAAAGAGCTGCTCGAATATTTACGGCGATATGAGAGCAATCTGAAAGCGCCCACTTTTATTGCTACTAAACAAACAACGCCGATCAGGAAGCGTCTGATAGGAACGCACGCATTAAAACTTACGCTAATGAATGAACCCCAGTCGACAAATTCTGTGTGATCCTAATAAAAGCAAACTGGTTTGTCTCGAGGACTGACCTGCCCCAAATTTGCCGCTCTAAGAGCTGCATGTTAACGGAATTTCAGTCTCCATCAAACTGGTATTTTATAGTACGCTATTATTTGGGTTTTAGGGAACTTGGAATTATTTACGCGGTGCTGATTCTAGGGACCTTAAACTTAGACCGGACTATTTTCATTCTTATTCCAGTTTCTCTACACACTGCTCCCGTACATTGAAATACTTGGTAATTGCAGGAATGATAAATTATTAAATACTTTAGAAATATAATCAGCTATAGCAAATTGAATAATTTGAAGCCTTTAATCATGTAATCTATAAAAGAAATTTCAATAGAAAGTAAATTCTATTTGAATCAGTTTGAAGATTAACAATCTAATATTTTTGCAATTGTAGCAATGTGAAGATTCATGAGAATAACTACATGAGAACATTTGCGAATTTGTTTTCTATTATCCATGACACAGATTTCCCATTTTTTTATCTGTGAGTATGCTTCTAGAACATTGGAAATCTAAAACAGTTCTGCACCATTATTAAAATGACTTAAGGGATAAATAAGATCAACCAGAATAAACAATAAACAAAATTGGACAAGGCGACGTAATGTTGGCATGACGCAAGAAGAGATTAAAATAAGGGAACAGAGTGATAAAAAATGGCTACTCGTGATATGTAGGCTGGTATGGCAAGAAAAAGTAATACCAAGAGACTGGAAGGTTGCTATAATTGTACCAATATATAAAAAAGGTCACCAAAGATAATGCTCTAACTATTGAGGGATATCGCCGCTTAGTGTCCCTGGAAAAGTCTACGAAAGTATACTGGAGAAGAGATTAAGAATGACACACAAAGTGATATCTCTTATCCCGGAAAAACTATGATCTACAATAAAGAATGCTATGGCTGCTTTCTAGATCTGGCGAAATCATTCGACAATGTACCCAGAACAGAACTCTGGACGAGTTTGCAGGAAAAAGACAAAAATCCAACAGAAGCAATAAAATCAATGTACAGAAATACACGAAATTATGTATATAATAACTCAAAATGAGAAGTCAAAAGAATTTATAATAAAGCAAGGAGTGAAAATAATAAACCTCCTACTATTAATTATACTGATGAACTCGATAATTAAAGAGACAAAAAAGGAAGCGATATAAAAATATGAAGTAAGTTAAACTAACAGTGAATGCTTTCGTTGACGACATCGCAATATTCGCTGACATCGAAAAAAGGCAAAATGAAAATATGAGAAAATGGTAGGAAGTACTAGACAGAATGCATCTGAAAATAAACACTGACAAGTCAAAGGTAATGCTCATATCAAAGAAAGATAAGGCAATAAACATACAGCTTTATGGAGAAAGACAAGAGCAAGTACAAGAGTTTAAATATATTAAATTCGTAATAGATAGCCAAGGTTACTATGATATAGGTTAAACACAAAAATAAGTGAGGCAGGAAGAGGGTATGAAACGTTAACAAAACCGTTTATTATCAAGAGAGAAATAAAAAAAACTAACAGTATTTAAAACAAAATATTGGGATGGTTCTGTGCTTCACCATCTATATTAAATTTAATGTCTTTACTATATGTAAACAAATATAAAAGATTCTAAAGGTTGGAGACAGCATTTTTTTTTATAAGTGTTAGTCCAAAAATACTATATTTGCATAACGTTGTGCTAGTTTTTAAATAATTAACACAAAAAACTAACACTGGGAATAGTGGTCCAGAATGGGACTCGATTTCCACAAAATTTTATTTATTTATCAAATGGTGATAATTTAGTCACTTTATTTTCTGTTCGTTCTCATAATATCGGTGGATAACGTGACGGAGCAGCAAGGTTCTGAACAATATTGTTACGTTTTTAACGTTCGGGCTATTTAAAATTATACGACAAACATGGGTTCAAACATTTATTTACAACAATGAATTATTACGATTATTGTTTACAAGCACATGCGAGAATTATCAAGCAGATTACAAATTAATACAAGCACTAACGAACTATCGGTACATTTATTTCTTATTACATACGGATTAACACATTTATTTATATCACTCTTAAACACTAACGATTATATATTTATTTATTTCTATTAGTTATATTTACACACGGGCTTTTCTTTATGTGGGAGCTCTACATGGCTCTTACGCGTTTTGCTGCCGAATTCGAACTGCCCGCTATTCATGCGGGCGTGTATTTATATTTCAGGTAATTCCTTTCTAGACTAATCGCAATGACGCTCGACCTTTCTAGGAACCGCGTGACGCATCCGCGTTTGTTGCCCTCGAGCGCGTCCCTGAAAGCGTGAGTGTCCATTGCACCTGGCTGTAAGGGCGCTTCCCGAGCATTCGACCGCTGTGACTCATATTTCTGCAGCTGCTTCGAGAAGTTCTGGAACGCTCGCGTATTAATCGCCAAGGCTGCCGACTCATCCATCCCTCGGCCCTCAGGATCGTAACAATATCTATATGACAACTATTTATACAATAATAAGAATTTTATAAACACTTGGAGGCAGCTAAGCCTGTCTGATATTTACGATAGCAGCCAAAAGGAAGAACATTAGTGCAATTAAAGAATATGTTTAACATAACACTTGAGAAATTACAGTAACTTCAAGATTTGGTATAAATAAAAATAAAAAGATTGTGTGTATGTGTAAAATGAATAGACAACTTAATTGGATTAAGGAAGAAGGTGTAGATCTGAGATCTCTTGCACATAGCTTATTAGCGAAAATGAGATCTAGGAGATGCAGGGTAAACATCACAAATGGGACAGAATAGTATGCTGCCTTATGACGCATCAGAAACTCGTCCAATTCAAACACGCCCGTGGCTCAGTTATCCTAGCGGCGGACATGAAAATGGCTCGAAATATTCGTCTCGGAACGCGGAGTTCGAATCCCAGTAGAATCTCATTTTTTATTTGCAAATTGATCAAATTCGCTCGAGGAAAGTTCCGTGTAAACCCCTTTATAGATTTTTTAAATAACTTCAACATGCTTTATAGTGCGTAGAACGTTTTTCGGGAGGATAATCTTCGAAAGATTGGTCTATATGAAAGAATATCGAGAAACTTAGAGATTTGTAAATTAATATTATAAACAATGCGCATAATGCAACAACATATTAGTCAAACATTGATAAATATTTTCTTACGGTTACTTTGAATATAAATTTAGTAATAAATTGTAATCTTTTTCAATATTTTTTTTTTCAGAAAAATACGGCTTTAATTAGAATATAAATGATTTAAATAAGGCAAATCACCACACTACTCAGGGTACTCAAAGCTGCAGGAATCAATGCAGAAGATGCTGGAGCAGATGAAAACGGATATTAATAAAAATATAAATAAAATTACTGACACGATAGGCAAGGATTTGCAGGAACAAAAAAGCATCATCGAAAATAATAACAAAGAACTGAAAGAGCTAAAAATGGCGTTTCGAATTAAACAAAATGAATGGACAGAAGAAAGAGTGTCACTAGTGAGCAGAATTGAAAAATTGGAAAACTGTTTAGAACGAAAGGAGAGAGAAGCAAGAAAACTGAATGTTATAGTAACTGGGATAAAAATGCCTAGTGAGGCGGATATGCAGAATTTCTTAACAAGAGAATTGCAGGTGCATGTTAAGGTACACAAATCGCTCAAACTGCCAAACAATAAATATATCGTTACCCTTAATGAGTGGAAAGATAAAATGGAAATACTGAAGAGTGCGCTCGTTCTACTCAAGAAAAAAATATACATAAACAGTGACTTAACCCAGGAGGAACGAAGAATTCAGTGGAACTTGAGACAAATAAAGAAGGAGCAGGAGGCGGCAGGCAGAAAATCCAAGGTCGGTTAGAATAAAATATGGATAAACGACTCCAAATATAGATGGAATACAAAAATTGACAACATAGAAGAGTGTTCTGCCAACCAGGATGCTCCAAAAAACGACTAGCTAAGTTTACCCCGGACGGCCCCTTGAAGAAGAAACAAGCTAGGAATCTGGACACGATTTTAGGCATTACAAATGCTAAAAAACATACATTTCTTACACATAAGCAAATAAAGGAACACATAAAAATCGGGACATGGAATACGTGCAGCTTAACTGGGAAGGAGGAAGAACTAGTAACCGAATTCACTAAAGCAAATCTATGCATTCTAGGATTCACTTTTTAGGATGTATTACTACAACTGATGAGCACATCCTACTTTATAGTGGGGTACCTGTCGATCAACGCGCCAGAGCATGTGTGGCCTGCCTAATAAAAAACACACTAAAACCAAACATCAAATACTGGCAGTTCATGTCGGAAAATATTTTAATGGTGGAAATCGAAATAAAGAAAATGAAAAAGAAAATATAAAAATTTACTTTTATGATATGTTGCAGGCCGCAACTGATAAAAGCAAGGGGGAAGTATTCATAATTGGTGACCTGAACAGCAGGGTAGGTAAACAAAACGAAAGATTCAAAGAAGGGCCGCAACCTATTTCGCTCCCGCGGTCAGTTTTTAATCCCCCTACGTGAAAAGGGTGTAGGTAAGTTCGCTCCCAAATATTTTGCAGAAATAATCCCCTGTTAATGTTAATCCACATTATTGCTTAATATTATCGCCAAATATTTTTCAAAAATAATCCCCTGTTAATGGCATGCCATGTTATCGCTTAATGACAATAACAAACTTGTTAGTAATGAGCCTATTTTTCTGTATAAATATAAGAAAATGTACGGAATAAACAAAATCATTTCTTCTTTACACTTGGTTGAGAAAGATTTAAAATGGACGTAAGCCAAATTATTAGTGAAAAAGGAAAACCTATGTTGGTGGTGAATTCCTATAAATTTAATTTCCATAAATTATTGGCGGGAAATGTGAAACGGTGGCAGTGTATAGTAAGGAGCTGTAAATCATTTTTAAAAAGTGTGGGTGACGAAAATATGTTGGTTGATTCAAATTTGAATCATGCTCATGAGGCGATGGAAAACGCCGTCTTAAACAGACAAATTTTGAGCAACAGTTTGAAAAGAAAAGCAGCGGAAAACGTAAGTGAAAAGCCGTCGAAAATAATTAACCGTGTGCTACTAAATAATGACGTCGAAACAATCACAACAACTGATATGCAATATATTAGAAAGAATATCTATAACCATAGACGAAGCTTTCTACCAGCCTTACCAACTAGCTTAGAAAACACTCAAGAAGTCTTAAGCAATTTAGAAATAAAAACCAATAGAAATGAAGATTTCATGCTAACAAATGATATAAACTCTAAAATTGTGATGTTTACAAGCGTGACAAACTTGAACTTTTTAAGCACTTTAGAAAGTTTATATGTGGATGGAACATTTAAATGTTGCCCAAAGTTTTTCTACCAATTATTTACCATACATGGAATATGTAATGGTCATTACATGCCTTTAGTATTTTTCCTATTACCGGATAAAACAACAAAAACTTATGAAAATTGCTTAAACATTCTTCTCAACAAGCTACAAGAAATGGAAATTGCACTAACATCAAAATGTGTTTACATAGATTTTGAAATGGCAATACATTTAGCATTCCAAAGAAAACTTCCACACGTTGTGATTAAGGGTTGCTTATTTCATCTAACCCAGTCATGGTAAGATCTTACTTTTTATACTTTATCAAAAAATTAATTATTTTGTTCCATTGCTGCAGGTGGCGGAAAATTCAGCACTTAGGACTTACTCAAGATTACAAATCCCAATCAGATATTGGAAAATATTTAAATTTCGTATTTGGCCTTCCCTACTTACAACCAGCCGATGTGGGAGATTGTTTCTGCTTTGATCTTGCGGAAATTTTGCCACAAGACAAAAAATTGGAGATTTTTAATAACTATTTGGTGGAAACATATATATCAGAAGATTCTCTATTCCCGCCAGAAATGTGGGCCGAACATTCTTCAGCAAGGACGAGATCAACAAATGCTTGTGAAGCTTTCCACAGCAGATTCAATGGGTCGTTTTACGCTGCCCATCCAAATATTTTTCAATTTATTGAAGTGTTGAAAGAATTTCAAGTCGAGACATATGTAAAAATAAACAGTGCTCATAAAATTAAAAAAGTATACAGAAGGGTAGAAATGCAAAAAATTAAATTAATTGAAGATCATTTGGCCAGCTTCAAAACTGGAGCTATTACAAAAATTCAATTTCTTGAAAAATTGTCAAGATATGTAAAGAAAAATTAATTAATTTAAATTTGATATATTTTGAATATAAGTTTATTCCTGTTTTGTTATTGTCATTAAATGAGTAGTTATCGTTTTTACCAAGAGTTTTGCTCACATTAAAATTATATTAAATGTCTTGTATGTATAATATTGTATGTAATAATATAAATATTGGTAAAATAAAATATTGGTAAAATTTTAATCTCTCGAAATCTACTTATTTACGTTTTAATCCTCGGGAGCGAACTTACCTATGCTTCGGGAGCGAACTTACCTATGACCTTTTTCAAAAACTGACCGCGGGAGCGAACTAGTATGCGCCGCAAAGAAGCGTTGGGCATTTACGGTGAAGAAACCCGTAATAATAACGGGCATAAACTCTTAGAATTCTGTGTGGATAACGAGTTACTAATTACAAATACGTAGTTTCAGAATAAAGATATACACAAATACACACGTGTACGCTGGTCACGAAATGAGCGATCCATAATCGACTATTTTATGATAAATAAACAGAACTTAAAACGGGTTAAAAATGTAAGCATCAAGCGCAGTGCTGAAATAGGGTCGAAGCATTATTTAGTGGTGTTAGAATTAAGCACTGAAAGTAGTATTTTAGCTCAGGCTACTCCGCAAAAGAATACGATAAAAACATTAACTTCAATTAAATATCACAAACTAAAACAGTCAGTGACTTAACGTGAATTCCAAAACCTGGTAGAGCAAAAAATTTTATTAGTCGACTGGGAGACACTGGCGGGTGACACAGAGAGAATATGGCAGTCGTTTAAAGACTTGGTGCTCACAGCTGCGGAGAAGGCATGCGGCACCGTCAACCCGTCAAGTAAACCAAGAACGCAACAAACAGCCTGGTGGTCCAAGTCAATCCAAGCGGAAGTAAAAGAAAAGAAACGTAGGTGGATCAGCTATCTGGAAACTAAGTCAGAGCAGGACTTTCGGCCAAAGAGCGAAGATAAAAAACCTAGTGAGGGATGCAAAGGAACATAGCTGGGAAGATTTCGGCAATAAAATGGAGCGCAATTTTAAAAGTGACCAAAAGCTGTTCTATAGGGTTTTAAAACAATTGAGAAAAGGAAAAGCATCCCCTCTGAATGCCATAGAAGATGGAACGGGAAGACTGTTGACCGAGAATAATGAGATTATGGCACGTTGGAAAGAATATTACGCAGGGATATTTGGGGAGAACGGTAACAATATAATAAACATAGAAAACAACCCTCAGTTAACTCAAGGTACAGAGGTCTCGCTGAACTGAAAAATGAAGTGGTAAAATTAAAAACTGGCAAAGAATGCGGTCACGACAAAATAAGTCCGAAAATGTTTAAATATCTGGTGCCCGAAGGTCAAAAAACCCTCCTGTTGCTAATCAACACAGCATGGACAAATAAAAACATTCCCAGAGATTGGGAGATCGGTATTATCCTACCTATCCACAAAAAGGCGATACATATGAATCAATCCTCCAGAAACGACTACAAGACGCCACCGCGCAAAACCTAAAAGATTTCAAGCAGGCTTCAGGACTGGGAGAGGAACACAGGACCACATATTCACAATTCGCCAAATACTCGAAAAATCACTGGAAAAATATCACGTAATTTACTTGTGCTTCGTTGATCTAAAACAAGCGTTCGATAGCATCCGAAGAGAACATATTTGGGAAATTCTATCCTCAAGGGTAAATAATAGCAACTTAATCAAAGCAATTCAAAGCCCGATTTAAAAAAAACTGGGGTTAAATAAAACAATTTATTTATAATGGGCACAAAGGTTAAACTGGGTCGCTGGTTCAAATGCAAAACAACCCAAGGGTTTTATGTTAATACAATAAGCTTAAGATATATTAAGCAATAGAATTAAGAAAATTAAATATGAAAGCAAATTACTGAAGTGTTGACTCAAAAGCGAATTGCGCCTTTATTAGATAGTACTAAGGTATTTGACGAGCAGCTGGACAGGCGCTGGTAAAAAGACTAATTTCTAACTTGAGAAATGTAATGCAAGACCGTGGATAGGAATTCAAAAAAAATATAAGTATAAAATACAGTATGTACCATCAGAATAATATTTAACTACCTTTCGTTGGCAGCCTTAAGCGCTAGAAAGCTTTCCTTGGTGCTATCTTACCCACAACTCTTAATTACATATGAAAATTTCTAAATAGAGCTAATTCCCTAACGTAGCCACGGCCATATGGTTTCTTGACTGCTGCAATACCGTTGCCTTACAAGAATGCAACCCGAATCTGGGCAAAACTTCCAGCACCTCATAATTTCTAGTTATCACAAACGGAAGCGGTGCAGTTGGCAAAAGATCTGCTCATCGGCGCCAAACGAATTACTCGGAAGAGATTAGTGGTTCATAGCGTTTCCTAACGCTTCCTAACATTTCCAAACGAGGTTGGATTGCACGATACGCATCTTGTAAAAAATACCACGACGGTGGTTTCAGAAAAGCTGTAAATGCCTCTTAACACTCGATTTCGGACTAAAGCATGAGGTTTTACATTCCTATTGGCTTTACAAAACGGAACTGTCAACTTGGTTCGCCGAGATGCAAGGAGAAAGCTCCAGCTTCTCCAAAATTTCGACTTTGCGTCTCTTTTGAAAACTATAGAGTGAAGTTGGTTCTACTTCCGAGAATTACATTGAGATAATAATAAATAATAAAGACAGGAGTAGGCATGCATTTACAAAGAGGATTCAAAATCTGAAAAAGCATTACACATGCCTATCGCGATAGTTATAGACCTGTAAGCTTCTTTCTCAAATGTGTAAATACCTTCAACCAAATAATAACTAGTAGTAGACTTCTAGAAATGGTATTTCCAATATCTCACCAAGAAAACTGAAAAAAGCTAAAGAATATATTAGCAAAAATATGCAAATGCAAAAAGAGGTTGCAAGGAACGCCCACATAGCAAGCTGGAAGAAGACAGACGATTAAGAGACCCTTGTAAAATCGTAAAAGTTTTTAACAATGAAGAAAATGGTAAGACACAAATAATTATAATTATTGAAAACATGGACGAAGCACTACATACAAATTTCGTATTTAAAAAGACAACAGAATG
>OW679197.1:56515576-56692931 GCA_940337035.1 Agriotes lineatus | reverse complement strand
TTTTTCAATCAAATATTTCTGAGACAAACATTTGCAGAACCATAAAATCTGTAAAAGACTTTACCCATAACTTCCTTCACGTTTCTAATACATTAAATACATTTTCAAATAAAAAAATGTAGTCCTCTGGGCAAAGTAGATCGTAACCACATCGATTTTTCATCTGCGCCATCGAGACATTGGAACGAGTGCGGCGCGTGCCTCTCTTGAACAGAACGCTTTTATTGTTGAAACGTTTCGACTCTTTTGTGACATTATCCTGTATCTGTTGAGTCCTATTTTCGGCAAGTGTAAAGCCTGACCTATGTGAAAATTATTACTTCCTTCTATTTCAAAATTAACGCAAAAATAAGCAAAAGTTTATTTTTTAAGGTTCTCGCCCTGTATATATTTGTCTGAAATTGTACCGGTTTCATTACAGGTATATATATATAATGTGTATGCAAAATATCATCTTCCTCCGACAACTAGTTTTTGAGTTATATCGCCAACAGACAGACAGACAGACAGACGGAATTGAGAAAACCTTTTTTTTAACATCTAGGGACCCTGAAAGGTGAAGATCTGAGGAAATCTCGGAAGGTGATTTTTGCGTGAATACAATACTTTCTTCGTCTTTCAGACGAGGGAAGTAAAAATTGCATAATGCGAACAAGGTATAAATGGCTTCAACTTTCCAAAAGCTAAAAAAGACTTTGCTAACAAAATTCTAGTTTGCTGTGCTCATCCACATTACCAAATAATGTTTTGTCCAGACCTATCATCTTGGTATTACACAAGAATGACTAGAGCTTGGTTAGAAGCTAATAACTTTGTGCCAAGATTCAACAACCCGCCAAATGTACCACAGGCTCGACATATCGGGGATTTTTGGGCACTGTTGAGAAGAAGAGTACATGACAATGGGTGGGAAGCTCTAAATGAAGCAGAACTAGAAGTAGAATATATGAAAACATAAGAGAAATTGATATTAACATCGTCCAAACCCTCATGAAACTGGTTAGACAAAATCTGCGTGCCATTGAAAACTATGACCCTTTTTCATTAATTTAAATGCTGACTTAATTAACTTAGATTTTTAGTGAAATGTTAGTGTAATTATCATTTAAAGAGATTAGAAGTATAGTTTGAGCAAAAAGAAACTCCATCAAATATATCTTTGGAATTTTGAAGTAATGTGTATTATTACACCAGAAAATTATATTTAATTCTTGTTGATTTTTGTCAATGACATTATTGACGTTTAAATTAAAAAATGCAGTCTTGTAATTAAACTTACTAAATTTAATAAGCAGAAACTTAAAATTATAACGGAGAGCATTTAGAACAAAATTAATAAAATAAAATTAGCATAACGTTTGTGTTAATGGAGATACTACTAAATTAAATTTCAGTTTCTTGATAGTCGTACATAACCTCATTTCAGTTTGTAAACAAATTAAAAGTTGGGAAATGTTACAAAATTTTACAGATTATACACATTTACAAGAGGTGCTGAAAATATCTTCCTTCTTCTTGCAAGCATATACTCACACGTCGTTTCATATTTTCGAAGATACTTTGCGACAATTCTGGTGTTATTACAGTACATGCCTCGGTGAATCTTTCTTTTAGTTCTAAAATCATATGAACAGGTGTTTTAAATATTTTTCAGAAATGGAAATAAGGAGATACTCAAAAGGGTGACATCACAAGATCTGGGTGGCCAAAGATCTTTTGAAATTAATCCATTTAAAAAAATAAAAACTGGAAAAGCATGCGGGGAAGACGAAATAGCGCCGGAGATGTTAAAGGGGCTGGGACAAGAAGGAATAGACTGGTTATGGAAGATTTGCAAGCAAGCCTGGGAAGAGAAGAAAATCCCAAGAGACTGGGAAAACAACCTTATATTACCAATATATAAGAAAGGATTACAGACACAATGCGAGAACTACAGGCCAATATGCCTAGCACAAACGAGCTATAAAATATACACGACAATTCTAGAAAAGAGACTAAGGAAACAAATAGAACTAAAACTAAGCGAAAAGCAAGCAGCCTTCAGACCAAATAGGCAAACAATGGACAATATATTTACAATCAGAAGCATAATTGAAAGAAAAATTGAAGAAGGAGAAGAGCTGTACCTAACTTTTGTGGATCTGAAAGCGACTTTTGATACAGTTGATAGAGGGGAACTATGGAAGACGCTGAGAGAACTGGAAGTGGACAAAGAATTGATAAATGCAATAAAAAGCACATACGAAACAGTCAGAGTAAAAGTACAACTAGCAGGGCAGAGATCAGATGAATTTAAAATGACCAAAGGAATTAAGCAAGGAGACAGCCTAAGCCCTTTACTATTTACTCTAATGGACAAGATCATCAAACAAATAAAAGAAAAACACAACCGACTAGATACAGTAATAGGATACAGGAATCTAGAAGCAATAAAAATAAGCAGTCTCTTATACGCAGATGATGTGATACTAATATCAAGCACCAAAAATAAAATGCAAAGGCTGGTAAACGCATGGACCGAGGAGATAGAAAACATGAAAATGGAAATAAACATTAGTAAAACCAAGACCATGATAGTAAATGAAAAACAAAAAGGAGATCAAAACAATAAGGACATAAAATGTAAAAACAGGAAACTAGAAAGAGTATCGACGTATGAATTCCTAGGAAGTATGATAACAGAAGACGGAAAAATGGAGGCTGAAATAGTAAATAGAGCAAACAAAGCGACAAGAATTTACTATACATTAAATAAAACGATACTAGGACACAAAGATATCGACATAGAGGTGAAAAAGAAAATTCACAACATGATAACAATACCAACAATAACTTATGCCTGCGAAAGCTGGACACTTAGAAAGAAAGACGAACCTAAAATAACTGCAATGGAAAGGAAACACCTTAGGAAAATGGCAGGAAAAACTTAGTGGGACAGGATACAAAATGAAGACATAACTAAACAGGAACCTATACTAGAAAAAATAAAAAAGAAACAACTAAACTGGTACGCGCATACAGTAAGAATGAAACCGAGCAGAATGGCGAAAAGAATAATGGAAGCGGGAAAACCTATCAAAAAAACAAAGAGGCAGACCCAGAAAGAAATGGCTGGAGCAAATCAGAGAAATAGGAGCAGAGAGAGGAGTGACAATGGAGGAAATGAAAACAATAGCGAGAGACAGGAAAAGATGGAAAAATGGATACAGGACTAGAGACCGCCATCCGACGCCGAAAGGCATCAAGAGAGAAGAAGAAGAAGATGAAAACATGGGCAAAGCACTATATTTAAATTTCATATTTAAAAAGGCAACATAATGAACTGGAACAACTGCAGGGACATTAGCTTTTAAGCTTACAATTGGTAGAATTAGAAACACGGACACTGTTACAAAACTTGAATTATTCGACGTAAAGAAAGAACCTATACTGTACAAAATATCTTGTATGTATGGTCATTAAATTAAACGGGTATATACTGACCTCATTAGAAGTACATTGCACTAAAAATTAATCGCTTGCTGAAAAAAAAATGCAATAGGTCCGTTGCAGACTTTTGTGAACCGGTTAAATGGTTAAATTAGTAAAAGTATAATTACCTAAGGCACCAAATTGGATTGAAATACCCAAAGACGTGGTTTTTCTATTACATTTTATCTAAATTCGGTTTTATCGCAACCGTATGTGAGAACATTTGTTCATAGTACTTTATTCCACTGACCATCAATCAATTTAAGCAATTAAATGTTTTTCATTTTGGGATTATTATTAATTTTTGGCATATAGTTTATTATGCAAAGTTGTTTTGTTTGATGTCCTGTAACTACCCTTAATTTCAACGACCATACTAATATCTCATCCTGTATATCTAGAGCGTACGGAAGAGCGCTTTCTTGGCATCTATTTCAGATACAAACCGGAAGGAAAACAACATTGGGAGGAAAATGATTTCATCTTCTCAATATTCTTATGTGCATGGAACCATAGACTGTTAGAGGAGCTGGCAGAAGATACACTGATGCTTTTGAGCTGTGAATGTGGAGACGAATGCTTAGAATTTCATAAACAGAATACGTCTCTAAAAGGCTACTAAGCATCGTTTACATGTAAATCATTTTCTCTTTGTTTTGTCAGGCGAAAGAGAGGCTAATATTAACAGACTAAATCGGACAAAATAGAGATAGATGTACCCAACGTTCTCCAATATTCTGGGTTGACATTGCGTAAGAGATTATGGGCAGAACGTTTAATGAAGCAACTTAGCTAACAACGGCGACTAATATTAGCCCAAAAACGTCAGACTGCAATATACTGTAGTATCAAACCCATGGGTTATGATGAACATGTATAGAATTTATGAACGAAGAAGAAGGCGTTTGTAAAGAATGATAAAGTAACATTTCACAATATTTGCTGACAATTTTTATTTACATGGGTATGAGTCTGATCATAAGGACACGTAGTTAGTTGTTCGAAACTAATTTGACTAAATGCTTCTGTTAATTCGAGACTTAGTAAAGCAATTACTTGCGTAATTTCCGATGATAGATAGCTAAAACCGTTACGTCCCCCAGCCCCTCCAACTAATTTCCATTGCGAGCAAAATCGTGAAAGTTCACATTTGCTGGCCTATCGGCAGTTCCTCAAAACCAAGAAAGCGTTCGTCCCGCTTTCGAAAATCCGCCCCGTCTCGTTAATGTCGAGCGGCGCAAAGAGAGCACCAGGAGTGAATAAATAAAATGAGCACCCACCGATATCGATAGTATTTGATCCCGGTAAAGTTCACAGCAGCAAGGGCTCCACCCGCCCGCAACCGTGATCAGAAACTGTTCACATAATTATAGGAGGCCGTAATAATATTGCAGTCGGCCAGCGCAGCCTTGGAGGCGGCCAGGACGCGAAAAACGGTGTTGTTCTAGAGCAGCTTAATGTATAATTCAGCCCAGCATGCAAATTGGTCCGCAAACTAATTTAAATACCGGGCCCATTTTAATTCTATACCGGGACAATAATTGTCGAGTTCCTCGGGTTTAACAGCGCAGCCTTGAACTTGCCCAAATCGGAGGAGATGATGGTCAGCCGGATAGCGATGCCTTTTGTGTGTTTTACCAGGGGGCATTGATATTGGCTATTAGCCCTGGTCGTTACGTGTTGTGCAAGAAAATCTATTAAGTTTGTTTATTTTAATAGGTCAAATGGGTAAAAGACCTTTGAAATTAAATTGTCGTAGTAGCTCCATAGTCTGTTCAGCGATCAGTTAATAACATTACAAAAATTGATTACAAGTTTTCCTAACGATGACATTCGAAATTCATGAGGGGTGGTGACTTCATGTGCGTCCACTTCACAGTGTAGTGTTTAAATTACGAATCAAAATAACCAACCATAAGTGTTTCTAACGATGATATTGTTTGAAATTTGCGATATATCTTCTCTCTATATGTCGATGTTTATATGAATCCGAATCAAATTGACTAACGCAGATTTTATCTACAGTTAGAAATCTTTCCATATAGTTATACTTCTGTCTTAATATCAATATTTTAATAATCCATTTAGCAGGCTTTGTAACAATACTGAGTAAAAGAAAACGTTTCGCCCATTTAAAATACAGGGATTACTTAATAATCTGATGCACCACCCTGGCATCTCACACATCCATTTACCATTAAGGGCATGCTGCGAATAAGGTTATCGAGTTAATCTTGCGATAATTCATTCCAGGGAACTTGGAGATGGTGGTCTACATTTGTTCTTGGAAGTTCTGGTAAACCACACATCTTCCGTCCCATTACGTCCCAGACATGTTGAATCGGCAACAAATCGGGAGATTTAGCAGGCCACGGGAGACGGTTGAGGTTTATAATCATTATTGGTGTGTCTTTTAAAGTAAAACTTTTATCAATTATGTTGTTTGACTGCTTAAATGGTATATTAAAAAATCAAAGTAATTCATATTTTATTAATACCTACTTGAACCGCTTTGCTATCTATTGCGTCATAAGAATTGTGAGAGGTTCAGCGCTTGAGGTATCCTCTCATTTTTTTATCTACCTTACAGAACGGTACACATTCATTTAGCGTTTCTTCCATACTCACATGATTATTTTGGAAAACCCCCTTGCCAGTTAAAGATAATTTAAGCAATGGTTTGTTAACCTCTATTTTATTAGAGATAGTAATAGCAAACCATCTCATAATCTGTGTTTTGATATCATCATTAATTTTTATTCGCGGTACATTTTGTACATCCCATTAACTATTAAACCGACTTTGATAAATTATGAAATTCCAGCTCGAAATAACTACAAGAGAGCGGTTTCACAATACTTGCTTCGGTCATCATAACAACGGGTTAAATTAGTCACTTGCCCGAAGTGCGCTCGAAGATAGCATATTGGAGCACTCAAGAGACAGTTAGCCTATATTAAGAGGAAGAAGAAAAATACTATTTTATTTATCCTGGCAGAATCCTTAAATTTTAGTTGAAGAACTAGCATTATAGAAATAGATAGCAGATTAAAGTCGGAATATTGGCACTGAATATTTTTAGATTTTTGGTTTTGATCTTTATACTCATGGTAGGTAGTAGTACTGGTTGCAAATTATAGAAGATTGTATAGTTGCCGCAAGGAACAAATAGAGTAGAATATGTAACCTACATGATGAAAAAGCAGACTATTTTCTGTCAGAATGTTTGGCTCTGAAGAAATATATCTCGTAAATTTTCCATTTCTACGACTGTACTTTCAGCAGATAACGAGATGTTTGTGAATGTATTTGACTATCAATGATTAGTCAAGAAGGTATATAATTATCCCGTTGCTATGTACATTATCAAAAGTTAGTACATGCGTAACTATGCATTTTTACCATTTTTCATTGGTTGCTGTTATCAGCCATAATATCGCAAGTGGTATAAGAACGAGTTGAATTTGCTCCTTCGGTTTCAATGAGAAATATCACCGATTACTAATCATACCGTGAGTTGTATTTAGTGAGAGAATACAATGAATTGAATAGTATTTAACATTACAAGCCAGGTAAAACAGTTTTTACTGGCGATAGGATTGGGATGACTTGCGAGCAGTTAGGCGAGCCTGTCATATCCTTGAGCCAGTAAAAATGGTTACCTGGTGTGTTTTGTTGAACATTTTATTTGTTTCTCACTTGTAAATAACTAGAAATTTACCATTTATTCAAAATGTCAAACTGACAAGCAACTAAATTCATCAATATGACACATACTAAGGAAGACAACTCTGGCTTTGCACGCTATCATTTATCTATGAGCACGCTTGTAAAATATAACTGGCTAGCCAGTAAATTTTTTACTGGCTAGCCAGTTAAGAAAAATTTTCAAGGTGAATACAGTGACTTGATAAATTGATGTTTACAAGTGAGGAACAAATAAAAACTATTAATGTCAAATTCGAGGTGAGCAGGTTAGGTTTTGTGTCAGTTTGTGTCCAAACCGACGAAACCTTAACCTGCTAACCTCGAATTTGACATAGACTTAAAATTGACAGCAGGGTAACCAACATTTTCACACTTTTGCGTAGCAACAGACCACAATAAGGTGATACCAATTTTTGTTTTGTATCACCGCTGTGGTGCATATGTATCCAAGGGTTTTTATGCTTCCAATTGGTTTAAAAAGGATCACCTGATTAATGAATTGTATTCTCAATTTAGTACAAGCTAACTTGGTTTTGTTTCATGTGCCAAATCAACCAATTTCGCAATGACAGTTGATTTTTCTAGGTTATATGGTGCCAGGATCTCGCTGGGAGAGTGGCCATCATCGCTGTAGCGGGGGTTTAAGTGACGCCCTCGACCCCTGAAGTAATGCGTAAGCGGTTCCAAGGGGCAACGGTAGTCGTTAGGACGAAAAAAAATTATGTCGTGCGTTTTAAGCACAAAAGGCAACAGAAAGTGTGTTTGAAACAAACATTATAACTCATGATACTTATCAACAAATCATCCATGATAAGCACACTACTTATTATATTACCCCTGAATATACCGCAAGCCTACAAGGGAACGCGATTTTTTTCCAGAATTTATTTTTATATACAGGATGGTCGTAAAAGTTGGGGACCTATTTTACCAGAGTTAACTATATAAAAATTACTAAATATTATTATGGAATGGCTATATAAGCTACACGTTGGACTATCCATATATTTTATGAAATGTAATGCACCACTTTAAACTAGCCCTTTATTAATGCAATGCCCTTTCTAATTAAATAATAATTCCTTTTTAAAATCAAGTTCTCTTATTTCAGGTGGTTCGCCAAATCAAGATCTCTATTAATTGAATTTTAATATTACAGTTAATGACATTTGCTGTCAAACCGATTTTCAAAACTCATCAAGCCAGGTATTGACAATTGCATATTATCTTAACACACATATTAATCAATTCTCCTAAGTAAGTAATAAATCAAGTCTATTTGAACACCTTCTTGTACTAATTGTTATTTAAACAACTTTCATTAACTCTTTACACAAACCTTAATACTTTGTCTTGCTTTTTCTGCCAAACTCCAAACAACAACGGATCCCAATATCGTCAGACTGCAAAACTTACTGCTCACTCCTCAAACAGTGGTACCCAGGATGGCACGTAAACCCCTTTGACTGCATCCATCTAGAATATCACCCGCACTGCTTAGAGAATCCAATCCTCCCTCCTTGCAAACGTCACCATCAAAGCATTCAACCTCTGGTAAGTTCCAATCTTATGAAGTTCCAATTCTACCCTTGTTCCTTTTTATAGCTATTCCGATGTCTACAGCAACACTTACAACTTATCCAAATCAATTAGTTACTTGTAAGAATCTCCAATAATATCTTGTATACTCTCCAATCCAAATGTATTCAATTAATATAACATTCTGTATGTTTATTTCCAATTGATTGTACTTGTATAATCTCTTGACCGATTATGTACCTCCATAAGTTCCAATTAACATTTTCATTTTATCTCACCACGCAGATTTGTTTAAGACCCTTTTTAAATTTGTATTTACCAAAATAATACAAATTTAGGCATAACTTTCTAGTTTTATTTACAAAATGCTTTAATTCAGAAAATACATGTCTGTTTTTATGAGTTGTTTATATAACTAACTTAAACAACATTTTCATTTATGTTAGATACAATTCTTATTGCACACTTATTTATTTTAGAAATCCTATTATTACATGCTATTAATTATTATCATTCTAACAAATATATTTATCAATTGTAACCTTGGCTTGAACTTTATCAAAATTTTCTGTAACCATTCAATTAGTATTCAATTAATATCAAAATCTCCTCTCTCATTGTCTCAATTAAATTTATTTATAACGTTTAAAATTTAACACCCATCAAGATTTAATTATAACAATCTTCCAAATTTATTCGTTTTAAATATTTCTTTATTGTATTTGATTACACTGCCTCATGTATCATAACAATATATTTAAAATTTTTTTTTGCCTACAAGGCCAAAATTATATTTTTTTAGTATGTTAAAACCCATCGGAAGTTTATTTCTAATTTATTAAATTAGGGCTACTAACGTCATTATTTGATAGCAATAAGAAAGCTCTAATTTGATCATTGGTACAGTTAGGAGATTTAGAAGTATTTTTATTAAAAATATGAAAAAATTATTTTACGTAAAAAACTTTTTTATGTACTTTTTTCCATAATAACACAGGGTATTTAACAAACATATTCAAAAAATATTTCATTTTACTTTACGGGACCGTAACTTTTGAATTTGGTCATTTTGAAAAAAATATTTGAAAAACCTTCACCATTTTTTATGTAGTTACTATTGAAAAAATATGTTCCCAACTATGACGACCACCCTGTATATATAGTAATTTATTTACTTCCCAACGTATACATAAAATTAACAATGTAAAACTTCACCGAAAAGATGTGGTATTTCTGATTTTATGTAGTTATTATAAAAAATACAAATCTGGAAAGTATTGTCGTTAGTAATTTGGGTTACATCTTCTACCCTATTTGTTTGCTGCGGCAAGTATATAACAAATTGTTTCAATAATATATAGATGTGCCAACTAAGACCATCATTATACATTCGCACAAATGCTACAGAAGCCTTTACTTTTTGATGTGCTCTCGTACACTCCTATACTCTTTTGTTCTTGTCGCTTCCATTATTAACTTAGTCAAAGTTATCATTAATTGTATAGTATCTGTATCGTATACAGAAGCCATGCCACAATATCTTCATATTATTAAAATTTCTGAGATGCAATTTCTCTTCTTTAAAAGTAGCGGGGGGAAATCGGTAGATGAGTATTAGTATTATTACTCCATTCTGTGAGAATAGTAGAATAAGCTACAATAAATTTACTTATAAATAGTAAACAATGGTTAGATATTGCTTTCACTACAACATTAATGTCTACGATAACGAAAAGTAATTTCGTTTTATTTTGTCTTCTAATGTGTATTTATCAGAAAATTGTCTATACCACTTTTCCCTTGAAATGAGCACACATTATATTAGCACACAATATACTACATGCTCACTTTGTTTTCAATATTGCTCACTGTAACCTTAATTTACGAAGGAATGCGTATTTGTCGATATAAAAGGACAAAAACACCTATATTGCATTATTTATAGACTCTCAGGAAAAATATACAGATTAATAAATAAGTAAAATAGTAATTTACGATACAAGTGCGTAAAGCTACTATTTAGTCACGAGTGGGGTAGAGTTAAACGCGAGTGAGCGAGCGTGTTAAGCCTAGCTAAATGGTAATGGTAATTAACTGAATGACAGCTTGCGTAATGTATGGTGTGGATATTCAATGTGTTTTAAATATGTTCTTACTTGTCAAGTGTTTTTCTTTTGAAGTGGAGCAAGCAATACATTTTCAGTCAAAAGTTGGCCGATCATCGGCCTCACCTCTATGAGGAGGCTTAGATATTCATACCCCACAGTTATCAAATCTGGATTGGGGAATCATAGTGGCGTCAACACTAATGTTAGTGTCTAGGAAGGTCTCTGAGAATTGCATCTAGATTTGAGTTAGGTGCAAAGGCTTTACCGTAGAGACACCAACAACAATACTTCTTAATTTTTTTTAGAATATAGCAATAATTTCTTCAAAATAAGTATTCGGCCTGTAACTGATAATTATGCTCTCAACGCTGAACGCATCATACACAAATATTTTGTAAATGTTTTCGGTACTAACCCAGAATGAGTTAATCATATGTATCAAAGGAGGCTTAAAGTACAATACTATAACTTTTCTGTTTCTAAATAGTCATATATGGTGTATGGTGTATTAAGTAATCTCAAAGTTTTAAAAACGTAGTACAAAAATTAGATGTCACTGCTTCTTGTGCAGAGTTAACCAAATTTCTGAGTTTGGGTTTTAGACACAATTCGTTGAAAACCCCTAACCACACAAATATAATATAACAACCGCTAAATGCGTATTTCGACAACAAATCTGTCATTTTCAATATCCTTGGCTAGAAACTAACACGACAAAGTTGGCCGAAGATACGCTCTTCATCAAATCACCAGTGAAAGCCAGCACTTCCTAGCATTCTAAAGCTATTTATACTGTCTGGCCTGGAGGGCGGGCTCTAAGCGACCAGTCAGGTGTCAACTTCAATAGAGCGTGAAGGTCAGAGTGGGGGATGGGCATTATATATTTGTTCAAAAGTTTATTATCTTGATTCTTTAAAATGGTCAAATTTTCAATAGAATTTAGCTGCTTTGTTGAAGTTAACGCCTTTACAATTTTTAAATTTAAATATGTTGGGCAATACCAGATTTTTCGTATTTTTTAAATTTTCAATGAGCTGCATGCTCTTTAAACTTAATACCAAAATTACCTGTTTGCCCACCTATACAGGGTGATTCATAAGTTTGGTCATTAAATTAAATAGATGTATACTGACCTCAGTAGAAGTAAATTGTACTAAAGATTAATTGCTTTATGAAAAAGTTTGTATTAAGGTTTGGTGCAAGCTTTTGACAAACACTGGCTAAATCAGAATGAGAGTATATTAACATAATGCACCAAATGTGATTGAAATGATCAAACAACTGTTTTTATTTCTGTATTTTATCCAAATTCGGTCTTATCCGAAAGACATGCGAACTTAATATGTTGATAGAAATTCCAGTTACATCAATCAGTTTAAACAATTGCATGCAATTTTTCTGTTTGATGCCCTCTAACTATCTTTAACTTTAAGGACAATACTTATAAATCACCCTGTACTACTTATAATTTAATACATTGATATTCAAATTAGTGGTCTCGAAGCACGAAAAAAGTGACAAACTTGAGTTCTCAAATGTATAGGAATGGTAAAACTTTAATTATCAAAATAGGTATGTTTTCCAGTAGCAAACTTACTTTCTTGAAAATGGTTCTAACGATGAGAGGATTTGAAATCCAGTTTAATGTGTTTAACCTACAGATGTTTCACTTAACAGTAATGAAAAATTGGTTGGAGGTCCTGGTTAAGGAAGTTGAGTTGAGCAATTTTTGGCTGAGTGTTAGAAATGACTTCACACAACTCTGATGATGCACTAAAAATTATGATGCTATTTTCATCATCTTAAATATGTCAACATGGTCATGGTCAAAATGTCTTTTTTAACATTGTATGTTATATTTGAATTTTTTCCTTTTTAGGTTTTATATATTTTGTTTCTATATTCATATAAATTTTATATATATTAGAAAGTTACATAAATAATTTTGTTTCCTAACTTGAGCATGTCCTGTTATCATCTAACTTTAAACTTTCAACAGTATATATTGCTATGAACACATTTTAAGCCTCTATGATTATTATAGCAATTAATAATGCTTCATGCATATCCAATATTCCAGAGATGTGCCAGTTTCATTTTTATAAATAGCATAAAATGGCATTGGTTTTCATAATAATTTTAAAACTGTAAAAAATAGTGTTAGCCTTGATTTACACAAAATTTAATCAGAGTACGCTTGGAAAGAATGTAAATCAATTCAGTATCGAAGACAAACATTTTGGGGGCGTGGAAGCCAAACTGAAAGGTGTTATTTTGGCTTCCCCGACAAATAATTGTAAAATTGTGAATAAACACTCTTTTCCCAGTTAAGTGAATTTTAACGTCGATTTAATGTCCTGTGGTGGAATGCATTCATTCGTAGCATCTCGGCAGAAGGTTGAAAACGTGTTTTATCGGTGCATCGAGTGTTAGCTTGTATTTCGGTGGCTGTTTTGGAGGTGATAGCATAGTAATTGGAGCCCCTGGAAGCTGGAGGTAGGCATTGGCCTTCGTGGAGAGCAGTGCAGCCCCAGGTGTGTGTCCCTAGGGGACAGCTGGAAGCAGTTTTTGCTATCACAGAGGTCGAGATACAGGAATCTTTCTGCGGCGGCATTCAACGGCTGGGATAGGCAATTTAATGGACAAAGAGGGGGGCAAGCATCGTGGGACTCGCTAAGAGTTTGAGTTGGGCCCTAATTCCGTTCCAAAGGAAACAAGTAGGTCAGAAAACGTCACCCTTAAAGATCGAATTTAGCGAATTTTTTGGTGGCGTCGCTTTTATAAGCACTTCCGGCAGAATGTTCCTTTGAGTGTGTTTTGTTTTGTAATGTGTATTTACTTACGGTATTTGTTATCATCCAGGCAACGCTTGAATTGCGTAATCACAAATAATTGTCGAGCATAACGAACTTGTTTGTTTTGCGATTTGTGAGGTTGGACGTCATTTTTTTCTTAGTTGAATAATATCTTGTATGGTAGCTATTCCGTTAATTAAATCACATTACACAAACTGTTTAAAATTATTAAAAGCTATACCACGATAATTAGATTTGATGTATTTCTTGTAATTCATTACTAATCAAAATATTACTTGCATGGAAAGACCCGACCGATATGAGATAAGAGCCGATTTGAGATTATTAAATTAATTTATTGATTTCTAACATCCAATACACAAGAATAACACATAGTAATATGTAGGTGTTTTCATACTTTTTTCCACCACTGTATAGGTACCTACTTCTGACTTCTTGCACTAGATCCTCCTCGATCTTTAAGCTTTTCAATATCCATTTGCTCGTATCAAACGCTTTTTGTAAGTTTATTGTACATAAGTTTCCTGTCCCCATTGGGAACTCACTCCGGAATCTTCTTCTCTTTTTTACTTCCCTCGTCTGAAAGACGAAGGAAGTATTGCAATCACCTTCCGATATTTCTTCAGATCTTCACGTTTCAGAGTGCCTGGACGACGAAAAACAGGTTTTCTCAATTCCGTCTGTCTGTCTGTCTGTCTGTCCGCCTGTCTGTTGGCAGTATAGCTCAAAAAGTATTTGTCGGAGGAATACGATATTTTGCATACATATTATGTATCTACCTCGCATGAAACAGGTACAATTTTATACAAATATATACAGGGTGAGCACCTTCAAAAAATAAATTTTGTTTATTTTTGCGTTAAGTGGGAAATAGATTAAAGTAGTAATTTGCACATACAGCAGGCCTTACACTTGACGAAAATAGAACCCAACAAATACAAAATAAGGTCGCAAAAAATTCAAAAGTTTCAACAATAACACCGTTCGCTAAAATAGAGCCGCGCGTCGCAGACATATCAGCGAACCTGCATGCCGCAGTTAAATCTATCTGGCTATCGATGATCGTAGCCGCAGATGATGTAGATCGAATCCCTCCCCGGTGTTGATTTAATTTGCATAAGCAGGTGTTAAGATATTGTTAACTCTATTTTCCTTTGATTTTTAGGTCGCGAGCCGCATAAATGCGTAAATGCCAAACCTTGAAATAGACGGGAAACGCATATTTGGGCGAGGCATCGACGTATATCGTAAAAACTATTGCACATAAATATATACATTCTGCGCATGATACCTTTAAAAATAAATAAAGAAAGTTTAAATGAAATAATTATCTACATTGGTTTATTGATGTAAAAAATATAATTAATTTTCTTAAAACATACCAGGCGTGAAGATTAAGCCAGCGGAAACCCAACGATACGAACAGGACTCCATAGAGTAGCAAGAAATTGGTCGGTGAATTTGTTCGCAGTCGCAAGCGCCGCGGTTCAAATCCCTCCGGTAACGATTTTTTTTATTTGAAAATCGTACGACACTCATTAATGACCAATAGAAAAATTAGTTCACGAGCCGTATCCAAGACAACAACAAAATTTCTTGGAAATTTTTTGTAGGTAGACATTACTTCTTTTTAGGATTTGTGTCGTTACGATTTTCTTACCGAATCTGCATTCGAGCATTAATTCATATCCGGAAATTATTTTTCATGCATTCAACAACGTCCTAATTTGCCCTCGCGTCCCGCTCGGTCAAATTAATACGACGTTGTTGGAACGCACTCAAAAAATTTCCGGAAAGAATTAATGCTCTTATGAGATTATATGTGAAAATTTATTTAAGTTATTAGAAACGTGAAAATATTTTTATTCCTAACTTAATTTCATTTTTAAAATTATTTAGTGTCACAATGTCGACGAGGAAAGTTCTAGGTAAAACCTTTTACAGATTGTTTCCTCCTATTATAGGCCATTGCCCTGTTTAATTCCATAAATTTGTGGTCCTCTTTACTCGTAAGCCGGATAGGTGGCTAGCCTTGCCAGTCGAAACTGAGGAAGAGTTCCCTTATCAGGGGCTAACGATTACCACAGGTGTTAGCGTAGTAGCTGAAGAGCATGCAATATTTAAAATTCTCAAGCATGCTGCTTGCTCCACCACCAGCTCTCGTGTCTCCGAAATCTGCATTATGCTAAATATTCAGTATTACCTACTTATTTCAGCTTTAACATACGCTTGGCTCTCGTGCAACGTCGTTTCTGTAGCCGATATTCTAAAATTCTTTCATGCAGTATAAAAAACAGTATTCTTTTATAGTTGCTACATGATGTGGTATCACCAGTATTATGAATGGGTACAATCGTTGCTAACTTTCATCATCTGCATCTCCAGTTTTATTCCTTCTTGTCACGGTACTTTTCTATTTTAAGTTTCACTACGACATGGAAAACCTCACCAAGTTGGATATTTGTTTTTTGTGTTTCGATTTTATCTTCTTTATCCTCTGCATTTTGTTCCCTTTGGTTTTCATACTACAATAGTTTATTACAGTATTGATACCATCTGCTTCGGATTTGTTCCTCTGATATTAGGACCTTTTTCTCTTTGTTTCTAATATATTGTTTTTTCGTTGTTATACCTTTCTTTGATGACTATAGTGGCTATATAAAAATTTTGCGTTTCCTGTATCTCCATTCTCCTACCAAAATCTTTCCATGATTTTTGTTTCGCGTCCTTGGCCCGCTGTTTAAGTTCTAGTTGTTTCCCTTTGTATAAATAGTAATCTTGCTATTACTTCTTGGCTGAAAGAATTTCTTCCATATTGCCTTGTTTTCTTTCATGATTTTTACTTCCCTCGTCTAAAAGACAAAGGAAGTATTGTAATCGCGAAAAAATTACCTTCCAAGATTTCTTCAGCTCTTCACGATTCAGGGTCCCTAGATGAGGAGAAACAGGTTTTCTCAATTCCGTCGGTCTGTTGGCGGTATAACTCAAAAACGATTTGTCGGAGGAAGACGATATTTTGCATACACATTATATATCTACCTGGTACGAAACCGAGAAAATTTCAAAGAAATATATACTGGGTGAGCACCTTAAAAAATAAGTTTTGTTTATTTTTGCGTTAAGTGGGAAATAGATGAAGGTAATAATTTGAACAACTGTTTTCCAGGTATTCAATTTTGTTCTAAATATTTTTCTACTTTCTCCTAAAATTTTTCCTCAATTCTTGTTGTTGCAAGTTGTAGCTTCTAATGTTGAATCTTTTTATGTTCTATTCTTCACATTTTACCTTGCATTTTACTATATTATCAATTAAAAATATTTTTTACTACCCTTTTCAGCGCTGTAGCTCATTCAGTTTTGTTTATTTAGTTTTTACAAACTGTAGGTTGGCTTTGTGGGCTACAGTAACCCTTCACTAAAAATGTGCCACTCCCGCGAAATGGTGGAGCAAGTTTGATAATTAACCAGCGATTTGCTCGATTGGATGCAAAACGGGCTTTTTTGTTGCACAACTAAGTAGACGGGTGTGCATTATCCATTTTCTGTATAATGAGCCATTCTCATATCGGGCGATTTGTTCATGCATAAGCGATTTACGATTATTATAATATTTTAAAACGATATAAATCGTGATAATGCCATTTAGATTGGATCTACGAAAGCGCACAACTCCGGAGTCTCTGCCCCCTCGCGTGGCTTCCGCGTTTCCCGGCTCTTAATAAACATTTCAATATCCCCAATAAATCAGCAAAAGTGGATCACTCCAACGTAGTCATTACCAATTGCCAGGTTTGTTTAGCGGCCGTAATATTCCTAACGGCCAACAAATTGCTGAAATTTCGACGTGAGCGCGGCGTGCATAAATCGCGAAAGCCGCTTTTGCTCAAATTTCGCCGGCTGGACTTTTCGTTATCTTCTTACAGCTCGCTGACAGGCCGCGCATAGAAATTAAGAATGAACTTAACATTTCTCGAAAGAGCAATCTCGAGCTTGCACGCTTGCGATTTAATAAGTTTTATGTCTTTTCATTGTCCGCGGAGCAAAGTTTTAATTAAAGTGCAGGGATGTACGTAACATCACAAACGGGTTCGGTACATGATATGAATATTATCCTTCGGCTTCGCCTAGAATAGGACTGCTTTATCGTGTAAAACGACAATGTTGTCTGTAACTTTGTTCGGATCGCAAATGCTGATTTAATCGGCCACTACAGTAATGAGAATTCCTGTTATGAATTGTCTGTATAAATTATATTTTTCTGTAACAATTAGAAACTGATTGGAAGTTTTATTGAACGATATATTAGTACATTCTTACTCAAAAAACAGGAAGAATATGTACTTACTCACTTAATCCTGAATCATTCGAACTTTTGATGTAAGGTTAAAGCTGCTTCTGGCACTGCTTTGAATATTTTTTCCATAGTAGTCTGTTTTCTGTAAGTTGATTTGTGTCTCCTTATTAATTCCTATTTTCGCTGCAGCGATAATCGCTTTTTTCCAATTCCTTCTCGGCTTTCCTCTTCTTCGTTTTCTTATTTTTCTAACTTAATATCTCCACCCGCGGCGGAACAAAACTAGCACAGACTCAAGGGCGAAATAGCATATTTATATAATTTCAACAGCCAAGATAGGAAGATAGGATAGTAGTATTAAGTTAAATGCTTTGAAAATTCCGAATTAAAAAAATAATACATCCCAGGTAGACGAATCAACGATTCGGAGTCCCACACCGAACGAACGGTCTGCTTCACGGAGTCTGGGGGAGGTAAAAATTCGAAAAAGTAAAATACATAAACAAATCAATGGGAAAACCACAAAAACAAAATTGCTGATTAAGAAGAGACGATAAACTGTAGGAACTAGAAGAAGAGCTGAAATACATCAAATGGGATATCATCGGCCACGCAGAAGCGCGAAGAGACCAAGAAAACGTGATTCAGCTTTCTTCGGGTAACCTACTATTGCATATGGGTGAAAACAATAACATCGTAGGAGGAGTAAGCTTTATTATGCGAAAAGAACTAACACCAAACATTGAATTATACAAAGGCATATCAAACCGAGTAGCCTATATAACTCTAAAAATAAATGAGAAAATAAAACTATCAGGTATTCAAGTGTATGTCCCAAAATCAATGCATGAAGACAATGAAGTAGAACACTTCTACAAAGAAATCACAAAAGCAATGGACGAATGCTCATCTCAATATATAGTAGTTCTTACGGGAAACTTCAACTAAACAATTTGACATAAATCAAGCAAGCTCGAAGAAAAATTTGTACGTTTTAGGTACGGAACAAGAAACAACAGAGGCAAAACCTTGTAAATTCCCTTGAACAGAATTCGCTATATGCCGTGAACACCCTCTTTGATAAAAAAAAACACAAAGAAGATGGATATGGATTAGTCCAAATAAGAAAATGAAAAATAAGATTGGCTACGTCTTGACAAAAACAAAGAAAATAGTTAAAGATGTATCTGTAATTAACAAATTGTCAGTAGGTGGCGACCATAGATCAGTTCGAGCGAAAATAGAAGTAGAAGGCAAACTAATCAGAAGAAAGTGGGTAAAAACCACAATAAAAATGAGTCTACCCTCAAATGTTAAGGATAATACAGATACTTACATCAAGAACATAAAAGAAAAACTGCAAATAAAAGGTGACTGCTCAGGTAAAACAATAAATAAAATAGATGATGTTATCACTGAAGTAATATTGGAAAGTCCCCAAAAACTAATAGTGAATAAAAAGACGCAAGATGGCTAACTTTTAGACAACACAAAGAAAATGCTAAGAGAAAGAAGAGAATTGATACAGCAAGGCGAATAGGGATCAGCGGATTATATAGAACTAAACAAGCAAATTGGAAGAGCAATTAAAAAATATATAAAAACCAAAAAAGAACAGAAGATAATGGAAGTAAGAGAAAATAATAAAAACATGAAATTTAAAACTAGAAAAACCACAAATGATAGCCTTAAATATAAATAATACGGTCAATATAAAATGAGAGGGAAAACAAGTATCAGTAAAAGGATTGAAGAAGTCTATAATAGTACTTTATGTAACTAGTCCTCAAAGCAAGGCTTTAGGGGACGAGTCGTAATGTTTCCGGACGAGACGGAGCGAAGCGCAGCCGAGTCCGTAATATGAAGATGAGTCCTCTAAAGCCATTTGAGGACGTGTTGCATACAACGTTTTTTTGTATTAGCTCTCCAAACATTATAATATGAAGTTTCAATTACCATTAACGCGGCATTATATTAGGAGGCCGCGCGAAAATGTATTTTTCGCTCCCCAAACTGGTTACTTTGGCATGGCAACTAATGTTTGAGTCCGCTAAAACGTTGCCATGACGACTTTAAGTACATGGCCTCTAAATGGCCATTTTGAGGATCCTAGACAGTTTCCAAAGTAACCAGTTTGGGGAGCGAATACAAAAACACTTATATGAAGCAAAAACAGATATACTACAAATTACTAGAAGAAAATGAGAGAAACAGGTGTTAAAAGTAAATTCGGAAGACCTACCAGAAATAACAAACTCAGAACGCTACATGAAATGGAAAACAACAAATCTCCGGTAAAGGATATCATTACAAAAGAAATGCTACTGGAAGAAGGTGCAGATATAATTGCAATTCTAAAAACCTTATTAAATACAGACGTTGAAGATGGGAAGCTTTCCGAAGCATGAAAAAATGCAACAACGATATTGTTCTCCAAAAATGGAGATAAATTACATCTTGGAAACTACCGCCCATAAGTCGTTCATCGCAATTATATAAACTGTTAACTAGTATAATAGCAAAACGAATAAATATCAAGCTAGAAGCATACCAAAGTCGAGAACAAGCAATATTTCGCAAAGGGAGGGCACGAATGATCATGTTTTAACAGTAAAAAGGCCACAGCATCTCATATACCTCTCTTCATGGCTTTTATTGATTTCGAGAACGCCTTTGATACCATCGAGCACTGGCCGATAGAAGAAGGGTTGTGGAATTGTAGAATTGATTTTCGATATATGATACTGATCCATAAAATATACCAGCACTCCACAATCACTGTGTAAAACAAGGCGATACAATATCCCCCAAAGTCTCCATAAACACCTTGGAAGATTCGTATAAACAACTAAACTGGGACAAAATACATCAATATAAATGGTGGATATCTAAATCACCTCGCATACGCTGATGACATTATTGCGATACGTCTAACGTTGGGGTTTTCAGCTCGATCCTGATCACGCGGTTACACTTATTAAAGGCTCTACTGAGAAATTATAGACTTCAGTAGCTTAAAATGTGTTTATTTACAAATTATTCGGAAGCGATTTATCCGCCACCTGGATCTGTTAAGATCTGACTTCACCAAAATTCCCGCTTTTATAGGTAAACTTGTAAAAGCTATTTATACCATGGAAACCTAAGAATTTTATCAGTCCCATGCAAGTGGCACGTAAAAGCAATAATATTTACGATTCATGTCCGGCCCTTTTTCTGGAAGAACCTGTGACACTGTTCGGCACGTTCCCAGGGCAAGTATTATGCTAACTTCGTCCTTATACATAATTACATATGAGTTAGACACTAAGCTAAGATTCAATAATATTAATTACCAACGTTCATTTTCAATATAGTCTAAAGTTTATTATGTTACAGTTAGGATTCCTAACACATAACTATAATCGCTGAAAAGAAAGGAAAACTTCGAACTATGATCCAAGAACTCAACAACACATCAAAGATGATAGACCTAAAAATCAATGAAGGAAAATCCAAATTACTGACAAACTAGGAACAGCAAATGAACATCTAAATGGAAAATTAATGACTGGAGCAAGTTGAACAATAAAATGCTACGTTCCGATTTCTCACAAGGATAGAACGACTTAAAAGTTAATAGATTATGTAAAATTAAGTAAAATTATAATAAAAAGGTAATCAAGAATAAAGCTTACCTTTTAATGGTCTTGCATTATTACATTGGCATCTTAACGAACAATTATATCATTCATATGATCACAATCGTTCTTAATAATGTTTTAGTTGCGGAAATTAGTATGACGATGGGATTTGATAAGTTAATCGATTCGCAGCATTAAAGTTGTAGTGTAGCCCATTTAGATGTATTGTATTTTGGAATAAGGTATTACCAAGGTAGTAAGGCAGTTAGCACTAAATTTGTTGAAACGGCGAGTCGAAAAGCTCTGAGATTGTCCGATTGTAATTTAACAGAATTAGCATTCATCTAAGGCATTATTATAGTAATTAATGCATTTATATAGGTTCACCTACTCTAATTAGAGCTGTACCTAGCTTTTAAAACCGCTAGTGGGACTCCGAAAGTTATTTTGCTTAAAATAACCACTCGAACCTAAAATGTGTAAAAGTATACGTTTAAGCTAATAATTTAAATGTTGATAAAAACAGATCACGCAGTACAAACAATTTGTTGATGGCCAACAATCTTCAGTCAATTGTTCATTTAGAAAAATAAACAATTTTTTTCTCTGACAACTGTGGAAAAACGGCGGCCATAAAATTTCAACTCTAACAAATTATATCTGTAAGACGGTATTTTTGGCATAATTCTTTGCCTATTGTACCAACACAAATCGTCGAATATTAGTGTCACAGGCTGTGTAGTGAATACCGCTGCAATTTAACAATTTTAAAAGTAAACAATTAGCTGAGCGTTCTCCAAGTTGTACGCAAAAAGCAAAATCAAGGTCGAACAACGTAATACAACTGAAGTTAGCTGCCGTACAAGTGCAGTAACGTATTCAGCGATTTTGCAAGCAGAGCACGAGCGAGAAAATTGCACCCGCATCAAGCGACCTAGCAGTGCAAAACAGCGTCCATAGTCGGATAGGTAGGACGCCCCAAAGTTTACGTGAGTGCGAATAATTGTTACATTCTGTACAGAATAGAACAAAAACATACAATGTCGATGCTAAAACGATTATAATTGTGTAATGAAAGCCTGGTAGGTTTTAATTCAATAATTATAGAGTAAAATTGCACATTTAAGATCATTTATTTGGTTGTTTATTTGTAAGCCACAAGTATCCATGGTGACACAATTATTTTGTACAAGTGGTTAAAGAAGAAAGTTGATTATAACTATAACTTAATTGATTAAAATGTAATCATAGCAATCAATTTGTATCGCAATTAATTCCATATTGTTGTGTTTTACATGAACTGAAATAAGAATTATATAGTTTTCTGAATGATAAATTATATTTATTTTTGTCCCCAATTTGTGCGTTTAATTTATTTGAATTGAACTGCAACATTTAGATGTTGGTTTAAAAGTAATTTTTTAACAGTTACCCGACAGAAAAAGTCAGGTTACATTGTTAATCTTTAATCATGCTACAGGTAAGTGATTCAGCTTTTTATTTGATAAGAACCCTTAGATTAAACATTTATTAGCAAAATCGAAAAAAATTGCAGCAATATATACCTGGGGCAACTAATCAGACCAAATAAAGAAAATCAAGAAGTCGAAGTCAAACGGAGAATATGACTAGGATGGATCGCTTTCAAAAGACTGATTTACATCTTAAGGTTTTCGATCAGCGAATACTGCCTTAATGTCATATACAGCATCAACATGGACGCTGACTCATGGACAGATTGATTAAAAACCAACGTTCAAAGGAAACGATCGAAAAACCAACACCTGAATACGAAATACAACAAAAGTCACAGAAATTAGAGAAAGGGTAGCCACCCTGAAATAGAGATTTGCAGCACATAGTGCACGATAAAGTGACGATAGATATAATGCAGCTCGACGGAGAAAGCGACCTTGGCTCTGCAAGTATCTCTGACAGTATCCAAAAGCAAGCAGGCTTAATATGGACCGGAAGAGCTCAGGACCGTAACAACTAGCAAAAAATTAAAGAGGACTACACTCCGAAATTCGATTTTCTATTTTTTATTATTATTTTTTTAATTCCCTATCTTACCACAACCGCTGTCAGCCTATTTTTTGCCTAAGGCTCTCATGGTATTGCTGTTTCCCTTTCTGCTATCACTTCTCGCGGTATCTCTTTTTTAGAAAGAAAGTTAGATCTTATTGAATTGTGTTTCCACTGCTCCTGTCTTTTGGTTGCCTTATTTTTGCAAAGTTTCCTATTCATTATTCTCCTTAAGTTTGTGTTTCATAAAACAGAAGACAAGTTGGAGTTAAAGAATTATGAACCAGTAAGCCTTTCATCTTAAGTATATAGGTTACTTACAAAAATATATTACAAGCAGGTTTCACGAAACAATACAACATCTTAGACCATATACAGTAACTGCTCAATACCATTTAAAAAGAATCGAATACAATAAAGGCTTATACCTAGCAGTTATAGACTCAGTCGAAGTATGGGAATTATAAACTCACCACACAATCATGCAGTAGATTCAATGTGTATCTAACTCGTCAAAAACATTTGCAAAGAAGCAGCTGGTATAGTGAAATATCACTCAGAAATAGAGCACAGGTGAGAGGATGGCCCCGCGTGTAGCTCTAAACAGGGGAACTCTTTCTCGCTTTCGGTGGGAAAGACTAGCCACCTACCCGGATATGGGTAAAAAGAGCTCATAGATCCACTTTGTGATTAAAACAGGCCACTGGCCTATAATAAGAGGAAGAAGAAGAAATAAAGCACATTAAAATACAAAGAGGAATAAGACAAGGAGACCTCATATCACCAACACTTTTCACACTGACAATGGAGAATATGTTTATGGAATATATCTATATAAAAAACTGCATTGGTAACACATAATAATGGTCACCCCTTTATGCTAAATGGAGTAGTGATAGAGAAATCAGAACAGCACTGATACAAGGTTGGGGAAAATCAAGTATAATTTTTCAAACGGTTCTCATTAAAAAAACTATTCAAGATAGTAAACATATGAAGTAGCGTCGAGGAGAAATTTAAAATTGGAAGAATTGGTGGAATATTCAACGCTCAATTGTTGTGGAATCTTATTTCAAGAATAATGATTCTATTGGACCGTACTTTCTTGAAGATAAGAATTGCTTGACTGTTACAGTAACATGACAACGATACCCACACATTTTTCAAGACTGGGAACAAACGAAATAGAAGTGTGGCTATGCGTAAAATACAGTTTCAGCGCCTCTTTCCTCACTGCTAGGAAATCTATGGCGGTTGTACGGAGAATGTTTCTTGGTCGCGTTTTTTCTAGGTTTGGAGACATTAACTGTTCATCCTGTTCGCCAGATTGGTCGGCTTGTGACTTTTTTATGGGTGTACTTGAAGTCAAAAGTGTTTTCTCATCGTCCGCAAACTTTGGAAGAGTTGAAATGAAGTACACGCGCAGAGATTGGCGTGATTCCTAAAGAAATGTTGCAGAGGGCAAGTAAAGCATTGCCATTGGCAAGAAGGAGGCCATTTGAAAGACGCAATTATGAAAACAAATCTAATTTAAAAAAATAAAATATCCATGTTTCCTGTAAGAAATTTTATATTATTTTCAATCCAAAGGTCGGCCGTTGATGAATAACACTTGATTAAAAACGGCCACTTTTTCTGTAGAATCATGTACTTGAAACAAAACATCAGAATTGATAAATAAATGTGAACAGCATATCTATATAGTGGAGTAAGGATCGCATGAACAGTCTTCGGGAGACTAGGCAGATGTTACATAATAAAGAAAGGATTTAAGTATACAAATAATAAAGTAACGTTTTTCCAGTATTAGTATGTGGAGTTTAAACGTGGGCAGTCTCGAAGAAAACTATGAGTAACATGCATACAACCCAACGTCAAAAGATATAAAAATCTAAGGAATGGATTAAGTAACCCACCAAAACGGACAACATCAAAAATACAGAAGCTACAAAAAGCGAAATGGTGATAGGCAGGACATATAGCAAGAAAAAAAAACACGAAATGGAATGAAAACGACCTAATGGAAACTATAGAAAGAAAATAAAACTCCATACTGCGATGGTACGAAGATATAGGAAAGCGATAAGAACAGAATAGATGAATACAGCACAACGTTGAATAAAGATACGCCTACAAAAATATTTTGTCCACAACATTGTGGTTACCCAATCCGGCTATAGCAACCGTGAGGTCTTAATGTCTAAACCTTCTCAAAGATGAAGAAGCCGATACCGCTGCAGTGGGTAGGAAACACCAAGGCTGACGACGACGACTTGTTCTAATCCCCTTGTTCTAGTTTCCATCCCTTGATTTGTATACTATCTTTTCTGTACCGTGCAGTATCACCATTTTTTCTATCTTTTTTTCTGAGATTCTCCCAGTTTAACCATATCGAATACATAACACATTTGTAATGGACTGGCCTTGCTTATCTAACAGTATTCGATGCTGAAGTGTTTAGAGAAGATTACCCTTTTTACCACTTCGTCGAGTACTAAATTGAACACTAGCCATAAAGCACAGATGTATTCATTTTCAATTTTTTATGATAATTTTTAATTCCTCAGTATAGAGATAGCTCGTATGTATACTAAAAAGAAAAATTCTCAGTATGTACTTAAGAATTCGTATTTTCACCAATTTCATCATAACCTAGTGCTCTACTTGTCTTCATTTTTGTCATATCTGTCACTTCGTCTTGATAGCTGCTGTTTTCACTGTATATTTCTCTATGCTGTTCCTTTTCATAAAAAATATATCAAAGTATAAAAGAAAGTAGAAAATATAGGTTTAGAGAACATCATTAGCAAATTAACGTAAAATATACTTTTGTCTGGAATAACTGAAACTAGCAGTTTTCGGGAAAATCGAATCTAAAGATTAAAATTGGTTAATCATGAAAAAAATCCAAGTTAGCTAATTAATTAGCACACCAATTACATACTCGGATATCTAATATATATTCAAATTCCATTTCTATGAGTCGTTTTTACCGTGACCTCTGCCCAACTATGAAAGCTTGAGGAAAAATTTGTTTCTTCTTCTTATTCCCTCATTTAAAACAAATTCTTGTAATTTCCGTTTTGCCTCAGTTGCGGGATGAGTTACTTTTTTGTTGATGTTGAAGCATCATCTTTGTGGAGGTCGTATTACCGAAAATTGTAGTGTATGGTTTGGCCTATCTTACTTCATCCCTCCTTCGAACGGGCCCTCATGTATGATTAACCATTTTATTATTCTTTCATTTGTTTTTGAAACTCGGTAGTAATAGTAACCTCTTTCAAAAGTTTCAAAAGTTTGAAAGTTGCTCATTTTCCCTTGATATAATTGAAAACCTGACACGTAACCATTTTAGTTGTAAGCACAGCAAAAGCTAAAGATCATTTTAATTGGTTTTAGAAAATTCCACGGCATTGCGATTGCCCAGTCCAAATTCCCCAACACAGCCAACTATTTTACTCCGTCCAATTTTGGCAGGTAGATCTGCCACACAATGAAAACCTCTTGTGATTTGACAGATTTGATAACTTTTACCAGATTTTCATAAACGGAGTGTATTTCTTGTTAATTTTTATCAGTTCAGGTGCAACAACATTTACTGGTACTGTGCTTGCGACAAACTAATATAAAGTCGTTTCATTCCTAATATGAAACTTTCTAGTTTTCCTGGTGGGTAAAGACTCTGAATGATCCATTACATTTCAGAAGCGTATTACTAGCACCATTGACATCCCCCCCCCCCCCCCGGAGATCCGAATGAGGCAATTGAGACATGAAACCATGATAGCCCTAGCGTTGGGAACCTTAAACTGTAACGCGGCGTTTTTCCGTGCCCTATAATCTACTTTATCATGAAGTTAGATTACACTTGGTTTGATAAGTAACCCAGTCGTGGAAGCACCAGATCCATTCCTACCTCAGTATGGCTAAGGATTTTGCCAATATAGCTGTTTCCGGTCTGTGCGGTATCACCAAAAATTCTGTAATCACGTATGCAAATTCTGATAGGAACAAAAACTAAACAGTTGACATAAAAATAGATATACTCTGGAATAGAACATACATGCATGAAAATACATAAAAAGAATACACAATGGTAATATAGAAATGTTTTATATGCTATCAACAATAGCTAAAAAATATCCACGAGCTTAACACTGAATCTACCTGCTTAGATACATCTTTAAATGTAGATGTAACTTATTAATTATCACCCCCAAGTCAAAAAACCAAAAGTGTTCACAATCTTTAAATAGCGCACACAAAATCGCTTAATAGGACTGAGACTGACGCGATGTGTCAGCAGGGTGATGTCATCGCTTGGTTTTGACGCGCACCAAAGATGATGTAACTTGGCCAAATTTAATAGTTACGCTTTTAGTTTTTCCGGTTTCCTGGACCGGGAATTCAATCGTAGTAATTATCTATAATAACTAATCTTGCATTATAGTTGCTCCAAATAGTCTCGTACATTGACAAAATCGGCTGGCTTCCTTGAAGCTACAATGGCGGCTTCCGGCTATGAAAAATTATCAGTATCTCGGTACTGACTCGGAGGTGGTTCTAAGCTTTCGAGGCTGCATTTCGGTTTAAGAATAACCAGGCGTTGCCTGCTCTTACCGCAGGCCAACACGTAAACTCTCAATCGCACTTTAATGCTTTGCGTGGCGTCCCTTTTGTTTGGACGAATCGCACCGTTCACCTACTAGTAAGCGACTGCTCCCCGCGTCTTCGTTCGCGCACAACATGCTTTGTTCTAATAGCCGCAACGACGGCATCAGCTGGTTTGCACCGCACAATGTGATTCGTGAAACACTCGATGCATGTTTTGGGGACTATTATTTTGGGATACCCTGTATATTTCCTTATATAGCAACGTTACACGTTGCATCGCTTCAGTTTAAACGTGTGTTCAACAAATAAATACATCCAAATATACGTATATACAAAGATACTTTCTTTGAGATCATTGCACGTTTGAAGGTGTATCATAGTTGACTCCATTGTGATACAATTAGACATTTTTAGTCTAAATCAACAAAAATAAATATATATTTCTTTATCTCATATTATTCACATCTGTGGGTGCATGTGTACGTATATAACGTTTGTGGATTTATTTTAACTGGTGAACAATGTTCAATTTTATCGGTGGATTTATGAGTTGCCTTGTATGCGAAATTGTCGTGTGTAAGATGAATTAAATTATTTAATTTTGCATGCTCCACAAACCGCAAATCATTAACTATTGTACAATTAACTACTAGTCGAAAAAAGTATTGTAGCAACGCTGTATCCAGTACTCGTTGTAGAAGAGTCTATTGTACCTACCTTCGTCTAGTTTACATTTTTATCCGACGATTAAGTTCATTTAATAGCCGTTCGGAGATCCCAAAATTAAAATTGTTAGCGAATATGGTTTAAGCATTAATCATTTAAGCCAGCTCACCAGCGACGCCCATTTAATTACAAGCGAGTACACGATTTAGATTGCAAAGTTCCTAATTTACTTAAAATCGGGGTTATTATTCCGAGGGCTCGGTGAATGTAGATCGAACGCTGCGCCGATTAACAGTATTTTTCTAAATAGCTGCGACTCGCTCGTCCAAGAAAACTAATTATCCCAGTTACAAATTACAACGGGCGATAATTATTCTCTTCTGTATGTTTAATCAGATAGAACCGCCCACGAATAGCACATTATGGCTCATATTTATTCCTTTTGTATTAATACCGTTTTTCAGGCGGCACTGCCCAGCATAACACATACAGTACATATCTTTTCATTAAGTTAGCGCTGGCCTGATATATCATAAGTCCGTAGTTTCTGGCACGTTTACAAAAGAGCGGTCCATATTTCATGTTTATTTCGTAATTATACGCGGACAAGGCGCGCTCCCGGATTCGAAACTTCTTCCTGGAGCTAGAGGCCTGCTCGGTTCCAAGGCGGCCTAGGCTGCTGCTCCAAAAACAAACGCAGCCTGGCGCACCTGTTCGCCCCCCCAAGCACGGCCGCCTTGGCGACTTTAAAACCGCCGCCGTGAAAAGTGAATTTTTGATAGAGGTGTGCCGCATTTTTCCATGGCGGCCCGAACTAAGGTGGACGTGGGGGTGAGGAATTGCTAAGTTTTCCTCATTTCGTTTCATCTGTACGGCTGATATAAGTCTCGTCCAGTGCGCCTCGGCATACTGATTAATCCATATACCATTCCAAAGGGGGATTAGCAAGAAGTCTTGAACTAAGTATGGAACTCATTTCGTTATGAAAACCGGAATTAACCCCGGAGTTAGCATCGACTGAGCATACGAAAGCGGCCTGTTTAACTGGAAGTTTCGCTATATATCGTGTAAAGACTCTTCCTTTGGCAATAATTAGTGAATCAGGTACATGATACCTTATTTAGGTTTACATAACTTATAAAAATGTTGTTTTAAATTATATCTATTTCCTATATCCATATTGAAAATGTATGAAATCCTTCTTTTCCTTTGTTTTAAAAAACCACAGCTTCACTTTTCTAATTATTGTCACAATTTTTATAGAAAAATTATTAACCATGTTATTGATTCAATATTTAATATTGAAATATGACTTTAAAGATTCAAATTATCTTGGCGTTTTTAAGTTTTTCACTCGAAATACTGAGCAAATTTGAATGGCTTCCCTAGCTAAAATTTGGGAATGTGGTAAATAAAATTCCGGTTGTCTTTACACATCCATCTATGAATTTAAAGCAAAATTTTGTAAAACGACAAATGACAAAAGTGAGGTTATGTTATTCAGAATTAATAAAAAAGACATGATTTATCAGTACATATTAAGAATTGTATTAATTACATTAAATTAGAAGTAATATGTTAGTTTTGTTAGTAGGTAGTACTAATTCTTCCGTTAGTATAATATTTACGATTTACAATTTCTCAGCCTAACCACATCGGAATGGTGTAAAATTTCAATACGACACCTGCAGTTCAAGGTTTGGGGTTTGCTGTCATCGCAAAGGCCAGCTTTGCTTGCGACAATAGTAGCGGCTATCTATCCGTCCTAATGGGGTTCCAGGTCAAATCGACATGGTGGTTTAGCATTTTGAAGAGCTTCGGTGGGATTTTATGAGGCTGCTGTTAGTTTCTTTGGATTGTAAAATGTAAGCCTACAATTCTGAGTGGTTTCGATGTCCCCGAGCGCACGTTGAGGAAGATTAATTCCTACGCCTTCGGCGGATTTTGTATGCGACCACGTGGCGTCACACATGGCCTGGAGTTTTCCAGGGTGAGTATTCTAGTTGCCCTAGACTCCATTTGCTTCTGGTGTGTTATCGTTGAACCTTTGGTTTTCCCTTTTACAGCAACTAGTGCCAGGCAAATCGTGCTGGAGAGCCAAGCATTTAGTGCTAAAAAGCCGATCTGAGGCAGTGCTGCAGCTGTTCAGTTATTGTTTCCACGGCCACCGCTTCATGCGATTTCGAGCCGACTTACGTTGGAGAGCCGCTTTTTCTCTTGCTGCAAGCGTTAAATTAGAGCGCAAGAAGAGACCCGATACGGAGGCTATTCTCCTGGTTTAACTTTTGCTCTTGCCGTCGTTGTGCGAATAGCTTTGAACCACCAGCTTCCGGCCACACGAATTTGAGAACAAACGCTCAGGAATCGCGCTTTGCGTTTCCTCCGAAACCAAGCACGAAACATCTGCTGGCAGAGCGGTCTGCTTGTCATTCGTTTTAATGTGTGCAATTTTATGTATGTAGAACTGAGATTATTATATTTGTATAATTTCCTATTTGTAATAACCTACGATTCTGATTTATTGGAACTATTGTGATAGATATGTATACTTTTGTAGTGTGATATTTTTCTGAAATTACATTATCATTATGCCAGCTATGAAGATTTGAATTTAGTTACGGTTACTTATTTTATTTGGAGCTCTCTTTCAGGATTGTGTTTGTGCATAAGATATTGAGTTTACAAATTCGCGTTGGAACACCAGGGTGCATTCGCCGTTATTTGAAAAATTTCTTGGCGCTGGGCATTTAAATATTTGTTTGTTCTACCAACTAATCTCTTAAAGACCTGCACGCCTTTTACGACTGAGCTGGCGGCCGGCTTTTGCACCCCAGTGTACATAGTATTTTTTTTAAAGATTTTTTAAGAATTAAAAATTAGATAACAAGGCCCTGCTTGGTCTGAAAAAAATTTTAAGAATATTTTTAGTTTTTGAAAAAGTCGGCCTTGATAGAAACGAAAACTATTTGCTTTTCAGGTAAACTAACGTTTTTGTTCATGATACGACAAAATGTTACAAAAAAAATTTGTTCAGAATGATAAATTATGGCCCTATACAAAATTTCAGGAAGATCTATCTACTCAGATTAAACCGTAATTTCTTTAAATTAAGAAAAATTAATTTTATTTTAAAAATAACGGATTAGTCTGAGGAGGTATATTTTCCGGAAATTTTGTATAGGTCCATAATTTATCATTCTGAACAACTTTTCTTGGTAAAATTTTGCCGTATCATGAACAGAAAGGGTATTTTACCTGAAAAGAAAATAGTTTTCGCTTCACTGTCAAGGCCAACTTGTTTTTATTCAAAAATTTAAACTATTCTTAAAATTTTCCTCAGAACAAGCAGGACCTAATCCCATCTTCTTAAAATAAAATTCAAAAATGTTTAGTCTATCTCAACCCTTATAACATCAATCCTGGGACACACTGTATATTAAAGATGAAAAAATTACACCTTTCTATTTAAAACTTTCAACTTAGTGTTTTATGACGTACACGAGTGCACGTACCTACGTACGTAGGTAATGCTTAAACGTTATTTTAAGTTTTCTGTGATTTAACTGGCAATTCTAATCCTATCAACTAAAATAGAGGTTTACTATAATCAGTACGCACCGCGCGCACTCGGGGTGATAGGAAACGACTGAGCGCCAAACCTCATCTGCAGCAATTCCACAAGCAGTACCAGGAATATTAGTGGATCAATGTGGAAATGAAACAACAGGTTTCAGAAATGCACAAAACACGGCTACATGTTCAAATAACTATACCATGTGACCACCATTACCACAAAAAAATACATACCAAGTCACCAACACTTAAGGCGGCTTTACACGTGTATAGTAGCTAAAGCAAGTTACTAAATCAAGTAGCTAAAATTTAGTAGTTTAGATAAGCGAGCACGTTTACACACATTTTAGTATAATTGTTTAGTTGATGTTGACTTTTTCAAAATGGCACAACGTGCAATAATTCGTTCGTCATTAAAGAAATGTATTTTTCACTTATGTAGTGAATTGGCGGATATTATTTTTTATTTCTGCAACTCCAAATCCCACAATTCCCATAATGCCCTCAATTTCTTTGTAAGCCGTTTCTTGGGCTTGTTTATTCTTGTAAATGCTAGCCCTGGTATTCCACAAACATTCTCTCTCTCGATATTCTTGCACAAATTTTAATGTCGTACCTTCATTCCAACGGGACTCCATGTTTCAACAAATTATGTAGCGAACGACTGGTCTAACTAATACACTTCACTAAACTAACCTGTCTACATCTGCTTAGTTTGCGTTTAGTTACCGAAAATCGTAGTGGGGGTACACCACTTGCTCAAGTAAATAGAACTGATTTCTATTCACTTGACTAAGCAGTTTACTAAATTCTTTACTTGCTCCAGTACTAAACCATACTAAACGAAAATGTTTACATGATACAAGTAACTAAATTAAGCTACTTGATTTAGTAACTTGCTTTAGCGACTATACACGTGTAAAGCCGCCTTAATAGCCAACCAATAACCTCAAGCCAAGTCCGCTACTCAAGTCAACTGCTGAACTACAACTATAGCCATCCGTCTCTTTCCCAACAAGAACAACCCCCGCAACCAGTTATTTACACCATGGCAAAACCAATGCAAGACCAATGGCAACCACCTATAAGTCTTAGATACAAACATGCAACCGAAACCTTAGGTCAGCGTAAAGCGCTCCTGTTCATAAGCTGCGTAAGTCAACAGACGGAAAATTCAGCTCATAGATTAACACCAAATAAGGCAAAATCAACTACTGATCAATCATAGCATGAGACTCCGCTGAGAGAAATATCCTATGAACCAAATCCATTTCAAACAATCACTTCAAAGCGAAAAGGAAACAAAAACAAAATCGGAAATAGGCAACTAAACTACGTATTCACAATACAGGAATGCAAACAAAAAATCGTTATGAACCATTACGTATTATTAAACAAGGTGAAGAAGAAATTGCAGCACAAGACATAAAAACACAAAAAATTGATAAAATGTCACAATTGATTTTGTATGGAATGTTCAAAGAAGTACAAAGTCTATTAAATCTAATAAGAAGTAGCACTGCATATTTTATTTATCAGTTGGTGGTAGAAAAAAATAAGGTACAAAGGTAAAATGTAGAAGACTACAGAAATATAAAGAAAGTACTGGTTGTGAACGACATTGTTAGACACACCTAAAAGTTACCTGTAGAAAAACATTACCGAGTTGAACCGAGGAATTTTCATAAAAGAAAAAAGTCATAATGTGAAACAAATGAAAGTTTTAAACAGAGAAATCAAAGAACTGAACATTTTTCTTTCCTTATAGACATTGAAAGAAAAACAAATAATGGTAAAATATACAACGTTACTACACTGTGTTACGGTCTTGAACTGACTTTACGACACCGCACCGGCTCATACATAAACGAAACTGCCGGCGCGTGCCGTAATGGACGAAATCGGGACGAAAGTTCTCCTAGGCCGCTACCCAGCCGCAACAAGATAGGGCGGGTTTTTAACGAGATTATCTAAGGGTAACGGCCAGAGAGTCGGTAAATAACGGTAAAATAAAGAGGGCGCCACCAAGCCTGTCTTAACCCGAATAACCGGGTCTGGGCGGTTAGACGGGGGCGAAGTATTCAAGACACTCCGTCGATAGGGGTACTCGTGAATTATAAACTCACACAACGATTTCGTGATGGCAAAAATACTTAGATCATGAAGTGGGGCTCTTTCAGCCACGGCAATGTCACCACCAAGCTTACCTGCACGCTCTGATCTCACTGGCCCCACCGTACATTTATCTTCTCAATGATGGGCGCACGCTGAAACAGAACATGCACAAATCGACCAAGAATAAAGCGTCTCTTAATTAGATAAGCGTCTATTATTCAATTCTTACAGTGGGGCAGCAAAGCGTGCCGCAAACATTGGGTTAATTCTTATAAATAAGCATCAGCTGATGGGCGCACTACTGTTACTAAACAACACCCATAACTGTACAAAATCAACAGCAGTTTGACGTATGAGTCCCACAAAGGGAACGTTTGTTCATAAAAATCGAGTTATGCAACAGCAAAGGCGACGCGAACAGCGTAGCTGTCGGCAGAATCCGGCGCCGCAAAGAGATGCGGCGAATTAGTTAGAAACCCAATTCGCAAGGCAAAAAGGGGGGCCGCGTTACTGAGATATATTTGGCCGAAAAGGGGGCTTACATAGCCTAACGCCCGCAGGCGAATTTAGAATATGACACAGCTGGTGCTACGCCGCCCAAGCGATCGATAACTTCGTGTAACACTCAACGAGCCGAACACGACGCCGTTGCTAACATACGAAAGGTCTCGCACAAAACTTGGCGAATATGGCACCGCCCTGATAAGAAGTGATCTGGCTCACATGATAATTTGGGCAAACACAGCAAAGCCCAAGTGAGGGAAGTGATTAAATTAAAAACGAGCGACGCCACTTCGCGACAACAATTTAAGATGCGAAGGGTAAATTTTTAACGGTGCACATGATTTCACATCAAGTTCGCGCACATGCAATTTTACTGCGACCAAACTGGCGATGCCGCCTTACAGCACGTATGCCAAGAGTTCAGCAATTATTCACATGGTTAGGCGCAAAGCTGGCGCACAAGAAGTTAGTCACATGGAGTAGTGCGGCACACAAATACGCCCCCGCGAAGCGAGCGTACAAGCGGAAGCAACACCGCAACAATGGTTATGATTCAATGGTTACAAATACTTTAGTTTTATTGGTGACGGCCCAAGAGATCGGCATGCGGTCCAGCTGGCGGGAAACAGGTTGCCTGTGGCAATTAATTCGCCGCTAAAACGGCCGACGGTGTGGATGGTCTGGATGCGCCCAAAATGGCGACAAAGGCTGGCGCTTCAGCAAACGCCGCTACGACAGCAAAGCTAGCCCAATCATGTCCTACCTCAACGGGATCCTCGCACAACGAGCTAAAGGGAACACTCCCTTACGTGACGACGTAGAACCGGGCATGGAATTCCATCACACCTACGCCTTGGCGTAATAAGATCGCCGCTAAACGACACACACCTCCCTTGTTCAATGGCCTGAGTTGAACTGCCGAGCAAGAAGCGTTACGATGCCCGAAGTGGCGTGAGCCAAAACGGCGTTACCACGTGACTCTCGACAGCCAATGGCGATGCGCCCAATAAAACAAATACGTCCCGGTGACAAAGAGAGCGCGAGGCCTCGCAGTCGCACCAACAGCGTAATTTCTAGAAGGTTCGGAAATCTTGCGAGCGTTAACACCCGGCTGTCAAAGTACCAACAAAGGGGTGCCCCAGATGACGAGAAATACTGCGCTTGAGGCCAAATATGTGCAAAATCATTATTATGGAATTAGGCGATGAAGCCAAATAAGTAACTAAAAGGGTTTAACATACGGGCACGCTGCCCTAAAGCCTAGGTGGCTAATTAAAATACAAAATGACCTGACAACTACTAAATGCAGTAGTCCGCTTTGAAATGCCTAACAAAGAACAAGCAATTGTACTATGTAGACGCTGCCAAAATTATGGACATACAAGGAATATATGCACACACAAAATTCGATGTGTAAAGTGTGCAGGAGCTCATTCTAACCTACATGCACAAAATGAGTGCTCTGCGGTGGTGCACATCCAGCAAATTCAAGGCATAATCACAAAGAAAGCCTCGTCACAAAATGGCACAGAGATAAAACGAAATACCTCTCTCCAGAGAAAAATACCCAACAACAACCTACTAGAAGTGTCCAAACCCCTCGAGGATACTTCAATTAAAATTCTAGCCAAACTAATAAAAACCAACAAAACCCATCACAACGGCAAGTGTCATTTGCTCAGGTCCTACAAAATAACAACTAAACTAAACATTGTAAATGTACATCGGAGTGGATCCCAATCAAGCTTTTATACTAATATTTCACAACGAAAGGCAATCAACCAACTGACTCTAGAAAACAGACAACTTAGAAAATAATTACAATTACAAATATAAGATTGAATCATTTTTAACCCTCAACAAAATACTCTCTTAATTTCATAATCACACTTAACTTCCAATACTATAGCTTTAACATACCGCGGTATACCCTCTATAATGCAGATTATCTAGACGCAGAAAGCAAAGGTCGTGTATGTAAGATCCGGAACAAAATATCACCTGATACCAGGTGATTCAAGAATTAGACTTGATACACCTATTAACTTATTGGCCAACCGATCCAGGGAAGATCCCTGATTGCTTGAATTTCGTTGTTACAAAGGGTTTTGCTCCAGGATATCAACAATGAAGCGCAATATAACCATACAGTCTTCACAAAATGCCTAGGGGAATCGCCAACAGCAACGTTGAATCATAAAATAGTACCAACAAGAGAGAACATTAAATATTTAGGCATGCATTTTGATCGAAGCCTTACTTGGAAAGCACATATATGCAACAAACGTATGCAACTTGGGACCAACAAAGACATCTACCGTGAGCTTGAAGTGTCAACAGTCAGTGAAGTGATTGTGCAGTGCAGTGAAACTTACCTACGACGCCGACGACTAGAAACGAACCTAAGTGCATTAGCACTAAGCCTATAGGATACCAGTGAACAAACTAGAAGACTAAAAATGACAACGCCATTAGACGTTTTAAGTCTACAAAACACTTCAATGTAGATAATTAGATAACGGCATTTTAATTATTATCATATAGGATTGTACTCTCAGGAGAACTTCCTTCGCATGTCATGCTATCATCCATTATCTGTGCCTATTGTTAGTTATTAACAGATTGCACAATAAACGTAAGTTAAAAATCAGGGGTAATCCTTACATCACGGCACGAAAATATATCAGCTAACCCCCCCCCCCCCTTTCTCTTTAGCCAGTACTAGAGTTCCTATATGTACCAAGAGTTGAGCCATTGGATCCACAAATCAAGGACCATGTGATGTAGCAAAGATATATTTCATTTGTTTTAGTTGAAAGAAGTATGCACCAAGTATAAAATTGGCAAAAATCAGGTACTCCATGGTTTGTGGATCCAAAACAAGTCACCCTACATGTCCCAACTCTTTTATATACAGGGACTCTAGCCAGTACCACTGTCATTACGTCGAAGTGGTCTCTGTCCTTAGTCTGGTCGTACATCTATCATGCTACTTTCGTCGATTTCCTTGATCATCATTATTTCATCTACCGTGCTTATCCAATTCACTTTGCTCCCCAGCATCGCGTCTATGACGTTATCGGATGGTAAGCTTTTTCCGTCTTGTTGTTCTATTCTTGATTTTTGCTCATTCTGCAATGATTCCATTAGACCTGCCATGTCTCAATAGTTAGCATCCTTAAGGTGTTCTCTTGCTCAAACTTTCCTGCTGCACGCACTCTTTCCTCTTCTATCAGTGTTATAGGTAGTATTTTGGAGAATATTGTGCTAACTTCGTAGGAGATGATCATAATTATATCGTCTGCAAACACTTATAGCTAGCCACCTTTGCACGGACTCGAACCATGTTCTGTATTTCTTGATTTTGACAGCGTTAATGTATGCAGGAATAGCCCATAGTAGTTTTCTTTTACGTCACTGGTTCTCTCGGTTCTTGGCATGATATGGATAAGGAATGTTGTCATTTGTTTCGCTCTATCGCGGTGATCAATCGTACATGTTCCCCCAAGCTCAGGTGTTTGTTCATGGTAACACCAAGATACTTCGCGCTCTTCTTAGTTTCTATTTCCGTGTCGTCTATCTGAAATGTTTTCTGACTGAATCTTTTCCAGCTCGTTTTCGCGTCATCCAATATTTCATAGTACTAGTGCCGCGTCCCGCTCGGGCAAATTAACACAACGTTGTTGGAACTCATTCAAAAAACTTTCCGGAAAGAATTAATGCTCTTATGAGATTATATGGGAACATTTTGTACGGTTTCTGTAGAATTCGTAATTTTTGAAGAATTTTGACAAATGCATAAAAATTTAAATTAAATTTTTGGCTAACTATAAGATTACTGTAAAAAGAAGTTGTGTACGTGTATCACACCAGATTTTCTTCACCGTACTTATATCATAAGCCTGATAACATTTCTAGTAGTAAAATTCTCTCCTATATCATGTATTGCCTGCTGTGTTGTTTTGTTCCATTTATTACACTCCAGCGCTGCATCCTTCGGCATTTACCTGCTTGTAGAGTATGCGCATTCGCCGCTGTCGTTAAGTTTAAAGCTATGCTGATATGTGCCAGTAAAAAACTGGGATGGATAATAACTTATTTTTCCGTGTTTGCAAGCAACCCATGTTGTAATCTGGGGTATACATTTTTCCGCTATTGTGTTATCACCCTATTGTGGAACCATACTTCTTTTCACCTTCGCATAGTCCTTTCTCCTGCCGTGGTTTTCTCTCCATTATCATATGGACGTTGCTAGGTTAATTTATATTCGTAAGCTGGCCCTGGCTAGATAATTCTGTAGATTTCGATTCATGAAATAAGATTTTAAAATTATGACGCAGTTTGCAATTAGGCAAAGCTCTTCAAGTCGAAAAAATGTGCGCAGGCCGCAAAAACGGCGTCGTCATAGAATTTTGTTTTGTCATTATGCATAGGCGGAATTATGTTACCTGCGAATAGAGTCCGTATAGCTTCGCGGAAAATTATCTTTCCTGCCGTTACTCCACGCGAGAGGGGATTAACGCAGCCGGTAAACTGCAAAGCTGTTTTTTGACCACAAGTCGAGTATTACAATTCTAGCGACCATGTAGCGCTCTCGATCCCGCAAGCTGCCATGAGGCGGTTTGGTGATTTATCGAAGTTTAGCCGTAGGTGGTTCTTTGTGTCGAGATGAAGATTGTTGCAAGTGGTAACGATGTATTGATTTGCTACTGTGGTATTTTTACAAACATAACAGTACCGGCCCCAGGGCAACTCGACTTATTTTGAATTTATTAAGTTGTGCTATGCATATTAGCAATTGGGGATTTTCGTATTTTCTATCCCCCAAATAACGATTTTATATCGGACCAGAATACTGCACTTCTGCGAAGTCCTTCCATCGATCTGGAAACTTCCACTCCGTCAGCCACATTTAGTTGCATTTCCGCATGGGCATATTTTCGTTACTTGTGATCATTTCCCGCTGACCTAGCAATGATGTTCTCGATTATATAGATTGCTCTTTGTGTACCATCTTACATATCTGGTGAGCAGACTACTGGATACTGCCTTCTGCCCTCCATAGCTTGAGGTATCGTAACGAATTTTGGATTACCGCTATATGAAAATGTATTGAAGTAACTTTTATTGCTTTGAAAATTTTTTGTTTTGTGACGCCAATTGACCGTCCTTTTTGATGTCTTTGGATGCTTAGATTTTGATTTATGTTCGAAGTATTACCGAATAATTTGTGTATTACTGTATTTACGTTTTAGTAGCCTCTACAAGAAATTTTTAAAGCCATCTTGGCTGTCGTTTGTGTGTTTGAAGTCAAACGTTCCATATTTGTTTGTATTATCGTGACGTAACACAGGAAAATAATTAGTTGAAATTAGACTTAAGATTACTGCAACACAAATTTTGGTAACTTCGTGTTGTTATAGCAATAATTAAATATTATTGGGTGTTTTTGTTGTGTTCAGTTTTAAGAGATACATGAAGAACGTGTTTTTCTAGTGAAGTTATTAGCTGAAAGCAAAGGTAACTTTGTATGTTTGTTATGAGAAAGGTCTTAGAATGCGAAGTACTATGTACCTTAGACACCTACTGCAAAGGTAAGCGATCGAGGTGACGTTATAAAAACGTGGACTTTGATTTTAACCTTGTGGCGCTCTCACCCTAATTAATTCTTGACGTATTCCTATTTTGAAGTAGCCAACAATTAAATTTCAGGTACCTGAAACTGCCCTTGTTTAGACTGAAAGCTAGCTGGACTAAATTATTGTTACGGGTTGTTTTCTTTTCTATTAACTACGGTTTTCTCCTGTAACAACGTTATAGCACTAGTATTTACATGTATGCGGATGGTTCCCGCTGCTGCTTCTGTAGTCCTTGTCTAAGTGGTTCGATATGCACTTACCATTCCAATTTGCTCTATACCTTGTCTGGATTTTTTTATATTCTCTATATCTATATCCACCCAGCAATTCCATATTAGTGTCCTATAGAGTATAACTGAGTTCACTATGATGTTGATTACTTTTCTCCTTGCTGAAGACATTCTGGTCTTCCATTTTTGAAATTATTTCACATATTATCAGTGCTAAGTCATCGGCGTATCATGTTACTGTGACTCCTTTTGGCCTCTGTTCTGTGAGTACCCTGTCTCAGCACAGATTACACAGAGTCAGTTCAAGTATCGAACTGTACCGTGCTCCCCATGTCATTTTCATGCAACTACAAAAAAATATTTAAAGCGAATTTTCTTATCTACGCATACCGTGAAAACAAAAACGTTTTAAATAAGAGGAAGCTATGAAAAACAAGAGTATTAACTTAAATTCATACAATTAACTTATAATGAAATCACGTCAAAAATAGAACATTAAAAAAATGTGGTGGTTCCTTTTACAGTGTTTTTATAATTAGTCAAAAATTTTATTTTAGCTTTCCTGCTAGATTATACACCAAAAACATAAAAAGAAAACCATTTTAGAAATAGTCATTATCTCACATCAATGCACATTAAAAATGTACGTAATGAAAATGTAACTTTTGAAAAATCACAAGAGTGAAAACCATACTTCCGGTTATGTGACTTTCTTCAAAAGTTTGTTGTCGCATCTAGATAGTGCACAAAACTTATATATGAAGTTTCAACATTATATTTCTTTTCGTTTTGAGTTATTCTGTTCACACGCAGACACACAGACAGGCAGACCAATGGACAAAAAGATGTTTGTCGGGTTCAAGAAACTCTAAAACGTTAAAATGTGTTGAAAATTCAGTTTCGAATTTTTTGGGTGAATCCAATACTTCCTTTATTGTAAAAAAGAGTAAAATAGTATATTACATACCGAGGCCGAAAAAAATCCATTTCTGTCGAGAGATCTATAGTTTACTGAGAGGCGATAGCCTCGAGGTCAACTAGTTCTCGAAACACAAGAATGGAATTTTTGCCGGGGTTTGTATACTATTTTATTCTCAGTCATCTAATTTTAAAAATAATTACAATTGAATTCTGAATAATAAATATCCTGATATCTTTGTTACCATGAAAACAAAAAAATTATAATAACTGGAAACCCACTCTTCAGGTGTGTAATATTTTTAGGGGTATGTAATAATTTACCGGCTAGTTTCAGGAATCGTCTAGTTCTCAACTGTTGTCATGTCACAAAACTGATACTTTACAATATCATTGGGAATAAAATATTTTTCTCCAAACGTTAGTAAATGTGACATTATACTGCTCGGTTGATTATGCTAAACCGTCACTTCATTGCCATGCCATCTAAACACTTTATCTCCGCGGATGAGATATAGTAATTTATTATACAAGACGAGAAAGTTAAATTTTATCCACGAGTGAATCGTTTAACATCGAGACGAAGTCGAGACGTTAATGATTTACGACTGGATAGTAATAACTTTATCGTGGTGTATAATACATTTTTTTTATAGCAAGAACTTTAAAAATTTCTAAAGAAAATAAGGAGAGTCAATCACATTTTAAAATCTCAGTAGCTAGATTGAGTAGCTAGAATAATCCGAAGCTGTAATATTTAATATAAATAAAAGTTAGAAAATTAAATTGCTTTATCTACCCTTTATGCTAAAGTGCTACTTTATCTACCCTTGCTGTTAACGTACCACTTGACCTTTTGTTTTGAGTCGATTAAAGCACACTTTAAGACTTGCTATAGAAAAAAAGTATTTTTTTCGGATTTTGTTCACAACGTTGTAAATAATTTGTTAAAGAAAAAAATGCTATGTTATTTGGAGCTACAGTATCTTTACGTAGCGTGGCTGGACGGTTTTGCTTCTAATCACATAATATACTATTTAAATCTATTAGCTTTAAATAAAATTGTTAGTTTACCTATAAAGTTATTTTTGAAAATTAAAAATTATCTTCCTTTGTTGTTATTTCCTGAAAACTTAAATCTTCCCTGAAAATAATATGTATTCTCAAAATCGCAAGGTTGTACAAGATTTTTAAATATTCGAAAAAATCTATTGATTACATTTGAAAACCTTAGCTTACCCAAGAGACTATGTTTGGAAGATAAAATTCTTTTTAATTTTGTTGTACCGCATGAGCATCTCAGACAGTAAACGATATTCAGTATTTTAAAAGCTATCCTTTCACGCAACAAAACTTTTCTTGGTTTCTACGTAACAGCTAACAACATAAATTATTGATCTTTTATAATACGAATTTCTTGACATTGTTGCACCACTGTTTATAAAAAAGATGTATAAACCGTTCAATAGTTATTTGCCAAGTAGGTAGACATGGAATTTTGTTTTTATGTTTAATAAAACTAAAACTCCCTAGAAACTCTTTCTGACACTTAGTCAGAAGCAGCTGTTATGTACAGGAGGCTCACGAAAGTGTCTAATTTGACATTTTGAGGTTAAACATGCAATGTTGCCAGTCCTTTCACACTTTGTTTGCCACTAGGCATAATATGTATGGACATCGCCGTCATGGATATCTATCTGTCAAACAAATTGTAGTACTAAAGTAAATATGCCAAAAGTAATTAAAGGTGACACAAAACTACAAATTAAAAAGGCTTACAGGCATTATAAAGCTGACAGGCCCGACCTCAGTGAAACTGAAATCTTTGCTCGGCTTAGTGACTTTTGGGATGCAAGTATTTATGCATAAAACTTAATTGTTGCTTTAATTTTCGGCTTTGTACTGTTTTAGATATCTGAAAGAACTATTAGAAATATTATGGGGCGGAACAATTTTGAAATTAAACCTTTTGGCCCACGACCTAAAAATGATACATACTATTTGCAACATACGCACTGAAGAAGTAGTTAACCATGCGAGACAAATTGTGCAAGAACAACCACACGTATCTGTTCGCCATTTAGGACAGCAATTAAATGTTTCATATTCAACATCTCATAGGATATTAAGAAGCAATTTGCATTATTTTTCTTACCGGTTGCAAGTGTATCAGAAACTGCTGCCAAACGATCCTCCGGTTAGATTGGAATTTTGTAACTGGTTTATCAATAATTTAGGAAATAACGATAATGCGTTTGAGAAAACTTTCTTTACTGATGAGGCATACTTCTATTTATCTGGCTATATTAATTCACAAAGTATGAGGATGTGGAGCGCTGAGAATCCCAATTTTTATGTTGAAGAACCGCTTCACCCACAAAAAATCGGGGTTTGGGCTGCAATTAGTAAAAGAAGAGTTATAGGTTCTATATTTTTTTAAGGTAATTGAGTGCAGTAAAACGATTAAATTTTATTTTAATAGTTCGAATTTTAGGTTTTCTAAATGCACAACCATATCATACTGAAATTTTGTCGCCGTTTTTTTAAGAGTTACGTGACAATGAATTACAAACGGGTTACGTACTTTCAATAAGATGGGGCATAAATTTACTTAAAGAGTTTTACAAAAACAGAGTTATTAGTCAAAACATGTCTACAGTGTGGCCCCCGAGGTCTTGTAACTTAACTCCCTGTGATTTTCTTCTGTGGCCATATTTAAAAAAAATCCATTCTTCAACTTCCACTGGACAATATTCAGCAGCTTTAACAAAGAAGTACCTAATGGAAAAATAAAGAAATCAATAATAATGGCGTAATATTAAGATTTGAGAATAGAACGAGTTAAGGAGTTTACTTTCTTAGGAACATTAATCTCTGAAAACTTAAATTACACACAAGGAATTAAATCAAGGTTAATAATAGCATCGAGATGTCCGGGCGCGTTAAATAGTATAATGTCCTTAAGACAAATGTCGCGAAATGCAAAACTACGACTTATAAGACTGTAATTCGACCCACAGCTACGTACGCATGTGAAACATGGACGATGAATGTGGCAGACCAAGATACGATAAGTAGGTGGGAGAGAAAAATGCGGAGAAAAATATTTGGAGGGACTCGGACGGATGATGGTTGGAGAAGACTTACAAACGAAGAGGTACAAAAGAAGTATGGAGAGCCAAATATAGTAGACTTCATTAAAGCTCGAAGGTTAAGATGGTTTGGGCATATATGGAGAATGCCAGATGGAAGAGCTACTAAGATAGTATTGGAAGGCAGAGCACAAGAAACTAGATGAAGGGGGCGACCAAGGAATAGGTGGGAGAAGGCAGTAATGGAAGACAGCAAGGAAAGGAATAGAAGACTGGAGAAATAAAATCATCAATAAGGGACAATGGAGACACATTGTTATGCAATGGGCCTAAAGTGGCTTGTAAAAGCTTTATTTATACTGAAAAAATACATAAATTGTAATATTTAAATATTTTTGTATACAATTTATAATTACAATAAAAAAAAGACTTTCATTATACCATTATGCCTACTCAACAAAGTATGAAACGTTAGTCCAGTGCATTTAGGGTGTGACCTCGGAAAAAATCCTAGAGAGCTGAAATTTGGTTTACACCTACCTTTTATCGTTTCAAATAAGGGTTGAGAAGTCCCCAGCAATCCGTTGTACGCATAACCTTTTAGAGTGCTTAGAAGGTCGATTTTTCGGTTTTTCAACTATATCTTCGTTCCTATCGGCTGTACGACTACGAAGGTGCAATAACAAAAGAAAGGTAATAAAATTCTCTACAAAAAAGGTTATCTATAGTTTTTACATACAAGTAACAGTTTTCACGGAAATTTGGTAGGAAATATTATTCATCTTGCATATTGTTGATGGGAGCAAAGCAAGGGTCTTTGCTTAAAGGCATACATAGAATCGATGTCTGGATTGTCAATGTTCTGGTCGCTTTCAATTTGGGTTACCTGCGAATCCTCCATTGGTGCAGCGTTCAAACAAGATTGTCCGTGACAATGACCGCAAATTGGTGTGCAGACGAGTCCCAATAGTGGTCCTCAGCCGTTCGTGCAATTACAAATAATCATTTTTAGAAAACAGTCCGGAGCAGGAGGTGCTGATGATTTTTTTTACGTGCAATAAGTTGTCCTTCAATATCCATCTCCAATCTTCTGGATTCAATTTATTACCCCACCAGGGGTCGAGCATTGCCAGCTGAACTGAACGGCTATAAACGCTGTGAAGATTCATGCCGAGGCAGCGGAGCCAAGTTGATCAGGTCTTGCACCTCCCGCCTGACAACAAGGAAGACCGCAGGGTATCACTGGCAACGATCAGTGATATGCGATCCTAGCGATTGCATCCTTCTCGTGGTGGCCCCATTGAGACTGAACCCCGCGGATCTAGACTGGGAAGTCGATAAACATCCCCCAAGCCCAGCTGTCGTGTCGTGGCTAAGGGTCCGCACTTGGGAATACGATGCCGGCAAAGACGAACCTCTGGTCACGTCATTGCCGTTATACCATACATGGATATCTCTGCTGTAGGCATGTATTACGGGAGATATCTGTGCTGGGGGTCTTGGCTTCACCGCCCGGACCAAGAGGAGAAAACCTCAATAAAAATCCTAAATCTCACGGCGGGGGACCAGGCTCAAGAGATGCATGGCTGTCTAGAAGATCAGCCTTTCTGGTTCCAAAATCCCCTTTTCGAATGTGTTATGCGACCCGTGCAAAGCAGAGCATCAACAGGTGTAGGCGCAGGGGCTTATAATATGCGTCATGAACGGAGCCTTCTGGATACCAGGCGCCCTCCAGAAGTATTTAGCCAAACCTCTTACAGTTGAATTAAATACTCACTTGTATGGATTTAACAACTGCTTTTTCACAGGGTGAAGACGACACACTGATGGAGTCATCACCGCTTCCGACCACTGATGCTCAGACTTCGGTGACCGAGATAGAAATGGAACAATGTGCCTCTACTGCAGAGTTGACAGTCCAGACTTCCAGTCAAGGACAGTCTTCCGAGCAGGAAAAGGCCGCAACCGGAGCGGACATAGCCGATAAACTAGGCAAAGTGTCCCTCAAAAAGGTCCAACTTACAGCCAAGGAACGCAGAGAACGCGCCAAGCGAGCCTGCGAAGCCAAGGGCATTAAGTACGACCCAAACCCAAAGAAAGCAGAAGATGGAGAAGAAGAGGGCAGCAGACCCAGCTTAGAAATCTGAAAAACCTGCAACCAACCAGGGACAAAAGAGGCAACGCTCTGACGAAGCCACTCCCTCCCCGGCAAACGCCAAAAAGAGGCCCAGGCAGAAAGTAGACAAGCCGACCTCACCAAAGGCAGGCACCAGCAAGCTTGATTTTGCTGAGGCAGCCACTACGGTGAAGATGGCCATCTACCCTGCTGCATATCCAGACGTCAAACTGACAAAGGAACAAGGTGACCTAGTCAGAGACAGTCTGATAAATCTCATCTTCCAGATGGAAGAAGAAGAGAACACACCTCTCTTTACCAGCCACTATCTCGAAGCTGGTACATACGTGGTTGCGTGCAAGGACGAACTCACAAAACACTGGTTAAGTGAGCAAGTACCTAAGCTGCACCCGTGGACCAATGCCAAGCTGGAGGTAAAAGAGCGGGCAAAAGTTATTAACTCCGTCCGGGTAGTGTTCAACGTCCCCAAGTGGTACGACAAACAGAAACCCGAGGTTATTCTCCGTTTGATCGGAAAACAGAACAAACGGAAGGCAGATCTCCAAACCGATACCTGGAGAATACTCAACGTCACTCCACTAGAAGATGGCGGTAGAACATTCGCAGCAATGATAGATGACAGGACAAAACAAGCACTAACATCCATCAACTGTGTAGCGCACCTAGGCCTCAACAAGGTCACTTTCCTTATCCGCTCCAAGGATAGGAAAGAAGAACCTGAAAGTAATGCAAATTAACCTCCACCACTGCAAAGCAGCCACTGCAAATCTAAGCAGAAAGCTGCTAGCAGATGACATCGATTTAGCACTGATCCAAGAACCATGGATAGTTAAGGGACAAGTCCGTGGATTAGGAGGTGCTAAAGGTAAGCTTATTTATAATCATGCAAGTCCTAGAACATGCATACTTATAAGAATTAATCTAGACTGTTTACCACTAATGGAATTCTGTTCTAGAGACATAACCACAATTAAAATAAAATGGAATAACGATGAAGGTTGTGACCAAGCCATTATAAGCTCCGTCTACCTTCCATCCGATTCCAGGGACCCACCGCCTAGCGAGGAACTAGAGAACCTAGTATCATCTGCCTCCCAAGACGATCTAGACCTCATCCTAGGCTGCGACGCAAACTCTCACCACACCATTTGGGGCAGCACCAACTGCAACATAAGAGGTGAGTCACTTTTAGAATTTATCTTAACTAACAATCTAGTAGTAGTCAATAAATGTAACACTCCAACCTTTTATAACTCTAATAGACATGAAGTTATAGATATTACCATAACCACTATGAGAATTAGTCAATCAGTGAATAAATGGCAAGTTTCAGACGAACCATCACTCTCTGACCACAATTATATAACCTTTGAACTGTCTCAACGGGAAGTAAGCCAAAGAGTTTACTACAACCCAAGAAAGACGGACTGGGACCTATATAAACAAAAACTACAAGAGAAGATAGAACACCTAAAGTTCAGATCTCCCAATAAAGTAGTTTTAGACTCAAATGCTGACCGGTTAAAAGAGGCCATGATTGACTCCTTTCAGAGTAGCTGTCCTCTAATAGACCCGAGTCAGCAAGGAGCAAAAAAACACACAAATTGGTGGAATAAAGACCTAGAAAAGACCAGACAAGAAGTCAGACGTCTGTTTAACAGGTATAAAGCCACAAATAACTGGGAGAACTATCACAAGGCTCTCACAGACTATGGCAAAATGATCAAGGCAGCTAAGATAGCAGCCTGGAAAAAGTTTTGCCAGGAGGTGGAGACCACGCGATCCACAGCTAGACTCCACAAAATCATCTCAAAGCAAGCCATGAACCCAGTAGGCACTCTTAAAAAAGAAAGCGGAGAATACACTACAACGGAAGAGGAGACTTTATCTCTTTTGATAAAAACTCACCTACCCGGAGCAGTGGAACAACCTACTCTGGCTGAACCCAATCATACCCCTAGGAGGGAAGACTGGGAAACAGCTAAGAGAATAGTCAGCAAAGAAAGGATTAGATGGGCAACTAGCCTCTTCAGCCCTTTCAAATCTGCTGGAAACGACGGCATACAACCCGTAATGCTGCAGAAAGGGATAGATATACTGCTGAACCCACTCAACGACATGTTCCAAGCAAGTCTTGCCTTGGGTTACATTCCCCAATCCTGGAGAGTGACTAAAGTAGTATTTATCCCTAAGCCTGGTAAGAGCAGCTATGCAGAAGCTAAATCTTACAGACCTATCAGCCTAACGTCATTCCTCCTTAAAACGTTGGAAAGATTAGTAGACAGGTACTGGAGGGAGGAAGCCCTAACTTCACTCCCGATTCACAAATATCAACATGCTTACCAAACAGGGAAGTCATGTGAAACCGCCCTACACCAACTAGTGGGGAAAATTGAGAGAACCTTGGAGTACAAGGAGTACGCAGTCGGAGCATTTCTAGACATAGAAGGTGCCTTCGACAACACCTCCTACCACTCTATTGAAAGAGCAATGACGAATCATCAGATCGATAACACCACGACAAGATGGACTATGGCTATGCTCAACACTAGAGTTGTAAAAGTCAAGTTATTTGACAAGGAAAAGACAGTGCAGGCGACAAGGGGATGTCCACAGGGAGGAGTTCTTTCTCCACTCCTGTGGTGCCTCACGTTTGATGAACTGCTGATTCAACTCAATAACAAAGGCTACTACACTCAAGGATACGCTGATGACATTGTCATACTGATTCAAGGTAAATACCAAAGAACCGTAGACAATGTAATGAAATCAGCACTAAAGATAACCGAAGAGTGGTGTCTAGAGAATAATCTTAGAATTAATCCCAGCAAAGCCACTCTCGTTACTTTCACTCGTAGAAAGAACATCACGAACAGAATCAACATAAAACTGTTTGAGACAAATGTCAACTGGGAGAACGAGGTTAAGTACTTAGGTTTAACCATCGATTCCAAACTAACTTGGAACTCCCACTTAGACAAAACAATCACCAGGTGCATACAAACATTAGTAATTGGGAAAAGAACCATAGGTAGTACGTGTGGGCTCAAACCGGAACTGACCCTCTGGCTGTACAAAACCATGGTTCGACCAATAATTTCATATGGAATAATCGCCTGGTGGCCCAAAATAAAACAAGCAACTGCGATCCACAAAATCAGCAGAATACAATATCTAGCTAATCGGTGCATCACTGGAGCCTTTAAAGGCACCTCAGGAGAAGCACTGAATGCTATTTTAAATCTGCCACCTCTGCACATCTTCTTGGAAGGTGAAGCCAGAATGGCAGCCTACAGATTACAAAGTACTGGTCACTGGATGACCACAACTAATAATCTAGGACATGGCAAGATCATGTCACACATCAACAACCCAATATTAGAAATGGGTTCTGATCTTATAATCAAAGCCTATGACTTTGAAAAGAATTTTACTGTACACACAAGTTGGAATCCGGACCAACTACCAACTCCAACAAATAAGAACATCATTTTTTACACTGATGGATCTAACTTTGAAGGGGGTACAGGCTCCGGTGTGTACAGTACCAATCCTAGAACCAACGAAAAAGTCAGTCTAGGAAAGTTTTGTAACATCTTTCAGGCTGAAGTACAAGCTATTAACGTATGCGCAAACATCAGCATAGAAAAGAAGCTGCTCAATCGAGACATACACATTCTCTCAGACAGTCAGGCAGCACTGAAAGCGCTAAACGCTTTCAGTACTTCATCGAGACTGGTCAAGGAATGCAAATCTAAACTTCAAACCTTAAGCCAGGGAAATACAGTAAAATTATGCTGGATCCCAGGTCACCAAGGTATTGAAGGAAACGAAAAGGCGGACAAGCTCGCAAAAGAAGCAGCCCGTAATGCAATGACCGGTCCAGAACCTGGTCTAAGCATTCAGAAAAACCAAGCCCGCTCAGCCATTAATGAGTGGGTCAATACCGCACACCAACTAAGGTGGAGAAACTACAATCAAGCAACACACTGCAAAAGATTGCTAAAAACTCCGAATCCACAAACCACCAAAACTCTGTTGAGACTGAACAGAACTCGAATCAAGCAAGTAGTCAGTCTACTAACAGGCATGGAAATCAATTTGCATTTGTTGTTGCTTTTAGAAAGAAACGTTTCCTGGCTGACTGTTACATTCATTGTGTCGTCAAAAACACGTCTGAAGATGACGTTTTTGAAGATCGGCGAAGTTATTCCATAGCTTTCGCATTGTGTCTGCTGTTGTTATACCCATCAAAAACAATCATCGCCTTTTCACCAACATTTGTATGGACATAGTTAAAAGTTGTCAGTGACTTTTTTAAAAGCTTCATTTTTCATCGAAGTTTCTAATCCCTCCTTGTCCTGAATATACAAATGGGCCGATTTTGCGTAAAGAAAATGTCCTGCTGTGTGAAAATATGGTACCATATTTTTACAGCAGTTAAATGCATCTTCCAATTTCCCATTCTTTCTGCTCTTACAAATTCCTTTGCAACAGTAATCATTACGAAATATTGTCCCCACAATAGGACTTTTATTTTGTAACTCAGAAATTTTGTCGTCAAATTTTTCAACACACCAACATTATTTGACTGTTCAACGTCTTCAAAAGATAGCGATGCTGCGTCTTCAGGAGCAGAACCAGAATATTTCCTAAACTTATGACCTTCCTACCGAATTTCCATGAAAACTGTTTCTTGTATGTAAAAACTATACATAACTTTTTGATAGAGAATTTTGTTACCCTTCTTTTGTTATTGCACTTTCGTAGTCGTAAAGTCGATAGGAACGAAGATATAGTTGAAAAATCGAAAAATCGACCTTCTGAGCACTCTAAAAAGTTATGCGTACAAAGGATCGTTGGGGACTTCTCAACCCTTATTTGGAAAGATGAAAAGTAGGTGTAAACTAAATTTCAGCTCTCTAGGATTTTTTCCGAGGTTACATCTATTTTTCGGATAAATGCACTGGACTACGTATTCAGAATCAGCAATTTGTCTTTCATGAAATTTATCTTAACCAATACTAAAAGTGGCACAAAATCCAAAACCAAATCTGGCAACCACGTTTTGTACATTTCATAAAATTATTATTTTATATAAAATGAGCATAACCTAACTTTTGTTAATGACTGACAGCATATTTACAGGGTGAAATTCATCACCCTAACATGGCCTCCTATCTGGCAAATAACTATTGAACGGTTTATATATAGTTTTTCATTGCAATACTCATCGAAGATGCCCAGAAAACACATATTTAATATTAAATATTATTTTTAAATCAGGATAAAATACAATGATATAAAATTGTATGTTTAAGGACGCACCCTGCTTTACAGATTTTTTTAACTTATATGTTGTTTCCATGGAGACAACATTCAGTTAGGTCAACACAAAAAAGTCAATCTGGCACTAAAATATTTATTTGTTTCTATTTTTGAAAGTTACTCAAAAATAATCAAATCGTGTCAGTTTGACAGAATAATCCTTCCGTTTCGCGGTCGGATTATTTAAACTGTCTCTTTTATTATTCTGCAACAAGTTATCGACACATAACCCGATAATATCGAAGTACTTATAGTATTACTACAGATTATACCACTCCCTCTAACATCAACCAATGAAAAACGGCAAAATGCATAGTTACGCATGTACCAACTTTTGATAATGTACATAGCAACTGTGATAATCATATACCTTCCTGACTAATAAGTGATAATCACATCCCTTCACAAACATCACGTCGACAGTACAATTGTCATAACAACCACATTAACTGTACTTTTAATATTTATAAATAAACTGTTCAAAAGTTGTTTATTGACTCGTGATATAATCTACCCGAATGCAACTCGTATCGTCTTGATTATCAAATCATTTCTGTTTCCACTCGATATATTGTTTTAGGCAATATATCTCGTGTAAACAGAAATGATTATTTGATAATCAAGAACCCACTAGTTGCATCATATATTATGACAACATACTATTGTAGTTGTTGATGTAACAAGTAAGATAATAAGCTGACCGGTAACGTCTGATTGGGATACTCTTCATACATCAATGGGAATGCATTATCCTAGGTTTAATATACAGGGTGTAAGTTAATTTTGGAGCAAACTACACGTGGCGAAGTTAGTCATAAACTTCTGAGTCAAAAATCTCAATACTAAAATGTTGAATTGGTCTTCAGAAGCCCTTACGAGCGATAAACAAAAAACAGAATGTTTTCAGGTAAAGTATGTTTTCTTTTTCAAATATGTAAATGTATCTTTAAGGAAATTATAGCCCCGTGTTACCACAAAAAGTTTCATAAAAGTAAGCTAATATTTCTTAAATTTTGCATGCGACCATAATTTTACATATGAACAACTTTTCTCGACGATGCTTTCACATATTTGAAACAGAAAAGGTACTTTACTTGAAACAATCATGTTTTTTTATCTACCATGAAGGTCCATAAAGAACAATTCAACATTTTAGTATTACGATTTTTGACTAGAAATTTTATGAGTACCTAACATCGCCACGTGTAGTTTGCTCCACAATTAATTTACACCCTGTATATTTTTTACTGTTTACAATTGGTTTAATTTTTTTTTTTGTAATTTGATATTGGTATATGATTTATTTCTATTTTAAATAGAAAACGTATTATGAAAGTAACAATAAGTAGTCCGATTTGTTCAACAACGACGTTGTATTTTGGTGTTCTGCGTGGTTTTTTGAAAATTAAAAAAAATGGTTTTTAAAGCGACTGGATTAGACGACATCCTTTCTTGCATTTAGGAATTACCTTTAACTGTCACCTTATCTTCCTTATCCGAAAAAAATAAAATCTAAAATATAAACGAATATACTCTAGTTCGAATAATTGTGCAATGATAAAAGAATTAATAACACCACGAATGAGAGACGTAAACGATAAAGATTTTTTTAGAACCCATTGAAATTAGATTGAACTACGTTCGTACCCTGCCCATCATTGGACTGAATAATATACTGGGTACTGCATAGGGTGTTATCGCGTCATTGCTAGCTAACTCAAGAGTGCATTTCCTAGTTGAGAGATATAGAGTGATCGAAGAAAAATCTCCTCAAGGTATTCCTTGAAATTTGAACTTAGGTATATCGTTACTGTTATTATAACCTCAAATTACATTATTGAGAACTGATCTTTGACGTTTAATATTTTCTGAATTTTTTGCTTTACAAAAATCACAGACCACTTGAGGAGAATTTTTTCGATCACTCATTATTGAGTGAAGGATACAAACGTTTAGTTCGCTCACATGTAGTTTGGCTCTATCAGAAAGGCACATCTCTTTTCTAGAATTTGTACTTAGACAACCCTTTCTAGTTTTCTAGTAATGTTTTTAACAGTATAACTCTGAAGAGAAATACAATGGTTTGACCATACCAATGTTGCCGTTTTTAGCCAGAATGTTCTTCTACTTCTTTTGGGACTTCATCTTATGGAATTTTTTTCTTGGTTGGTAAGATAGAGAACCTGATATTATTTTCTATGTTTTCTATAACAAATGCAAACAATAATAACTCCCAGATTTTTTGAAGTCACTAACATTTTTCTTTTTCCAGTTGCATGTTCTATTCTTTTATTGGTCTACATAATGCTAAGTATGTGTCCAGAGTTCCAAATCCTAATAAATAATAGCACAATTGAAAGGTTCTGCTGGCATATTGTACAAGTAAGAGATGAATGCCATTTTTATAATTTTTTTTGTAACCTATGAAAACTGCATTACACTGAATCTAATCTTAGCGAACACGGACGCTTTTTCGTCGGATACAAAATTGGCAAATGTATCAGTAGGTAGTATGTCAGAGCATTGTTTTATTTTTGAAATATTCGAATTCCAAAGAACATACTAGGTACTGCTCCAGGAGATCGTCATGTCATTGCTATACCGGGTGGGCCACGAAACTTGTAGCTCCTACTTTTGCATTTTGCGTTATATTACAAAAACCTATATAAATACATAGGTACAGCAAATATTGTTTAGTTTGATATTTACCAACCATGATCTGTTTTTAATGCATAAAAAATATAATTATCTACTCTGTTTTTATATGGGTTGCAGTAGAAAATCTTCAGGAGCTACAAGTTTCGTGGCCCACCGGGTATTCAGGAGCAGTAAAACGCCATAGTGGCTGGTGAGTTAACAGGGTTACTGAAGGTACTTGAAACGTCATATGAAAATAGAAAGAGAATAGTCTCTGATACCTATACATAATAACTGTTTTTAATTTCTAAGGCTCTAAAATTAATTTTCTAAATAACTAAAAAAGCTGCAAAACTACTGGAAACTACAAACTAATTTTATTTAGTCATAAATTAGCAATTTTATTTAAATATTACCTTTTGATGAGCTTTGGTATGGTAATAACGCGAGAGTATGCAAGGCGAAAATAATTTTGCTTAGGTTTGCATACGTAATTGGTTAAACAAAAAACATGTACTAAGAATTATCATTAATCTTCATTACTAAGGCGATTTCCAGTGGCAGAGAATAACTTTTCTGCTTCACAATCCTAATGATCCATAATTAACAGCAACGTCCTCAAACTCATCAACATTTTCTCGTATTGTTAAGGAATTCAGTTCTCGCTAGTAATTAGGCCTCGTTTTACAAATATGACACATACGCTAGATGCTATCGGCTGATATTAATGAAATTATGGAAATTTTTTATAGTTTTTACAGAATGCCGGCGATTTCCATGGCTCTGATTACTATTTAATTTGTTCGGAATTGTTTTCCCCGAGCATCAGGACGTTACGTAAAATTCAGTCCTTAATCAGCCGATAATTAATTTCTTAATTTAATTCCCATTAGGTTTTAATTCTAATTGTGTTTCCGTATTTCCAACATAATTACTAATTATGTTCGTTCCCATATTTCGACTAATGCGGGCAGAAGAAACGGGACGTCGCGCCTGTCAGCTCCCCGTATAATAACAAAATTAATTTTTCTCGGCAATTTACAGCCGCTTGTCCGCTAATAGTATGCACGAAAATTATGTATAATTAAAATATAACAAGGGTAATTACTTACAGTAACTGCGTACATAAATATCGGGGCTCTGATTTATTCGGAGAGCCATTAGCGCAGCCGATTATGCTACAATGTGCCTAATTGCGTTTATTTGTTTAAAGCGTTACAGTACTTTCCTCTGCATATAGATTTGATTGCCATTATTTGTTTTGCTAATGAACGCCCATTAATTAATCGCGAGCAATTACGGCAACTCCGCTTTTCACGGTTTCGAAGATGAGCCAACGGCGAGTGTTGCAACGCCTCGCAGGAAAGCAGTTTAACGATTTTTTAATAATAACCGATTTGCAATTCTTGAATAAACTTGTTGCTTCGAAAACCTATAAAAATTAGCCTCAATCTACGCTTAGCTTTCTAGTGTTCTAGAGTGTAACCTTCTAATTTCAATACAATCGCAATCATTTCAAATTTTAAGGCGCCAGCGTTTTACATTGCTGACGATGCCTTGAGAGGAGGGAATCTCTTTCGATATATTCTTCTTTCTATGCTGTTGCTTTGTCTATAATAAGTTTTCTCACAGTAGTTTTGAATCACAGGTCAAACTTTTTAAGTAAGATAAAACTTCGTCTTCAATAACTTTTGAAGTAAGTCGTTTTGCTGCCTCGCCGTTGGGGGTCATATTGAAATGAGGTTTTTCATAGCCCCTTCATTAGAATGTTGACTTGTACCGCGACGTTTTGTATGTCTTAAGAAATAAAATATGTATATACTTTTTGCCCTTGTTCACCTAGCTAGCTCAGTAGGTATAAAAAAATTTCTTTATCGCATTTCGTGGGTAGGAACTATCAATATCTACTAAAAACAGGAAACTGACCGGTAATTCGGTGTTATAATCAACTTCAACAGTACTTACAAGAAAAGCCAATTTTGTTACACAAATAAAGATATGTCAACATTGAAAACACACATAAAAATTAAAGAAAATCAGAATTAAAACCTAGAACAGATGGCCATTCATATACAAGTCAGTTTTAAAATACGAATTGATCATTCCTGCGCAACAGCTTGTGGCTACTCATATGTACAAGTTAAAGACCATCAGAATAATTGAATCTGCAATACATTTATATTCAACTAAGTTTAAAAAGACGGTAAAATAACTGCCTTTTACGTATACTCAAACATTAAACTGCATCGAAATCCGAAATCGATTTCTCTATTGCTCACATTTCTTTACGGTCACGAAATCTTTACATCACAGCCTGGGGCAAACGCTTATCGCTCAAACTGCAAACATGTCCTGCATCAGGTTACTTTAAGCTTGTGACTCAAAACTGCAACGTCGCCCTAGGTCTGGAACTTTCCCAAGAATGCGGCGGGGACGTAGCTGGCGTTTGGCTACGTGGCTTCTCTGGCGGATGACGCCACGAAACGTTGGTACGTTTCGAAGCTCCTTGGAGGCTTAACAATTGCGTACTTGCTCTGTATACGATAAACCTTACATATACTCGAAGTATAAACACTGGCTTGTGGTACATAAACATTTATGCAGTAAATTATATTTACTGCACTGCTTTTCCGAATTTATTTATCTCTTTTGCAGGCGATTTTAGACTGTAAACTGCAGGCAAACGGACGCCCTAGGAGCTGGACATACTGTGACGGACTTTAAGTTCCCCGCGACCTCCGTTGATCCATAACGAACGCTGCACACGTAAAATCGAGTTATCACTGTAGTTTTTATTGTGCTAGATTACAATTCTTAAATCTTTCTAACACTCAAAAATCATTCAAACAGAAAGTGGCCGTACATATAAATATTAAAATAAACAATTTAGGCAAGGTGCCAGATTCCCGTTTCAATTGCCTTTCGAGTGATTTGGGACATTTTATACGTTTATGCACGCCTTCTCATATCTTTGAAGTAGTGTAGCTTTTTAATTTTCATAGACATCAAGTTTTTATCATTACTTCTATCTATATTTCTCTTCACTCAGATAATTCTAATTTCAATACAACCGCAATTTCAAACTTCAGAGCTCCCGGGATTTACGTTGTTCAACTTTGATTGAGAAAAGGGAATTCCTTTTATATCTTCTTATTTTGCAACTGTATTGCCTACAATAATTTTGCTTGCATATTAGTTCTGAAGTGAATCAAAATAACTCGCTCATGTTACTGTTCAAAGTTTTTAGTTAAAATGTTCTGCTTCTGAGACCACACCTTATAAAAACGTTCTCTTAGGTGATAAGTTGGAAAATGGTATAGCTTTTCTTAACGTGCATCCATATGTACGAAGTACGATAGTTTCTTTGTTTCTTAATCTATCTTTCATCTTTCTTCTCGTCCAGCAGAAATGAAAGGTGTATACATGTTCATCTACATTTTGAGAGATATACAATTATGGACAGGAAATTTTACTTCGTGCAGCAGAATAAAGTCTTTCATTTATATCACAGTGACTGTCTTTCTGCTACTAACATCTATGTTTTCATATAATGTTTTGATAGTATGACTTTGAAGAAGAACACGAAAATTGTTCTTCTCAAACTTAATCTTCTAATTATTTCCTCTTAGGTGATAAGTCGGAACATATTTTTTTAAACGTCTTGTATGTCCACAGTATCATAACTCTCGCATATTCATTCCTTTTGTTTTTGCTCCCTCTCAAATTTATATGCTCATCGCCGTTCAGCACAACGAACAATACACCTAGCTATCGACGTCTATAAATATTGTACTTTGAGAGATATTAAGTGAGGGGTATAAACTTTTACTTAGTTCAGCAAAATAGGGTAGTATGTCTGTATCACAACGGTACATTTTCTGGCCAGAATCTCTACTTATACAACACTTTCTAATTTTGTAAGAATTTGGTTCACAATATAGCTCTCAAGAGGGATACAGCAGTTTACCCATACCCACTATCTTTGCTTTTTCGACCAGATGATCTTCTGAAACCTCATCTTACAGCCATTCTTTCTTATGTAATAAGTTAGAGAACGTTATGTGCTCTGTATGTGTTTTTACGAGTGCAAAGAATAATAATATCCAGATTTTTTGTGATGACTATAATTTGTTTTTGCCGTTTACTAGTTTTATATTTTTATTCGTCTGATTAATACGAAGCGTACCCCGAAGTCCATATCTCAAAAGGTTTTCACTTATTTTGTAGTACCTGTCACACGAGTCATAAGCTGGAGTATGCCATATTCTGATAAAATCTATATAACACATTCCTATCTCAAAAAGAAGCCGCGTGGCGCAGTTGGGTAAGCGCCAGGCTTGCATTAAGCAAGTCTTCGGTTCGAATCCCGCGGGGGTCAGAATTTTTCCGTAGTCTTGGCGATTGGAATCGGGCTCGGTGAGACCATTCACAGTTGGGCACCAAATTAACTGTGCTCTATTCAGAACTACAGACCTAAGAGATAGGGTAACAAGGTCAAAACATCACCATGACACACACCTCACACAATGGTTGCTGCGCAAGCACAAAAGGCGCGCTCCAACTCTGTATCCCGAATCCGGGGCAAGTTGAGCATTGTACCGCCAGATGCCAGGGCATAAGGCACCAGCCTCTAAACCCCAAGGTAAATGAGGTTACAGATAATACATACATACATACATTCCTATCTCAATAGGTTATAGTGTTTGAGAGATCTGTTGTTAAGGGTAGAAAGACATACCTAAATATGGAGATTTCACATTTTTTAATAGCGGAAACCAAAGGAAAGTATTTGGAACAGACTGATAGAGCAAAAAAATATAAGATCAATCCAAGATATAAAAGCATGTAGAGGAACGTAAGCAGAATCGGATCATTATCTGGTGAGAGTAAACGTAAAGGAATATATACAAATAAGTAATACGACAGTCAAACAAAGTGGAAAGAGGAATAATTACACAAAATCACAAGAAGAGAAAGTTCACAACAGATATGGAATCGAGGTGGATCATCAAATAAAAAATAAAGTAAAATAAAAGAAGTAGAGAAAAACTTTGACAACATCAAAAGAAGAGACAGGTTGTATCATTCTATGAATCAATCACCAAAAGTAAATCTTCACAGATGTTTACCAGATCCTGTTGGGCCTCAAACAAAAACAAATCTTTCAAGATATTCATATTTCTGCTGTAGAAAACATTGCTATAGAAACTATAAGGAATGTAAGTGAAAAAGAAAAAAGAAAAGAAATTAGAATGTTACAACCATCAGAATGTGTGGCAATGAATACAATGAATTCACGAATAAATTAATACGAGGTACAGAAAATATTCATAAACCAATTGTTGAAAGAGGCGTTGAAAAATAAAGAAAAAATCTCAGTTATTTGATGAATTTCAAAATTATAAGCAGAAATGTTACTGTTAGCAGCAAAAACTGTAGAGATGCATAAAAAGCAAAACATTCAAAAAACGAAAAATTGACAATTCATGGTATATCCGATAAGCAATCGAAACAATAAAAAAGAGGAAATCATATCAAAAGGCACATTTAGCTGTTGTATAAAATTAAAAGAGCTTAATTAACCGACCCGTTGTGGAAGAAATGAGTTTCTTTTTATCATGAAAAATACCAAATAATGCAGGCAGAACGTCCCGGGTGGTGTAGCTTGAACAAGCGTCCACGTTCGATCAGTAGAGTTAACCAACGCTCTTTCTGGTCAGAACTTGGATGGCGTTCCATGGCTGCTCCTCTCGGCGCCTTGTGATACGGCTGTCATGGAAATAGTTGGTCCCCGATGTCATAATAACATCATGACAGTCGTTAGTGGTGTTGGAAGTCCTCATAAAATGTACAGCGACGCCTATAATTGGCCTAACGGTTGTTGGCTGAGTACCAAAATAATATAAAAAAAAGAAGTTACGGTAACAAGTAACAGATACAACAGCTAGGCTTGCAAATAATGTAGTTGTACTAGGAATAACCTAAACTGATTCGATAAATTTATTGAAAATTACTTTTGCCCTAATTGATCGTTAATGTCGATTACACCCTACTTTAAACTAGAGATCGTATTAAGCTTTACATTCGGCTAATAATAACTATTAAGATTAATAATCCTACCATGTTTCAGTTTTGCTGAGAGTACTGACTGAATTCGAGGCACAATGTACAATGACGCTTCGAAGCGTTCAAAGCATATATTTTTTTATACGAAATAGGGATCTGCCTGCTTACTTCTTTCATACCAAGATGAGTGTAATCTTTTGAACTGAATACTTTTATAAATTTAAAAGATTTCTGAACTTTTTGTTTACTCGGTAATTTTCACAACGGCAGCGCGATTCTGAAGGTTTTTAAACGTTTTACACCAAATTGTTCTTTAATGCGAATGTTTTTGTAATCCTTCGTTTGTTTGGATAACTACGACCATTATATAATATGATTTAGACTATGAAAATTCAACGCTTAAACGAGATAATGTAGAAGCATTGAAACAAATTATATATCTTAATTTAGAACAAGATGAGACAGTGCAAGCTCATTATCGATAGTTAGGCACACTGTTGGCATGGAACGGTTTCTTCCACCCGCCTTTTGAGACGCTCGCCCATCAAAACACATTCAGTGTTCGTAATCTGTTAAACAGGTGATTTCAATGTGGTATGGCCGTTACCGCAGTATGTTGTTCGAAGACGAAAAGTAATAATTGCAAAGCCTACACGGAGGAAATATGTTTAAAATCGAGTCGGAGATTTATCAGTTCCGTTAGCGAAAAGTGGAAATGGGTCAGACAGTGTCGATAATGTGGCATTTCAGAATTAAAGGTGAGATTGTATAGAAATATACATCCGCGTTTTATAATATTTAGAAAAATCTAGCTCCAAACGAGATTCGAACTCGCGACCACATGTTTGTCAGTTCACGAGTGTATTCAGTAGACCAAACTGACAGCGTAATTAGGTGACCACTTAACGTTTATTATTGGTAAGCTAATACAAATCGACAACTGGATACAAAGAAAAATCTGGTGTGATACACTAACACAACTTCCTTTTACAGTGATCTTATAATTAAAGCTGATATTATATGGCAAATGCATATTTTGTATAATTGATATGCCGAGGAAACCTTTTTGCATATGTATACTAATTATGTGAAAACAAATCGTTTAAGCCAAGTTTAATTTAGCATATTTTGCATATTTATACGTTTTTGAGCATACTTTCTGGATTTTGCATATTTGATTATATTTAGCAATAATTTGCGATGTATGAACTTTTTGAGATTTTTTTTGTAAAATTTACTTTTTTATTAAATTTATTAATACAATTTTTCACTTTCTGCCCCTGGAGTGTAGTGTGCGAAATAAGCAGAGGAAAGGGGATGTCGCTGTTAAAATCTTTGACTATATAAACATAGACTGCCAGTAACCCGCACTTTTCCCATAGAAGCAATGTATAAGGAATCAGCCAAAATAGAATCCATTTTAAGAGTCGAACTTCGAGTGTTACGTGAATAATAGTCTGGCGGGGTTATGGGAAATCTGATTTCTATGTTGGCTTACAATGTGAGTTGGCGTCCGCAGTCTACGTTTATATAGACAAACGTTAAAATGAATGAAGTTTTTGAATAAAAATTAGAGAAATAAATATACTCATACAAAATAATTAAACATTTTATATTACTTAGAATACTTCTACTTATTTTCCAAAAAAATTAGAGCATATTATGTGCATATATTATAACTTTGAGTGCATAGATCTACCCAACCAAATGTATGCATATATATGCGCATATTTTCGTACATGTGAGTGCATATAATTATCAGCTTTACTTATAATTAGCCAAACATTTGATTTTTAATTTTTAAGCATTTGTCAAAAATTTTCAAAAATTACAAATTCTACAAAAACGGTACAAAATAGGGCGTTAGTTGAGCAGACAAATTTTCTCTACAATTTTAAGCTAAATTAAAAAATGTGTTCTATTTAAAATAGGAGTTAATAAAAAAATTAAAAAAAACAAAAGAAACCCATTTTAGAAGCATTTAACTGGAAAATCACTTATCTCACATCAATACACATTAAAAATTTAATAAAAATGTAAAGTTTAAAAAAAATCATTACAGCCGTTTTTAAAAAAATCGAAAAAAAAACTGAGAAATTACAAGAGTAAACACCTACTTCCGGTTATGCGATTTTCTTCAAAAGCTTGCTGTCGCATCTAGTTGGTACACAAAAGTTTCAACGCCATACCTCTTTTCGTTTTTGAGATATTCTGTTCACAGACAGACACACGCACAGGCAGACACAGACACACACAGACCAATAAAAAAAAATATGTTTTTTGGGTTCAGGGAACTCTAAAACGTGAAGATCTGTTGAAAACTCAATTTCGAATTTTTGGGGTGAATCCAAAACTTCCTTTATCGTAAATGGAAGTAAAGAAGCTATCAATTTTTCCCGCAAGATTTTTAGTTCTCCGCAATAATATTCCACTCAAAATGGCACAATAATCATCCTGATAGGTTATGTCCGTCTCGAGATATCGTGTGTACATCCATCCGACGGGAAACCTTCACTCAACCTTCTGACGTTCCTTTAATAGTCCAGTCAAATGGTGCTCAAAAAGGGCGAATAGGGGAAAGTTTTGGAAAAGTTTTGATATTTGGTTCCTATATGTTTTTTTGGGTCGCTGTACAGGTTTGCCAACAAAAATTTTGACCGGAAACACTTTGCGAGTAATTTTGGAAATCTAAAAATAATAGGTTTTGTTACACCGTTTTTGGTGAAAAAACGTGTTCCCGGTAAAAATTCTTGTTTGTAAACCTGATATTCGTGTACAGCGACCCAAAAATCATATAGGAACCAAATATCAAAACTCCACCAAAACTTTCCCCTACTCTCTACCATTTGACTGGACTATAACTTCGCGGCGCTCTCCCGGCTGCACGATTCGTCGGAGAAAAAAACCTCAAGTACATAAAATGTAGGAAATATTATGTTCTTTCGTTTCATATAGCCCAAAATGTGAGCGTTTCTTTTAAAGTCGGAAAGTTTTCGAAGAGTAAAAGAGATCCATTTTGCACTTGTAGTTTTCGTGTAAAACCTAAAATTGTGTATATTATATTTTGTTTGATAACTTTTGAATGGCGAGTCGATCTTGAAAAATAGATGGTTAAATGATTGCTCTACGTCTGTTTAAGAAATATGTCTAGTTGTATAACTTATTTGAGCTAGGTAATAAAATACAGTTCAAGACTAATATAAAATTAATTCATGTGGCGCCTAACTGCCCTTGCGCCTAAAGAATCGCGCCTAAACGTCCTATGCCGAAACATATAAATGTTATTGCAATTCTATTATTTATAAAGTACATCTAATTTAATAGTGGACATTTTACTAAATATTAGGTTAACACGCCTGTATGTACGTGTAGTTTATTAGTGTTTTAATATGTACTGTAATTCGGAAAACAACTGTGTTATCCTAGCAAACCAAATACTAAAAAGGAAATAATTCCTAATACATATCTTACAATTTATTATGCTAATATATTAAAATAAATAAATACCAAATGAAAAATCAATTAAATGATATTTTGCACATAAAATAATTTGCTGACGCTGCATTCATTATCTGTCAAAGAACGACAAGCTGGAAAGAGTGGATTGGTTTAAACAAATTCTTTAAAAGTTCAAATTCATTTTGAAGCATCGTAATGATGGCGAGACGTGGATCTGCACTTTCTACCACAAAAGCAAAGGTGGGTAAATTTTTAAAAATTACCCATAAAATTAAGGTAAACCAGAAGTGCTCGTAAGAAAATTGCGGCAACTTTTATTCTAAAAGTGACTCTAGAATATTAACATGCAGTTAATGTTTTTTTGGTATACATCTGCTTCTTTCCTAGAAGTGTTTAAAAAATTAAAGGACACGACAATGGGCCTTTTCATGCTGCAAAACTTGTAGAAGCTTTCGGAGCTACCATATTTAACCATTCGCCGTACAGTGGCCCTGGCACATGATTTTTCTCTTTCCTAAATTTTAGGATAAAATGCAAGCAATTATAATTTCTGCAGTTGCAATTGAGACAGTTGTGACATACAAACCACTCATAGATAAGGTATCTTGCGAAGAGTAGAAACGCTTCTGTAGCGACTGGTTTTATCAAATAAAAAATGTATTAAATATAAGTAACTGCAAATTCAAGGGTATATGATAGGAAGAAGATAAATAAGTGAGAATAGGTACTTGAATATATTTTTAAAACTTGACCTTCCTTTTACGAATTTTTAGTTGGGTCGCGTAGCTTACATTGTTGGTGCCTCCTCATTTACCGACGGTAACATTTCTTAATTGAACGCATTGGATAAAACAGATAAATATTGTATTTAATAAAGTACACTAAAATTGCTTACCAAACTTTCCAATAAAGCAAATAATTGCTATGGAAATATAAGCTGGTGGTCATAAATTTCTATAAATTGTAATTAGTTGCGGAATAAATCCATAAATCTCTCTAGCAACAATTCAAGAATATTTAGTTGCAGCTCTAATTACGTTTTAATAACTACTAATTACTTATTTCCGTCATGGAAAATGTCTTCTGTATGGTTTCAAGACTTGACTTGTCGGTTTAATACATTTGTTATTTTGAATAATAAAATTTTAATTGTTGTCCACGCGTGTTTACATTTAACCATGTTTGATTTTTGTAAAAGTACGTGATTGTTTATATTTTTCGAAACACCATAGATACCCAGTATAAAATGTTTCCAAATTAATTTTTCAATCCAAATATTATTGCAATATGATACTTACATCAATATATTATTAAAAATATGATTGTAATATTACTGCTGGCGTTACGTCCTATTCTGGTATACATTACATTAAATTAACTGACCGAGTTATAATATTGCTACCGGGAATATAACGTACTTCACAAATGCGTTGGTAAACCAGATGTCAGGATAAAATTTCAACGAAGCTTATATGTATATGTCTTATAAGTTGAGTTACGTAAAGGGCAACGGAAGAGGGAGCTAAGACCAAATTTGCTCGGTAAAAATCAAGAAAATTTGCAAATTGGAACTTTAGTCAAGTTTTATTTCCTGATTAACATGCTCCTTTCAAATACCACTTAGATAAGAATTAGTTATTATAAAAATTATGGAGGAATAAATTCATTACCACTTTCGTCTAAAACATTTTTCTGTGAAGTAAAGTAAATAGTCTTTGATATCATCTCATGTGAATTAAAGTGTATTTCTTAAAATGGCGTAAATGATGCTCTGTCACGCGAAATTGTACTTGTCATCGATTAGTTTAATTAATTATTATTTATACTCGTTTCTACACCACCATGGCGAAGGCAATATTGTAATCACGAAAAAATCACTTTCCGAAATTTACACATTTCAGGGTCCTTAGATGACGAAATACAGGTTTTCTCAATTCCGTTTGTCAGTCTGTCTGTTTGCCTGTCTGTCTGTCTGTCTGTGTGTGTGTCTATCAGTTGGCGGTATAGCTCAAAATCCATTTGTTGCAGAAAAACGATATTTTGCATGCATATTATATGACTACCTAGCATAAAACTCAAAGAAATATATACAGGGCGAACAAATTGAAATAATAAAATGCTGTTATGTTTTCTTTAACTGAGAAATAGATTAAAGTACTAATTTGCACTTTAGGCTTTATAATTGGCGAAAATGAGACCTAACAAATACAGGGTAAAAATTACAAACGAGACAGAATAGTATAGTGTGTTTATAATGCAGCAGAAACTCGTCCAATTCGAGCGCACCCGTGGCTCAGTTATTCTAGCGGTGGACAACAAACTGGCTACAAAATAATCACCTGGAAACGCGGAGTTGGAGTCCCAGCGAATTAAATTTTTACTTCCGTCGTCTTTATTTGCAGAAGATAAAAGTAACAATTTGCACATAGCTCAAGCTTTACCTTTAGCGGAAGTGAGACCTAACAGATACAGGGTAAACACAACAAACGGGACAGAATAGTATGGTGTGTTCATAACGCACCAAAAACTCTTCTAATTCGAGCAGGCTCTTGGCTCAATTAGTCTAGAGGCGGACAAGAAACTAGCCTCGCAAAATAGCCTGGAAGCGGGGAGTTCGAAACCCAGCGGACTACATTTTTTTTATTTGCAAATTGATATAATTCGAGAAAAGTAAGTTCAGTGTAAACTCCTTTACATATTTTTTTATTGTACTCTCACCAGTAAGCCTACTCCTTATTAGTGGTTTTGGTGGATTTTTATTCTGTTCTTCGTTTTAATACTCTGGAGGGACCACGTTTGTTGACTTCTACTTCTGTAGTGCTTGGCTGGATGTCGTCGTCCTCGTCTGTACTCTCCTCTTCAGAATCTTCTTTCTTAGCATCTTCGTATACAGACGTTTGTTAATGACAGTTTCGATTTGTTCATCCTCATTGATGTGGCTCAAAATGTCAACAACATTTTTCCAAGACTGTTCATTGCTTACTTCTCTTCCATCCCCATTCTTCTGGGTTCCTGTAAATACCGTACCAAGTCCTAACTTGGTAGGTTTGGAGCTAATGCTTTTATGTTGCTGCTGCTGTAGGTGGAAGTGAAGCAGTATTCCACTTTGTCACTGAGCTGGAGAAATGCTGGTGCATGCCGTAGAAAATCCAAATACCAACATACTATTCATAACGAAACTCCGGCGAGTCGCTGGCGAACGACTATGCATACGGGTGTTAGAGTCTGATTTAGTTACTTGGAATTTTGAAGGATCTATAGGAACTTCTTCTTTCCTTGATCGAAGATTGCAGACGTGCCGCTGAAAGCGTGCAAAAACGATATGTTATTTGCCACTATTTATTCAACCAGTACACTGTGGAAAGTAAAGCTTTCCTGTAGCTTTCATTTCTACTGGTTTCAGAAATTAAGCATTTGGATAATCACTCGCTAGTGCTACTAAGAGAACAAACAGGTCCATGTATTTTGTTGCAATGAAAACAGAATAAAATACGGAATGACATTGTAAACTGTACTTTCCGGTAATATGGACGATATAATTGTATTCGTACTTCTCAGTCAAACATCAACATGGATTTTTCACATGTTGTGTAAGCAATTTTAAACCTTCTCTCATATGTTGTAGGACAACGGAAACTGCTACAAAAAGGTCGTAAAATAATTTAAGCAGTTAATGGAGTTTTATTTAAAAATGAATCAGTTATATTTTTAATCTCCAATTATTTTTGCCTAAACTATGTATTACCTGTTGCTAGCTTATCTCCAAGCTATGAATACATTTTCAACATGGCGTCGATTCAAGCAAGACATCTGACATACAGTACATAGCAAACCAGCAATAAGCGACATAAATAACTTGGAAAATCTAGTAACAAACACAGCCACATAAGCTTTACTGGCTGAGAAGAAGTTTTACCCAAAAATTGAGAAAGATCAGAAGATTAGTCCATAAATTAAATCGCAAATGCAGGAAAAACGGTTACTTAAAAGTGAAAATATATACAGCTAATGTAAATTCTGCATAACGATACCTTAAAATCCATCAAAAAAGATCTAAGAAAATAATATGAAAATAAAAATGTAATAGAAAAAAAAAGTCCAAACAACTCACTAACGCTCTTTCTTTTTAAGAAACGAAAGTTAAACAAATCTCAAAAACTACAAGCCTATCAGTTTCCTCATAGAAGACCTTGACTCGAATAATAGCAACTAGATAGAAGTAAATAAAAATCTATATCAACCAAAATAACAGAGCAAATGGTCATTTTATCACAGTAGACTCTTGATGTAAATCTTCGTTCACTTTCGCAACGCCTTTTATACAGCAAATTAAGTAGTAGCAACCATCCTAAAAGAATTGGAACAATGCAAAGTCGACGATAAATACTTCAAGATTATTCAAAGCATACCACTGCTCGAATGATAAAAATTAAAAGGGATGTCAAACAAGGCGATACTGTGTCACCAAAGCTGCAGTAGTTATGACTTAAACGAATCTTATTAATTAGTAATTATAGTACACATAGTTGCAACAAGAAAATCTTTATGACTGTAATAATAAAGCAAACATATGTGTTTTTAATACTTTCTGATTTTATGTTCGTAATGCTTCTAGCATTGTTTGAAAATCAATTTGAGTGACTTCGTCCATAAAAATTTACATTATAAGTAACCTGACTATGGTGAATTTAATACACCGTAAGAACTCTTAAGATTCGTTGAGGATCAAAAGACATTTCGCTCAAACTAACGTTAACAAACATGTGAGATTATGGTGCGATATAAATATGTATGAAACCTATGACCTATGACCAGCAGTGAACAAAAGAAGATAGCTGAAGAAAGATAAAGATGAAGAAGGCTTTGATCGCCAGTTTCTTGATCAGAATACACCGTTAGTAATGTTGTTTAAAAACTAGAAAAAAGGAGCGCGATTAAGAAAGGCATTGAATGGCGGGGTGAATAAGGCAATGGAGTAGAGAAAAATTACATTGTAGAAGGTGAGGAAAAGGCAAAGAAAACAGAATAAGGTGGCGAGAAGTACGAAAGAAAAGTGTACTTTAAATTCAGTAGCAAGATAACGCTACATGGAGAGGAAGAAGGGAGTTGAATCAAGTATGTATTACACAACTGAAATGGATATGGGCGGTACATGTCGCAAGACTGAATGGTGATAGACGAAAATAATTCTTTAGTGCAGACGGAGAATCGATAAACGAAGTCAAAGAATACCACCTAAGTGTTGAATTGACGACTTGACCAGAATTTCTCAAATTGAATATCAACTTCTTCGGATAGAGACAACTGAAAATGGCTAGAGGAGGCCTACGCCCAGCAATGGATAACATAAAAAGGCTAAATTAAGATGAAGGGGTATTATCAGTTCTCTAGTCCAGATTTTCTTTCAAATTACTAAATGAACATTTACCCATAAATGTGGCTAATCTCTCATCTACCGTTATGTTTATTTGATGGGTACATTGTTTCAAATTCAATAGCAACTGCTCCGAATAGAGATAACTGAAACTGTCTGGAAGAGGGCTGACGTGGACAATCAGTGGGTAAGAGAAGAAAGATAAATGAAGATAACGATAAAGAGGGCATCTTCAGTTTGCTAGTCCGGATTTTCCTTTCTCCAAATTACTAAATGGACATTTGCTTCTAAATATGGTCAATTCCTCATCTACAGTTATGTTTATTTAAGGAGATACATCAGTATGTAATTTAGCTCCCTTTTCTGTTATATCATCTTTTCTTCGAATTATCAAATCCAATATTCTTGAAAATTTTAATGTACAGATTATGTGCTATTCAAATGTGTAAATATGTTTAGAAAACAATCATCAGACAAAACTGCCTTGATATGAAATCAATAATCAAGATTTTTAGTAACACCGGATAACTTATCAGTAAATATGTAAATGTATCCAGAGAAGCGTTGCTGCAAATCTGTTTATTATCATTTTTTAATTTAATTTTTGAACATGTTTAGCTCTTTTCATTAGTAAAACGACATATTATTCACCACGTCTCTTGTGACAAAATGTAGGCGAGTCTGCTTGATTGTGGTAGTACCAACGCTAAAACTTGCTAGTTTAGAATAGGTTTTGAACGGAAATATTACATTGCTTCTTTGGTATCCTAAATTTGAATGTCAGTACATAGCTAGCTACAAATGCAGCTGTCGCAGGCGATTTTATTAAAGAAAATCAGTATTGTAATGCCAGAGTTATAGATATTAAATATTTTAAATTGTATGTAATTAAATTTTAATGATTTCGATCTTGTAAGCTTTGATAGTCTAAGCATACACATCACAAAATTCGAGAGATAATAAATTTATACAGGAGCCCAGGTTGCAATCCAACACAGTATAGCTCATTATGGGCTTGAAAAAGCGGCATGCCATTGAAATCATCCTTAGCAAAGCTGATTATCAACTTTTTGCTCCGAGTCGAGACTTGTCACTTCCCAAATAAGTTGAAGGAACGCACTTTAGTTTCATTATGCTGGCAGCACTTCACAGTGGCGCACTGAAGAATGCTGTTGTCGAAATTTGTATATTTTAGAACCTCCGCAGGTTTTTGCAGGTGTTAAAAAATGTGGGTGTAAGTAAAAAAAAATAATTATGAAGACAAAGTCAATAATTTTTGTGTAGGTACACATTTGGGATAAGTTGACAATGGATTATTAATAAATTTCTTCAGAAAATCACATTTAAAATTTGCCAGAAATAGTTCTACTATGAAAATAATTGACTCAAATAGTGGATAGGTACCACTATTTTTCATGTTTCAAAACAGAACTGTTTTAGAAGTTAACTAGGTACAGATGATAATAATTTATAAAGAAAATTGCTAGATTTCCAGACGCTCGAAATACTTACAAATGGAGTGTCTTGATACTGCAACTAGATTTTATTTATAAATCCATTTAAACACTTACATACATGTACATAATGTAGAAAATTCGCAGGCATGCAGTAGTAATAACTTGCATTTGTTGAGAAATACTTACACGGATTATCTATTATGAAACTGAATATCTTAAATCTTAGCACGTACAGGGAAATGCTTAAGTTGCAGTTGTTAACCAAGTAGTAATTTTTAGAATTGTGTGCAAGAATGCATAAAATGATTTCATAATTTATAGTATGTGAATCAATATGGTACACTCCAATTTCAAATAATTTCAATTCGATTAATTTTAAAGATTACTAGTTACTGTAAGAATAGTTTAGGTTTATATAATTGTTTGATATTTTGTTTATATTTTTTATCTTCTTTCGCCGTCCTTCTTCTTCTGGCTTTTTGTTCTGTGCTGGCTGTTTCCGCTCTAGTCTCCGCTGCGTATGTCGGGGACTGGCCGAATCATTACTTTATATTGTTGTAATATAAATGGCCTCTCTTAATAAAATTACTCTAATTCGACTCTAGTGTTATAATGTTCCCGGCTAATAATATTTTATACTATTCTTTATAATTAATTAATTGACTCTCAATCTACTGGGTTAGATCGCTACATCCAAAATACTATTACTAACCTGCTATTATAAATTATTTAAAGTTCTTATAAACACATTTATTTTTACGCACTCTGTGTGTTCGATATTTAACTGACGGTAATTTCTAGCGTGATATTTCTACTTGACGGGACCTTCACAATTCCAATATTGTTGTCTGGTGTCGAAAATAAAGTAAACAAACTCCGAGTTCTATTTAAATTGTTTATGTTCACGCAGTAAATGCTGTTGCTATGCGAGAAAAATTGAAAGTGTACCACGTCACAAAACAAAGCACTTCTACTGATGCCACTACCGGAAGTTAAATGCAAACCAACGCCACTCAAACAAAATCACAGTTTTTAGCTAGAAAAACTGACCTTTACGTGGCTTCTAAGATGATCTCGGTATACCTGCAGCGTCGCTGAAGGTCCCACGAATCTCCGGACAGGACGCTGCCACCGGCCCGCTGTTAGCAAGGCAGGAATATGGACTCGAACCCCACCTGGATATCGGCTGCAATCTCGATCGCTTTTACTGAGGCCGGGGGCTTCACCCTAAGGCTGCGGTGAAGCACACCTACACTTCTCGCCTATGCACCGTGTACACGCACTATGAAAACTGGCTGACTCTCCGTAGAATTACTTTGAAATACTCTGGCTTGCACCGGACCAAATGATTTCTCATTCTCTAACTATTACGGAAGCTCAGTGTCAGGGAAAACTTCCACAAATCACTCTGGGCACACTCTCTCAATAAAAACACAACTTTTTGGTATTCATTTGCACATAAAATATTATTTAATAGGAGAGGTTAGCGAAAAACACAACCAAACTCTAGATGAAGCTGCCCCCAATGGTTCTGTTTACAGTTTTGTTTTAGTTGCATGAACTGCCAAGCATACCTTGATTTTTATTTGTTTTTACACACAAATAATGCTATTTTAAAAACATACTATCAATTACTTACAAGGCCTGCTATTTTAGACAAATCTGAAATCGAAATTATTACATGTTTTGAACATTTTTATAATAAATATCTGTATTTTTGGTTATATTATAAATTACTAATAATTATTATTTTACATATAAAGCTACTAAAATGTGACCATAGCATATATTCTAGTTTTGCAGTCTTGGCGCATGTACCTTTTCCGCCATATGGTGTTTCTTAAGTAGCCTGCTACTAGTGTTGCTTTCACTGCCTGTTGTTGCACTTCTCGAGTTAATAATATATGTGGCAGGTTCAACCGAAACACTTTTATACAGTGCGTCTTAAAAAGAACTACATCTAGTTACCTGTGAAATTTGTTTACATGTAAATTTTTATGTGCCACTAGATTGTTATTGGTATTGCTTATCCAGAGCTGTCATTAATTAATTGTCAAAAAAAGTAAATATTCACTTCAAATAGTTTTAATTATAAAATATTTGTTAATGCAATACAAAATGTACACAGTGCAAGAAAACAATTTTATTATTGAGGCATATTTTTGATCAGTACAGTTAATAAATGGGGAATGGCAATATTCCTATGCGACTTGTAAGCAGCAGTTTCGACTGCAGTTTCCTAACAGAATTGTCGAAGAAACTGTTTTGCTGCACCACATTCGTTGCGTTGTTGAAAAATTTCGCGCGACAGGAAGTGTAGAAAAAGGCAAGTCTACCAGAAGGCCAGCCACTGAACCAAACATTATTGAAAATGTCGAAGCTCTTGTCGTAGAAAACCCAAAAATGTTAGTGCGTCGTATTTGAGCTCAGACAGATGTCCCTAGAAGTACTGTTCACAACATTTTGAAGAAGCGACTGCACATGCATCCATATAAACTGTCTTTTGTACATGAAATTCGACAAAGGGACCATGCTAGTCGAATACATTACTGCAACTGTTTCCAAGAAAATTTAAACAACAACGATGTTCTTGATTTAAGTTTTTTTAGTGGCGAGGCCTGGTTCTATTTAAGTGGATTTGTAAATAAACAGAACTACAGAATGTGGTCAGTCGATAAACCACATAACTAAGTTGAAGCTCCTTTACATCCTGTTAAAGTTGGAATATGGTTAGCTGTGTCACGTCATAGGATCATAGGACCAATATTTTTTCATAACACCATAAATGGTCAACGTTATCGAGAACAGCTATTAGTGCCCTTTTTGGATCAACTGCACCCCGATGAATTTAATGGTGGTTACTTTACTACCTTTAGCTTATTAAGTTATATTCCTTCCATTACTTTTAAGTTCTGTATTTGAGAAATATTTTTTTATTTTCTGGAAAACAATGAGGATTAATCATTTTTAATAAGGGTTGTCTTACTTCTTACGATATTCATGCTGTTGAATAATGCTTTAAAATGCTCACATATCTTAATTTAAAAGTAAACGAAAACCACAAGTAAATGTTGTCAACAAAGACTGTTGTTGAGGTTATGTTATTCTTCCGTCTACTAGGTCTACCACTAGCTAACAGTAGCGCGCGAGAGCGGCACATTTTACGTTTGTATGGGAAATTCAAAGCACACTAGATGTAGTTCTTTTTTAGACACACTATATCTATTTTGTTCCATTCGGTATATGTTGCTTATTGTTGTATCAGAGTTTCACATACAAAGTTCCATAAATATGTTGCTCTAAATCACATTAAAATCATTTTCACCGGACCACATTGACCATAAGTCTACGTTCAATTTTGAACTCCGAAAAGGTTTATACCTTAAGAAATATTATCTGTATCGTGAGCAGGGCTGAATTAAAACCTTTAGTGGCCCCAAGCACTCAAAAATTATGGTATCACCATATACAGAGTGATTTTTTTTAAGTCAATTGCACCAGGCCCTTGATAGCCTAAACCAGTTGGCAGTACAGAAGTGCATTGTCAGTTTATATCAAATTAGATTAGTAGGTTAGGTTTTGTTTGTTATTTGACACAGACTGACGCAAAACTTAACCTGCAAATTTCGAATTTGACATAGACTGACAATACACTTCAGTACTGCCAACTGATTCAGGCTATCTAGGGCCTGCTTCAATTGAGTTTTTTTTTAAATCATTCTGTATAAGTAATTTAAAATAAAAATAATACTAAACAGTAAAATTAAATTTTTAACCTTCGAAATGGATCAAACCCCAATAATAGTTATTTACAACATTAAGCCGATAGCTAAGTGTTTATGGCTGAGCTCGTATAACACTGTCGATAAACGCGGATACCGGCCGTACGTCGTATACAATTTTTTTGTATACTGAACAAGAACAAGAATCATTTTTATTTGATTTTATTTAAGAATTATCCCAAACTATTTGCTTTAAAGATGCTGTGATCCTTGCTGTACGTTTGGTAGTACTGAAGTGGATTGTTGGTGACGCTATCTATGTCAAATTTTAGGTTAGGGTTTGCGTCAGTTTGTGTCAAAGGAACTATTCCATGGCCATTCTCAATGAAAATAAGTTTTGATCATACTATAGAATTGTAGTCTACGTTTTGAAAAATCCAATTTACAAGCTTCACGTATAGGTACTGTAATACCTGATTTGCCTTTTTGTCACCGGTATGGCGTTTTACTTCCATAGGCTGTACACCTTTTAAGTAAATATCTAAGTGCTTAAATGATCTATATGTGATTGATCTGGTATGGAGTCAACTGACAAACTAAAATATCCAGAAGAATTTACTTCATCAGTAGTCTATTCGCCAGAAACATATTTACTCCCTACTGACTTATCCATGTTACTCAAGCGGTAAATTTGTCATCAAATGTTTTAGGTTTTATTGTATTTCCGTCATTTGTGCTGTCACCAACCAACGACAATTAATATTGTTTTATATGTTTCTTTTTAATTTATTTCGCCCTCTCCACCTTTTGTGGGTCCTGGTTCAGCTGAAAAATTTCCATTGGATCCGTTGTAAATCCAGCATGGAAAACAATTCACTCTTTACTTGAGGCCTTAAGCATGTGCTTATTTTGCTTATTGGTTAATCCAGGGCTGATTGTGAGTAATCTTATTGATTTTCAAGGAACTCGATGTTAATATTAGCAGTGGCTTCTAAGAGTTATTAGAACGACTCAAAATGGTCCAAAAAGCATTTACTTGTTTTATAAATACCGGCTCTAAAGCTCGATAGCTTCATTCAGCAAGAATTTATTTTTTGCACTTCAATTGATTTTTTTATTTAATAAAAAAATCTCTTCGTTTTGATTTTTTATAAAACTAAGAAGCTCGTCTGTACGAGTTAAATTTGCTACCAAATTTAATTGCAACTTATTCTATAAATTAATTGGTAAACTAGAAATATAGTACCTGAATTGGTCTGACATTTTAAAAAGAACAAACTGTGTCATGATATTGCACAGAAACTGATGATTAGATAACTATGGAATTGTAGAAATGTCAAATATATGCGATATGTTATTTATTAAAATAACTTATCCCCTTTGTAGTTTAACATACAAGCTTCAAGCTGTTTAACTTTGATTACATGCGTCGAAATTTAAGAATTGTATTTTTGGTTCTTATAAACATTATCTTCCACGATTTTGCATTATTCTACAAATGTAGTATACTTGAAAATATTAAAATTTTCAGTGGTAAAATTGACAACTTTTTCCAGCCAGAAACAGCATTCTAGAGAAACTGTAAAAACATACAAGAGCTATTTTTGTTATTTACATATGAACTTTCTACAAATCACATCAGAATATATTAAGATGGTTTTGTGCTCTCAACAATTCTGCTTGCCAATTGCGCTAGACTGCATTCAAAGTCAAACCGAGGCACAGAATTAATTATTTTAATTAGTGCAAGCTAGCTTACTTTTATTGAGATAAATGCACTGATGTGTGCAGCTGAGTTTCACAAATTGAGGCAAAGGTAACATGAAAAGGTAGTTCAAAAGGGTTACGTTCTTGGGCTCAGATTTGACGAGGTTTTGGAAGTGCGAATGCAGTTAGATTGTATCTGACGATTGTAGCATTAACGTTTGCAGTATTACGTTTGCTATTATACGAAATGGTTTGCATAAGTACAAAGTATGAGTGTTATAGTAGTCACAAAGTTAGAACCAGAATGGCAAAGTAACTGAAGGGTATAGCAATGTAGTAGGTACGAGGATTAGAAACGTTGCAAGAAGCAACCAACAAGAAATATTGCAAAAGAGCAACATACGAATAGCAAGGAGATTAATCGAAAGACATTATAAAGTGCATTTAAAACTACAGAACATAAAACTGCGGTTAAAAACACAGTGAGATAGCAGAGTCAAGTGTAGTGCATTTATCCTAACCTAAGATAAAAATTATTTAGCCTGTACGAATTACTAATATTATTAAAACCTTATTTTATAAGTAAATTTTAAGTATCAAACCGTATTTCCTTTTATACAATTGTGGTGTGATGTTGCTATAATACGAGATTGTCCTTTGTTTAACAACCACACACAGAGAGTTTAATTATTGCCCAAGCAGTTAGCGTTTTTTCACTTCAGCTCCCATAAAAAGTTTAATTTTGTTAATAAAACATATCCATTTGAGTACAAGTGTTGGTTTTATTTAACCAGTGAAGTGTAGGGCACAACTAGAACCAGTTTGCTAGGCTGAAAGTGCTGTAATTGGTGAATAATCGCCTTCGACTCAAACCAGGCAATTGGCGATCCAGGTTCGGCTACGTTTGGGAGTTCGATACCACCTGCAGGGGCAAATTGCAGCCAAGTTGGTGCCTTCAACACTTAGAGGGGCCCTAAACGCAGAACATCAGGCAAGAATCCGAGACACCAGGCGTTTTGCAGCGAAGAAAACGAGTTGGTGTCCCCGGAGAGGTGTAAGCTGCATGGAAGCTTCGATAAAACCAGGTATTTCGCAAATTCCATCGTCAAAAGTTTGTTTATATCGCTGAGGCCTGCAAGATTGAGGTTTCCACTACACATTGCCGCAATTCCCGAGTGTCCAAGGGATTCCAGAATTAAGAAATCGATGTGGCGTCAGTAGAAATTGTAGAAATTATAGGAAAATCGTCCATGCCTTTGCAACTAAAAACAAATGAACGTTGGCGTTACGAGAGAACAAACTCCGTTAGGACTGCTGCTATGCGAGTTTAAGCATTGCTTACCTGCGGTAAATTTGCCGATTTTGGGATTGATTTAAATCAAATTATTGCTAATTGTAGGATGCACACGGTTTTGAGGTTAGTTGCTGCAGATATAGTTGTGGTGCGTTTACAAGTAAAAGAATCCTAACCTTCGTTTTAGTCTTTTGTGTCTTCCATGGAATAGTGATCAAGTGGACGGCATTGTCGGAGATAGGACAGGGCAACCATACAATGCCTATAAAGGGTTGAATCATAGTGAATAAGTTTTTCTATTAATATTGAATAATATCGTATGTACAATAGTGATGCGATTTTTCAGCGTAACATATGACGAGTTTTCGTTATACATCAGTAAATCATAAATCTCTGCAAAAATAGTTGTTAAATCTGACAAAGCAATGTAACCTCTATATTTTACAGACATCCTATGATATACATTTTAATAAAATTGTATTAATAATCAACTTACTGCCGATATTTGTAGCTTGGGTTACAGATTTTGCTATATCTGTTCAATGAATGACCCCCTGTTTGAAACCCCCTACTCTAGAGTGTGTCGCTTCATACAAACTTAATTTCACTTATAGTTCACAAAGCACTATAAAAGAACTGTAAGTTTTTTTTTAGCTAATATTAAGTAGATGACGATGACAATATTATTGACTTGGCATAGTTTTCTTCAATTTTGATGTTATTATTTTAATATAACCAAATTGAAATTTTTATGTAGAATCAGTTGAACCAACTTTCGTTGCTCTAAAATTTACGGAATTAATTTCTAACCTAAGTGTATGAAACAAAATAAAATTAAGAAAGAATAATAGGTTGTTGCAATCATCAATTAGTAGACGAGATTTCAGAGAAATAGGAGTAAGGAGACTAAATGGACATGCGAAATGATAAAGACATGTGAGAAGTTTGCAAAAAACCAGTAAGACAGTGCCATTACATCAAACACAAAGAAGAAAAGAGCTTTACCAAAATTAACACCTAGGAGACTTTACACTTAGACTTGCTGGTTTTTTGCCACTGTGAAGTAGCCTCCAAATTCACACTGGTAAGAAACCTTTAACCTTGTGTAATTTACTAAAGTAACATGTACAATGTGTTCTTTTGGGGCCTGGTATAAGGCACTCTGTTATAAAATCCAGGAATATTCAGATGAAATGGGAGAAGTTGGTCACTCTTAGTTTTTTTTTCATATTCCCAATAGTATGATATGGCACAGAGTCGTGAACCATTAACGCTCAGTACAAAAAATAAATTTACTTCTGCAGAAGAATATTACGTGCAAGAAAAGTCAACTAATTCATTCTTAAGGAAACAAATAAACCACAACGAGTGAATGACAATCTTTAACGGTAAACATCAGTATGCTGAAATACTTTGGAGATGTATTACGACGCAACAACGACAACTATGGAGAGACATTCAAGTTTATACTAGAAATAACAATATCCAACTTCGATATTAAGAGAAAGTCTAAAAAGAAAAGAGATAAGTAAAAATTACTAACCGGTTACGTTGATTTTTTTTATTCGATTTCAAGGAAAAGTCCAGAGTTACTGATAATGAACAAAGTTTTGAGAGCTGATAAGTTACTAAAGTATAGCATAATGAGCAACAAGAGCGAGTTGCTGAAGGTACTGAAATAAAGAAAGTTCCCAGTCAGCAGTTTTACTTTCAGTAATTATTATGGAGTATATAAAGTGGCAGGGCTGGGCATTATTCGAATCACTTAGTATTCGAATCCAGGATTCGAATCTTTTTCTAGGATTCATAAGAGATATTCGAATATTTTAGCATAAAAGGATTCGTGATCGGGATTCGTAAAGCAAATGAAACAAAGATTCGAATCGCAACAATGGTTTTCGCTAATTCAAATTCGTTTTCCTACGGCGAGTATCCTTTTTTGTGGCTCGGATATTTTTGCGCAGGCGTTGTGCATTGTTTTCAAAATGTTGTTGAGACTAGGGTGTTGCAAGAATGGATAGAACCATGATCTTTCTCGAAAATCGAAGTTTTGGTTTTCGGATGAGCTAAGAAAAAAATACAATTTATTAATTTCATAATTAATCCATACATAATATACTAATCGAATCAACATGATAATAAAATAAAATAATAATAACTGTACTGTATACTGTATCAATAATTTTGAAATTGAAGAACTGACAACTGAGGATTTCGATCCATGATCCGAAACAGGAATTTGAATCCTGATTACAATACTTTTTATATATAAGAAGGATCCGAAGCAGGTATCCGTGATTCGAATCATTTTTGATGATTCGGATCGGTGAATTGAAACCATTTTCAGAGGATTCATCCCAGCTCTTTAAAATGGATATTAGGTTGTCAGTTAAGAGTTAACACAGCTTTCTTGTGAAAGGTTGTTTTCGCTCACAAGATACATTTAAGATTGGCATACTCAACATAATTTTGGTCATTTTCCACCATTAAGTCTGAAAAATGAGTTAGTAAAAGGGGTCGACACCAAATATGATTTGCAATAATTCATCACTCAATAAGGGAATAGCAAAATTTCCCCGTAGTAAAATTGTCACGAAATAGGTAATATATACTTTTATTACATTTTCTTATTAGAAAATATGTTCTGTTAATATTTACTCAGTAAGTGTATGCTATGTAAGTGGATACTCATTTCTTAATAAGTTGAGTGAGGTTTTGAGCTCCTACAAATTTGTGTATATCAGTACGCCTGTGCTATAGACCAGGTCTGCTTAGTTATGAAGTAATTAAGATGCTAAACAGCGGGCTTAGAAAGCCTTGGCGTCCTAAAAGGACGCCTATTTCCGTCCAGGACAAATCCCGGCGGCAAGGTCGCAAGAAAAACACAATTTTTTTGTCGCGAACGTTTCGGCGCTGCGACGTTCCACCAGAACGAAATAGCGGGAACACGGAACGGATATTGTAACCGCGTGTACGGCTATAGCGTACACGGCGTTGTGCGGACAAACAAGGTCACGACAGGACTTAAGATATGTGCAATGCTAAGCAGCGAGAGGTACGTGGATCGCATATGCAGAAACGAATAAACGTGACCACTCCTCTGCGGCCTCATTGGCTCGCCCGGCCCGCTGATGGCATTAAACATTGCTCAGTCGATTGGTTAAGTCATGTAAAAATTCAAATTTAATATGCCAACTTGCTCGTTTGCCTCTGGCGCGTCGGGTTGCGTTCGGCCGCGATGGATTCGGGCTGCAGGGAGGATCGGGCTCTTCCATCGCTAATTCGTTTTGCTCTTCTAGTTTGTAAAGTTTAGCGTTGTTGCAATTATGGGAGGAGTTTTCTCAGAAAAACTCCGAAAAATGGCCAAATAATAATTTTTTAGAATACTGAAGAAAATAATTTTTGAATAATTTCTCTTATTAATAAATTAAGAAGGGGGTGGGATGACTTAAATCAGATTAAATTCTAATTTCGAATTCACTCGAAATTAAATAAATAATAATAAATATCTATGATAACCTGGAAAACATAAATCGACCTACAGATATCAGCATACAACTAAGATTTAAAATAGCTTTCACTCATTTAAGCTCTTCAAAAGGATAAATGTGTGTTCTACAATAAATCATATATGAATGAATTACTTCGCTATCAAGCGCTCCGTGTGTCCGTAAGCGCTCCATAACAATTATAAGAATAATGCATTAAACAAGGGACGTCCAAGAGGAAGCCCCTTTTTAGAATATTGTACATATATCAGTCAAATACATTGTGCAGCAGGTGGCGTGGGTAAAGAGATAGCCAATCGCAAATGTTTATCACTTTAAGGAACAGTGTCATTTTTTACTATATTTTATTTAATACCAGCCACCTCGGTGGTTGAATGGGCTTGTTGTCTGCTTAGCAACCAGGTGGACATGGGTTCAAATCTGGCCGTAACCGAGAATTTTCTCGGAGCGGCAGTGGATTTGAACTCATTAGTTAAGTTAGATGTAAGTTGTTGTATGTGTGGTATGTTTACATGCGGGGGAGCGTAGTGTAAGTCGCGTGCGGCGCATTACGCCCGTTGCACTTCCCGCGATAGGTAAAAGAGGCTATAGATCATGAATGAAATAGATTATGAACGAATGATTTATTTAATACTAATTTTTGGAAGAAATGGTGGTCTATATTTCGACCAATGAACATCTACTGATACAACTTTAACAGCATGCTCAGTGGGTTATTTATCAACCACTTAGGAATATAAACACTTTTGGGAACTCAATTTATTTTATTGGACAGAAAAAGATCAATGCTTATACATTATGGAATGGTGCAAAACCACTTAAACGTAATGCTACATTACAAGCCCTACGTGTTATCTGGGAACGGAAGCATTTTTTTTGTGCTGCAATAGGTGCAACGGTCTGGATGTTCCTGTTGTTGGAATATGTTTGCCAACATCGGACACCCTGTTTGGATTGTCTACCGTTACAGACCTACCACTAACTTGTTTAATGTCTTAGGTGTAGGAGGAAGATGGTGGTCCTTTAAGTTTCCTGGAGTTGTGGTTGCCAATTAGTTAAGTTACCAACAGGTTTCTAAATTTTAGGTGAGTTAGTGGCTTCTGATGTTTATTATTTATTTCCACTGTAGGTATATCAAATGAACGAAAGAAATAGAAGAGCATGAGCCACCACCTTCTTGATTTACGTGATAAACTATAATAGACATGGAGCTTATCGAACTGATCAAGTCTACCCATAAAACGATTGTATGAATATATAGGCAATGGGCATTTTATATTTTCTTTATCCGCATTTTTTTGCGTGCATCTAACTATTCTAATATTACTGGCTGTGCCACCCTTAAAAGAGGGGTGAGTACAACCCTGGCTAGCTCAAACTCTCGGCAGAATATGGTGTGAACAAGCACCAGGCAGCGGTTCTTAAAGTTACAATAAACTTTATTAGTATCATGCAAATGGGTGCCAGTCGTTAAACACAACATATACAGAAATCAAAACAAATCACCACCTACCTTGTACGCCTCTTACGCCAATCTAATTCTCAAAACACAAGAGCAGGTTAATTAAGAGTCGGAGTATAAATAATCAAGAGAATATATTAACCGGTAACAGTATATAAAATTTAATCTTTACCAACAGTGTAACAATTATCAAATGTAGTTATGTAGAAGGAATATTTATAAACAGCTCATTTAAAACCTAACGCTCTACTGCTTAAATATATACTTAAGTAAATTTGAAGTCAAAGCAAATCAAACAATTATTGATATAATTGTTAATAAAATTTTAAACAAATTAAAATGTCTGACGCCAGCTTCTAGACATCCATCGACATCTAGAATGCTATGCAAATATTCCAGCAAATAATGCTCTCAAATGAAGGCTTGTCTGCCGGCTTGCAGAACTGTAAAAATTGATAATTGGAAATGCCAGTTGTTCAAGGTCGCACTGACCTTAGCGATAGTGTCACAACGTACACACTGCATGAGTTTTTTCAGAAGTTCCCTATATGATAATACAATAACATCTGATAAAAGCTAATGAAGTTACATAATCCCTTGTGAGATTATCCCAAAGGCCTTTGTTTATAATCTCGTAAAATTCATAGCCCAAAAATCTGCTTTTATCGAGAAAACAAACCGCTGAATCATACAAAATAGTATGCACTTACTGCTATTTATTGGGAAATTCCTTCATGGTGCTCTCAAAGGTAGCAACCGAGCGTGAAGGCAGCTTGAGATAACGCAGGCACTTCTTGAGTGAAAATTCTGCGGGAAGCGACCTTGGTTCGAGAACACGTGCAGAAATTGAGCGCTCAGCGAGCGACTTGCATAGGACAATGACAAAAAACATTCCGCAAGAAGATAAAGGCCTAATTACCACTTGATTAATGTAGAAACTAATTAACATAGAAGATCTTACCCTAAGTTGGAAAGTGGGCCTTAACGATTTGTAGCGACGCTTCTTGGAGCGTGGACGGCGTTTCTTCTCATAAAACAAAATCGCAGTAAAAATGCATAGCCTACTTCGGGAATCAGGAGTATAAAATCTCTATAATAATTATCGTTCGATCCAGTCGCACAGCCGCTTTAGCATAAGGCTGGTATCAGAAAGAAAGCAACTCGAAATCCTAAATCTAAGTACGCACTTATCCATGGTTGCGCGTTTTGGTAAAATAAAATTCCTTCGCGCGACGTTCGCACAAAAGAGGGGATATTTAAACGAAAGATGCGCAATCTAAATCGAAGGTGCACTTCACAAGAAACGCCAAAATAAAACCGGGCGTTAAATGGGGTTCTCCGTGTTATATAAAGGGTTTTCTAACAGCGGCGTCAAAACTTTAAAAACTGATTGTAGTAATTTTAGATTGGTTGACCTTTCAATTTTTTATAGTTGTGTTCAGTCAACTTTGGCAAATCATCACGGAACGTTATATGTTTCAACACTGTATAGAAGCAGTTCGTATTTATTATCAAAATTCTCTTTCTGTTCGAGCAACGTTCGGCGCTCTAGGTGAAGTTTATGGTTTGTCAGACCACAACTTGGCGAATTTTGCGTAAAGACTTAGGTCTTACTCTTACAAGATTCAATTCATCCAATAACTGAAGCTAAATGACCATTTGCAGAGTTGACAATTCGCTGATTGGACTCTGGAACAGTTAGAAATCGATCCCGAATTTGGCAAAAAGGGTTCAGGGAAGTGGGGAGGCTAGATGGTTATGGTGAAGAACCCAGCACAAAAGACGAACAACATTTTTGCTCAGATCATCCACTACTACACATGTTGAAGTGAAAGTGAAATATGCAATTAATTTATATAATATACTTGGAGCGAATATTACGAGTTTATAGGCGTTCCTGCTTCTTTTGGCCAAACAGGAAAAGTTACATTTTTACCCTTGCGCTAAACCTCATAGTCAACAAGATATTTGCGAAAAACTGTTGAAACCATTTACCACCTTTCCACTCTCTTCCCGCCTAAACCCGACGCGCAAGGTCGTGCAACTTTTTACCACTTACTAAGAGGAGGGTACTAAACAGTTTGCCGCTGGGTAGAACTTTTTTTTATGTTTGGGTGAAACGCTAGTATTACTGTACCTACTAATATTACTGTGGCCGGTTTTTTGCCATCATCCCTCCACTTTACAACTGAAATATCATAATCACTCATCTTTAGTGATTTATCAGCTGCTAAAAATTTCCTGGGATAATGTTTGCGGTTGAGACGAAAAGTACTACAAACAAATATATTTTTTCCTGTAGAGATTGCAGTAATTCGAAAGTGCTAAAAGAATGTCAAAATATAAACAACAGTTCCTATCCCAGTATGGTTTAAACAGTTTTAAAACTACTCGTTCTTGTCATGGTCCCTGCTCTTTTAGGGGTACGTAAAAACCTAATAAATAACCCCCTTTTGGAACAGGTTATAACCCAAACCTTAAACCCACGTTTAATAGGTTTCATAGCCAAAAATTTATTCAATCTTAAACTGACTTTAAAAGCTACCATACTTTCATCACTTGTCTATCTGGACCTAAAATTAGCAGAAATTATGTTGGGGGAATTATATTTGCTTTCCTGTTAACCCTAAAATTGGGTTTAGATGATCAGTATAGCCGTAAACTCGGTACATAGTGAAAACCCATGATTATTAACATTCCCATAAAACTTTCAGTTGGTCCATACCTAATTCAAGACTCACACCCCCTTCACTGCGTATTTATTAGATTCCCTGATAATATCTTGTAATAAGTTAGTTGTTATAATGAAACAAAATATATCTGGAGGTGATTCTGTGTTTCCATTGATATTTTAAAGAAAAACATAATCGCTATACATTTTAGGAACTGACGCCGTTTTCGAAAAGCAAAATGAACTTTTTATAGCATCACTACTGAGCTCATCAGCTTTCTCGTTTTCTTCATTGTGCTATCGTCCTCTGCAGTTGTTATCATTTGTACTTCTGCTGTATTATTGTCTATGTAATCTGGATCCGCTGTAGAATCATCAGAGTCAAATTCTGATCATCTGGGAAATATATTTTTACTACACCACACTCGGAGCTTCTAAGTCATCACACTGTGAAGACGTTGGGGTTAATAAGTCAAGAAGAGAAGTGGAATTTCCTGCGTATATTTACCATTAATTATTTAACATTTCGCCAAGTCTTTAATTTTACCTGAAGTATTTTCAGCTAGGCAATTTCTCTAAATCATTCAAATTCATGATTTGACTCAAACAGCCCGCTAAATACGAAGACGTACAAAATTGAGGTTAGATATTCAGCAGAGCCTACGGAAAATACTATCAGATAGTCAAAAACCCTCTTAAAAAAATATACACCCTCTTGATCATTTTAAAATTGGTGCACAAAGGGCGTTGATGCAGCTAATGACTGCTATAGTTTGTGATTAGACATTAATAAAAAATCAATTTCTTAACAATAGTAGTTTGTATACCAAGACACTGTTTAGCTTTTTATCACGAATGGGGATTTTTTTCGATTTTTGTTATTATTTTTGTTCTATCTCTAAAAACACTAGGTATTTGCAATAATGTAGTCAAATGTTCCGTAAAAGTTGTTTTCAACAATAACTGTATAATATTTTTTTCTTAAGTTTAGTTCTTAGAAAAATGTTATCCATTGTTTAACCTGGTGCAGCTAGCTGTGTATGTATGACAAAAATCGAAACTCCGATCAAATATGAAGTAGGCATTTACAATGAGTGAATCATGGAGGATGTTTATATTAAGATCATTTGCAAATCTTCTTTTTGTAGGTGACAAATAATTTCTAAAGTTTTCATTAAATTCATTAAAACATTAGTAGAATGCGGCATATATAGAACTGTTATTGCAAAAGACTTTGTATTATAACTAGTAATATGTATTGTTAGGTATTTAACCAAACCCAAATTAATTATTTTATAGTTATAATTTAAACAACTTTTAATAAACACAACAATTACGTCGTTTTGGTTAATATTCCCAAAGTTATAAAGGTTGTGATAGCCAGGAATTCTGATTCTGAATGAGCAATAATTCCAGTAGATTTAAAATCTAAAATTTTCAAAAGAATTTTTAGTTTCTCAAAAGTTCTATTGATATTGCGTATATTGCTAGTGCATGTTTGTGAATACATTATTAACATTTATTTTAATATTAATTAAATGATCAGTGCGTAAAGTATTACATTTAAATTTAATTCAAACGTTTCTAAATATAATAGATTAAATGTTATTCCTTTTCAGTCACGAAGGTTGTCCTCACTGAACACGCGTACTATAGGCGTATCGTTTTTCTAGAAAAGTGTCCATTCTAAAACCACTACGACTTTTACATTCGTTGAACTAGTCACCTCTAACAATTCTACTTATAAATTGAATACATAAACCATAATTTATCGAAAATAAAAGTACAACTGAAGTTGATAAGCTATGAATTTGAACGTTTCAAAAAATATATTCTCATGTTTGGATTTCGAAATATTTTTATTATTTATTACTATGAACATTAGAAATGCAATCACCGCAGCTGCTGTGAGTTAATAAAGAATGAATAGTACCTATTTTAGATAGAAATAAATTTTTGGAAAAAATTATAATTTGGCAAGTTGCTACATTAAACAAAATAGTTAAATACTCTGACTTAGTGATATGAAAATTAAATAGAATGTTACAACAAAGGTATACTCGACGAGTATTAATTTTCGTCTTTAATATACTACATGTTTTCATTATAAAATGACTGTGATTTGAGATTATTATAACGATGTATGGTCATGTCACAATTTATTTGAAGGGCTATATACTTTATATACGTCAACGAAAATTTAAAATTCGAAAATTAAATTGATGTTAATTATTAACCAGGTACATTTACTTAAAAAAATTTATAACTATTACAGTAATAACACGAACAACTAATTTTTAACATAACTAAGCACTAAAGCTGCCCAATATTTACAAATTTAACTTAACAACCATAGTTACGTTACTTAAGTACTTTTGGTATTGGCAAAAATAGTAATGGCGAAGCTACATGTAGTTTCATTTATAGAATGTTAGTTATTTATTCACTGATTCTAGTGTCAGTTTGTATTAGAATTTCCTTGGAAATAACTAGTTTTGATTCAGTTTGAATCAGATTGTTGGAGAGAAATTATAATAGGAGGAATCACATTTACACCAGAATTTTCCATATATTTTAGGCGGTTATTTATAATCAGTTTTGTATAGTAATTAATGTTGCTTTCCGCACGTGCCTTAAATTCAGAATTCCCTTCTTATCATAAATTCGTAACCCTATCACTAAGGACAACGAATTTATATGCTTATTGTAGGATGGCTTACATAATAGCCATGTCATTTCAATAGGATTGTATTAGGTAAGGGGGTAATCTACGTAGATCATGCCTGCATATTCAGTAAAAGATCAGGAAAGTAATGTTTTGTATAATTGGAGTAGTTACGACTAATCTTGGAACATCCCAAAGTTGTTTTTTGTATCTATTCTCCCCATTAAAATGAATTCCGTCTTCTCTCATTAGCCATTCTTCCTTATTTTGAAGTGAGTGGCATATTAACATGCATGGAATAGTACCGAGAATTACCGATTATCACTATATAGCTACATTGTTTGCATTTAATGTAGGAGGAAGTTGATCTTCCTCCCTATTTAAAGAGCTTTGTTAGTCAAGTGTGTGTGATAATCTTTATGTTTAGATTAAATCGACTAAAATCATTTCAAAATCCTGCAATGCACCCAGCATATAATACAATACAGTAAATCTCTTGCCTTCACTTTCAATATTGCTTGGGTTTCCTTTCAAATCTGTGTCATGAATTCATATTCGTATTGGCGAACCATATTGATATTACCTCTTCTCAAGAAATTGCTGCATTGTAAATATTGCTTAAATACCTTAATTGACTTTCCTTGCAAATGTATTATTTTCTATTAAAATATATCTACTGTTACATTTTCTAAATTTAAAACCCATGTATCATGTAGGTTTTTGTAATATCCCTTTAGATGCGTCAAATTTAGCTGGGTAAATAAAAATAATCAATTTTTTATAATATTTTCAAATAATGGGAGAACTATTTTGATTATTTTATTTTATCGACAAGCTAAAAATTTTTATTTTCGAGCGATGAAGGAGCGAGTAAATGAATTTTGCGAGTCGATAATGGATTTTATCGTCTAGTATAACACTCTTTTTTTTTCTATAGAAAGTCAATCACATTTTAATATCTCAGTAGCTAGATTGGGTTGCTACGTTAATACGAAGCCGAATTTAAATAAAAATTAAAAAATTAAAATACTTTATCTACCCTTGATGTTAAATTGCTACTTTATCTACCCTTCCTGTTAAAGTGACACTTGATCTTTTGTTTTGAGTCGATTAAAGCACACTTTAATATTTGCCATAGCAAAAATGTATTTTGACTTTTAGTAAGATTTGTTACAATAAACTCGAACCACATACTGCTCGGAATTACATAAACAAATTATAGATTCGAAGGTAGTTTATTTGTTCTTACATTTTTTTTATTTTCCTTGTATTTTCTTCTTAATAGTGACTTCTTTGTATTCCCCAACTACTGAACCTTAATTTAAAAAAGTGTATTTGTCGACTGGTATTGTAATATATGTGATATAATTACGTTCAGTGGCATGGAAAAAGCGACTACATGTTATACTGCGCCGAACTATAGATCAAGAGCTTGCACCGTCTCATCTTGTTCTTGTATTCGTTTCATTGCAAGTCATACTGTGTACAAACAATTTTTGCGGTACGTACTCCTTTTCTTTACTAGAGTTGAATATTTTGTTTCTCGGACCAACAAATATAAAACCCATTATGTAGTTTGTATTTTGTGATGTCACAGCTAGGTCTGTCTTGGGTGGTGGGTACCGTATATTTATGTATTCAGTTTAAGTTTTCGTATGAACTTGATCATTATGGCATATTATGGAACATTAAGTAATTGTATAGGCTATACTAATGTCTACTGATTACAACTACAAAATTGTTGTATTTAAAGAGCACGAGACCTTATGATTGGTCTATCTTAAAATTTCATTTCATCAAATTTAAATATCATCTTTAAAAATTTTCATAATTTGACTTGGGTAAAATTTGAAAAGTAATTTCTTCCACTATCGCCAATCTTGTATTGGAGGAAATAGAAACCAAAATTCTAAATCAAAACAACGATTTCTCTCTTTATTTAAGATACGTCGACATCATAATGGCTACTGATTCAGTTAATAAACAAAATGTCTTTAACCTTTTCAACAATGTACACCCAATATTAAAATTTACACTAGAAAATGAAAACAACAATTCCACCATAAACTTTCTTGACCTAACATTAATCAGACAAGCTAATAGAAATATATTAACGAATTGGTTTCGAAAAAACATAAAGACTGTTATATATTTAAATTTTAACTCTGATATCTCAATTAAATACCAAAAAGGTGTAATTAACAATTTAGTAGACCGAGTTATCAAACTATCTTCAAAACAATTTCATAAAAAAATCTAGAAATCATTACAAACATCTTAATCATAAATGAATATCCAATTTATTTTATTAAAAAACAAATTAAAAATCGAATTAACATAATTAACAATTGCAATAAAATTATTCAGTCAATAGATCTACAACCAAATTGCTTGGACAAAGAATTTAATAATTCAAACATTTCCCATCAAAAATAATATATCTCCATTAACTATATCCCAAAACTTTCTGAAAAAAATGAAAAAGAACTTAATAAATACAATTTCATAACAACATTTAACAACCACAATACTTTAGATAATAAATGTTTCACGAATTTAAAAGACAAGACTGAAAATAATATGCAATCAAAACTGGTTTATCAAATTGACTGTAATAAATGCAACTCTATCTACATAGGACAAACAAAACAGCGATTAAAGAACAGAATTAATCAACACAAGTACTCAATTAAAATTAATAACTTATCTCCGTCTAATAAAAAAAACTGCACTGACTGACCACGCCAATGAATCGCTACATAAATTCAATTTTAATACACCTAAGATCTTACATAAAGAAAATAATCTAAAAAAACGTATATGCTTGGAGATGATTGAAATACAAAAAGCCTCAATGCTATTAATTATAGAACTGATATCGATAACTTCAGTTGTATCTATCATAATTTGTTTAAATAACAATTTTATATACTTGAACCAAATATATTACTCTCATATTCATGCTATTATCTTTAAAACTAATTTGTCAATTATATCAAAATTTAACTTAATACGTCTCTGCCCATGTCACCTGCATTTCCGAACCTACACTTTGCGCATTGACTGATAACTTAAATATGTCAATGGCCTTGCTAGCCCCTTTAACTAATTTCATTTGCATTCTGCCTTCTGAACAGCTAATGTTTTCTCTTTCTTAATTATATCCAAGTATGGATTGTACTTAAAGAATGACTGCTTTTATTAATTAATAATTTTGTTGTGTAAACCTTGGAAAAGGTCGTGAAAGAATTTCCAAAAATCTTTTACTAATCACGTAAGTACGCATGTTAAAAAGAAAAAATTAAATTGTTCCCTAATACTATTTTTTCTATTTTCAGAATGTATTAAACTTTTGTATTGTAATGAACTTTTAAATTACTGATAAAGCCATCAAAAGTGGCGAAATGTTTAATAATTTTTTAAATTTACTATAATTATATTTCACGACTAATATATGATTTTTATTTATCCTCCTAAATTACTTTGCAATATCATCTTTCTATCTCGTGATCTCTAGATAAATGTGTACAAATAATCTACATGCAACTCAAAGTTTTGAACTGAGGGTTTGATTTGCTTGCAAGCAACGTTTTTTGTGTAACGTTTAAAAAAAACTGTACCAAGAAAGAAATGCTAATTTTTTTAACTTCAGAGGGATTGTATACTTCTGAAATGCTTACAATAATGCTATCTGGAAGTTCTTGTGTATTTTTAAAAGGGCGAAAAATCAAACACAGCACCGAAACCGTGCAAAATTTACAACTCAGGCCACAAGACCATGTAAACAGTGAAGATAATATTAGAACTGTGCCAGAGCTGATTTTACAAAACATACGTGTAAAATTATTACAAAATTGAATGCGGCTATTGGTTTAGTATATAATATTGTTTGTAACAAGTAGAAACTGGCACTTTTTTTCTGTTTCATGACAAAAAAGAGAGAACTGCATCTTTGCACCGAATAGTATCTGGTGATGAGACTTGGGTCCTTTATTTGTGAAACCATAGCCCAAAATACAGCGTCATGACCACAACAGAAGAAATTAAACTTGCTCTATCTGCTGGAAAGGCAATGTTGACTGAGTTTAGGAATATGAAAGAACTTGATTTTAAAATAGTACGTAATAATTAGTCCAACAAAAAACACATGAAAGCCAGCCTTAAAAATAAAATCAATAAAATCACTCTCATTTTTGTAAAAAAACTGCGTTGTCCAATTATGAATACGCTTTTGCAACGTGCTCCATGGAAACGAAAGAAGCAATCCAAAAATTTGGATTTGACCTTTCATGTTTTTCAGAAAAGTTTGAGTTGAGCTGAATTTTATAAGCAACCAAAGTGTGAAAAATGCATAAAACCAAAAGAACTGATGCTTTGATTGACAGGCGCTGTATGTGCATCTATAGACAGAATCTATAGGTATTAATAAAAGTGAAAATAGTGTTTGGATAGTTTTGTTGTGAAAGTACAATCCGGATTTCATTTGAAACATCCTCGTATAAGCGAAATTCCATCGGCAAGAATCCTGTCAGCCAGTATAAGCAGGAAGTAGGCACCTCCAGAGGTTAATTACTTTCTCTGCAAGGAGGTGCCCACGACGAGGATTTCGTCTTCGTATTCAGCGGCACGTGCCCGCGTTGCCGTAACGGATGGCAACATACCACCATCATAGTCTCGGCACTGTTTAACAGCTCGGATTAAATTGCTCGCTGAACTAGCGGCTTTGTCCGCCGCTCTAGCGCATGTATTAGAGGCTCGAAACGGTACTCCCGATCGCTGACAGTTGCTTGATCTATTTCAATTAATGGGAGTATTTACCCATGTTTATCCATACAGCTTTTTGCAGCATCCTGCCGATCTGGGCACGCAACCAGAAAAATGCGCCTCGCCGATGTAAATAGCTGAAGGATAACTCAAGGCTAATTAATAGATTACCATTTCGGAGATAAAATACGGCACCTGCTGCATTACTTGCCCGATTTCATATAAATAATGCAGCTGGCATTAAGCAAGAGCTACGCATTAGTTGAGACTGTTGCAAAGTATCGCTAGATCCCTTTTTTACGTAGTATGATCCAAGTAGAAATATCAAAACCTCGAGAAAAGAAGAACTCCACCATATCAGTTGGATACATGGGGTAGAACACAGTAGTGCACCAAAGCCCTTCTAATTAAATCGTTAAATCAAGGAAAAAAGATTTATAACACACAAACTTAGTTGTTGACGCCACAAAATCCTCATTGAAGTCACGAAAGTTCCCAAAAATTGTACACCCAACGGTTACCCACATGGTGAAAAAACAATGGCCGCAGCTGGCAAGGTTTCTGAACTCCATACTGTGATTAATTAGTAGACGCAACTGGACTGACTTCAATAAGTAACCACCAGGTTTAGAAATTGGTGAGGCTAAATGCATACATTACAAGGAAAAGTAGTAGGAAGTACAAATTGAAATATAAGAGATAAAAACTTCTGATAGTAACAACATCGATTCCTAAATAAATGCACTCATTTATAATATATGCTTAAAGCTTTTAGATAAAAAATTCATGGAAGAGTTTAATATGAATCGGTGAACAGAACAAGGCAACAAAGGAAATTTGCGTCGCCAAATACACGGCGAACGAAACAAAGAACTCAAACATCTGTTCACCAGCAAATCGCCTCGATCCTACAAAAATTTTAAGAAAACCGTTACCCACATAAAACAATAAATCGCGGCACGCGAACTCAAAGAAGCACCAATTCGCAAGTATAAACCGCTGCAATAAAAGGGCCAACGGATCGCCGAACCTCAATAACGGAAGCCGACCAAACGGCGCCGCAGCGAACGAATTAATAAACCAAGTTCGATCACTAAAACGCTCTTAAATCAGAGTGCGCCAAATCCAAAACCCCACATAAGGGTACCTGACGATAGGACAAATCAACCGCCACCTAATAAAACCCCAGGGCGCTAGCACATATACAGGTGGAGTAAAAGCAATTTTTCCATCAGACAGCAAATACATGCGGCCGGAGCGCGCTCGAGAGAGCGACCGAAAATTCAGCGGCCCAGCAGAAACGCATCTTTGTAACGGAGAAATCAGGGCCACGACAAAATACAGCGGGCAAGGATACAATATTACAAATTAAAGTATAATTAACGGAAGGAAGCATCCCAGAAAAGCGTAATTGGTCTCGAAAGTCTTATAAAAATAGCGCGCAATCGATCGAAGCATAATAAACTTATTAACATACGCCCTAAGAGTAATGCTTAATTAAGCTTTACGCGGAACACGGGATTAAAAATTCCAAGTTGAGCTAATTTTTACCCAAAACATAGCAAATTGGGTGTCGTTAGAATCGGCATTTCAACGACTATTGATTGCGACTCAAATCAAGTCGATAATTGATCACGCCGCTCAATTAAACGCTATAAATCCGAAATATATCGAAATCGGGCAAAACATCCCTTCTACTTCGGCCAATGAGCGTCGAGATCGCGTTGGACAAAGGACTGGCTCCTTTAAATAGTCAGACGCTGGCAGTAAGAAATCACTCAACCCAGGAGAGTCCACCAGCAGCCACTTCAGCTTCCAGGACCACCAGCAGCCACTTCAGCTCCAGGACCACCAGCCGTTTCATCTACTGGACTTAGCTGTCTGCCGCATCTTCGTGGACTTAGAGCCAATCCACTTCATTGGACTCTGCTGTCTGCCGTCTTCGTGGGACTTGGGATTCGAGCCACTTCAGCTTCCAGGATCAGCTAGCAGCTCCAGCCTCTCCAGAGCCTATCACCCTCGTGGACTTAGAGCCAATCCTACGCATTGGACTCTGCTGCCTGCCGTTTTTGGAAAGCCACTTTCGCCAGCCGCCGCCTCCGCCCAGGAGATCACCACCGCCGCCGACGTTGCCGCCGCCGCTGCTCACAGCCCGCCGCCCCGTCGCCAGTCGCCACCGCCGCCGCTGCAACCGCAGAAGGAAGCCGCCAACCGCCGCCTCCGCCGAGGAGATCAGCACTGCCGCCGACGTTGCCGCCGCCGCTGCTCACAGCCCGCCGCCCCGTCGCCAGTCGCCACCGCCGCCGCTGCCACCGCAGAAGGAAGCCGCCAGCCGCCGCCTCCGCCAAAGGAGATCAGCACTGCCGCCGACGTTGCCGCCGCTGCTGCTCACAGCCCGCCGCCCCGTCGCCAGTCGCCACCGCCGCCGCTGCAACCGCCGAAGGAAGCCGCTAGCCGCCGCCTCCGCCAAGGAGATCCGCACTGCCGCCGACGTTGCCGCCGCCGCTGCTCTCAGCCGCCGCCCCGTCGCCAGTCGCCACCGCCGCCGCTGCAACCGCAGGAGGAAGCCGCCGGCACCGCCTCCGAAGGACCACACCAGCTTCCAACTGCGGATGCCCATCCGCCATTTTCTTTTCTTTTTCTGTACATATATGTTACCTAGTTCTAAGCTTATTTGTATGTTAGTTAGTGTAAATATAATAAACTTTGTTCCAATCAAATCCAGTGTCTAGCTGAGGGTAACGCCCAACCTCCTCTTCCGAAACCGACGCCATTGAAGTAACCCTACCGCTGAGCATAGACGTAGGCTTGTTAAGTTATATAAGGCCCTGCGACAAGTAGACTCTACCTTTACTATATTTAATAACGTTAGTTCTAATATTCTGCTTCACCTTAGATTAAGCTACTTGTTTAGCATTGAGGTTCGTTTAGGTCATGCGATTGGCCTGGATTCTCGCAGCATCTCTTCTCGAGATGTGTGAGGTCTCTTGGTTTTGATAAGTCTTTTTTGAAAGAGTTATATAGTTTAATTAGCCCTTGCAGCCCAATGCTGACCTATTATTTTGATAACATATTTAAGGTTGGCAGCTGGAATTGGAGTATAGTCTATTGTACCACATGTGTGAATTTATTTGATAGTTTTTTCCGACTTATCTGAGCGAATCTGCACGTCATGTAGTTGTGCATTTGGTTGCCGCAATTGTGTTGGCACGGTCGTTTACTAACTCTCACCTGATTGATCGGTTTGGTTTCGGCTGCCAAGTGAACAGGAACTCGTCTGGCCCGTTATGGGGATTTGAAATTTAGTGAATGATGCTTCTCCGTTATTTTTCTCTTTCCTAATGGTTGATTAGTATGATAGAAACTGGGAAAATAGAACAGAGTGTGGATCTAATAGATATTTATCCATTTATTCCTATGAAATTTTGATCTCATTTTTAAATGTCTTTTAATAGGTTTTCATCCCCTGATTATGCTACGTAGGAGTAGGGAGAGAACGTTGAGCAAATTTACACCAGAAGTGAGTTTCTAATTGCAATCTATTTGTCTGTATCAATGGCGCCCTATTTTTAGGGCTTTCTATAGTTGGAATTTATTTTAAATTTTATTTTGGACTGTTAGTTTTAATTTGTATTTATGGATGTTTCGATTTATGGACGTAGCTTTTGGGTTGCTAGATTTGGGATTCCAGAATTGGTTTAATGCATTTTTGAGATTTGGGTTTGTGAAATGGATAGATTGTAGTTTCTAGTTGCGCCGTTGGCTCCTTAGCTTCATTTTCGCTGGATTTAACAGATAGTCCACAAACTTGCTCTACATTGAATAAGTATTTAGGGGTAATTGAAAATGTATTCGCCTGAATAAGTTTATGAACTTATGATATTTAAATTTTCCTGTTAATGCCAATTTTACCATTTCTGTATTAATACAGTAGTGAGTTATATGCGTACATTGCAGTTTGTTTATTTTTGCGTTCAACTTACATTTGAAATATAGAAATTACATACGTTACGCATTGAACGCTACGTGCACATATCATGGGCTTGTTGCTAGGTTCGGCCCAATTACTATATCATTAGATATCATAAAGTCAATCGTTTATTTCGATACAGAATAGCGAATTATATCATTTGTCTGAATTTATTAAAAAAAATTTTTAGCTTAGTAGCGTCTTTTTTCTTTCTATAACAGGTTGTAGTTTACCCAACAGTTTGCGTCAAATAAGTGCATTTTTGCTACAACCCCTTCAATGTAAGTTGTGATTACTATATCACCGTGGAATCTTCTAACTTAGATGCGCGAGTTGTAAACAATAAAGTTGGTGGCGCCCGTATTTGTTTTGATCAGTTTATTGTTAACCCACCTCTTTTCCAAAGTAGCGTAGCTGGCCCGTTGAACGGTGTTGGTTACGGGACTGTTTTGGGTATTCACAGCTCGCAATCCATCTTATATTAAAGTGTTGTAAACTTATTGTTAGGTTATTCTGGTGCTGTTGCATATTATTGTTCAGCGGTAACGGGAGATGGAGTAAAATATAATAAAAGAGGATCAAGTAGAAATTTCCTTACACAAAGAACAGCTGATCAACAACGTCATAAATCAAAACGAAGAACCATTGGTTAACGAACTAACGTTATTCAGATCGGCAATTAAACTTTTTCCCAGTATACTGACAGAGAAAACAAGAGACAATGGTATAATCAACGAGGAACAACATGGTTTAACGATTGAACAGGTTCACTCCATAGACGCCATTTTTACACATTATTTGTGTTTGGTAATGTAACATCTTCAATTAAAATTGTTTTACTACAAGAACATACAATTTTTATGATCGAATCCTATTTTCATAATGGCCGTCGAGTTGATGAAATATGGCAGTAGTCAATCCATGATTGTTTTGAAGAGTTTCGGCAGGAATTTTGAAATCTTGCTATGCGTTATAACACTTTCCGTTGTTCTTGAATCACTACCTACGTTGAAGTTTTTCGTGGAACTGGATTCGTTTCACGCAAAGAAGGCAGGTCATCTTCCGAAAAGAACGGCAGAAATAATTGAAAATGTAAGACAGATTATGGAAGATTCCCCTCGAACTTCTGTATGCCATTTGTCTCAACAAGTTCAGTTGACAGTTGGCACCTGCCACAAAATATTAAAGAAAGACATTTACGTCTATTTGTACCATTTGCTGTCTGTACAACAATTACACGGAGCTGATTATCCTCAGCGTGTCAGTGGTTCCTAAATAACCTCAATGACGACTTATTGGAGAACACTTCGCGCAAGAGGCCCTGGTTTTATTTAGATGGATACATTAATTCCCAAAAATGCGTTTTATGGTAGAGACACCTCTTTATACTCAAAAAATAGGAGTGTGGGCAGCTACTTCAAGGAGTAGAATAATTGGATCTTACTTTTTTGAAGATAAAAGTAATCAAAGTCTTTTCGGGCACTTTGACTGCAAAAGGGCACCGAAAAGAGCTTTTACGCCCCCTTTTCGAAGATCTTCATGTCGATTACCTTAGGTTTGGTTTTTTCCAACAAGACAGAGCCATTGCGCATACAACACATGATACCTTAAATATGCTACGAGAATTTTTTGACAGAGAGATTATTAGTCGAAACACACCAATACTTCTAATGCCAGATCTTGCGACCTAACTCTAAGCGATTTCTCTCTGTGGCCGCATTTAAAGAATTTCATTTTCTGCGGCACAGAATATTGGAGAAAATTAATAAAATCTTTAACAATCCGAATATGTTAATAAATGTCAGCAATGGTATTGTGCGAAGAGTTCGAGCGTACATAGGTGATCATTTGTTATGAATCCTTTTTTTATTGCAATAAATTATTAAGTTAAGGGTCTGCGACCGCTATTGCGCGATCTATCCTGATGTATTTTCGTATGCGCTGCTTAGCACATTTTATGTGTCACCACTGAGAAGTAGTTTTAAGCTTTGCTCATCATTTTCAAAAAGAAACGCGAATTGGTAAGGGTCCTTTTCTAAAATCGCATCGATTTAATCAAAATTCCGCTCAAATAATGCTCCGCCCTTCTCCAATGGGGGCCCTCGGGGCTCCGCACCACTCCAAGGGGGTCCTCGGGGCACCTTTCCTTTCCAAGGGGGCCTTCGGGTCTCCGACCCTCTCCAAGGGGCCCTCGGGGCTCCGCCCCTCTCCAAGGGAGCTCTCGGGGCACCGCCCCTCTCAAAGGGGGTTTTCGGGCCTTTTCCCCTTTTCAAGAGGCCCTCGGGGCTCCGCCCCTCTCCAAAGGGGTCTTCCAGGCTCCGCCCCTCTCCAAGGGGGCCCCGGGAATTCGCCCCTCTCCAAGGGGGCTTACGGAGCTCTGCCCCACACCTAGGGGCCTTTTGGGGCTTTGCCCCTTTCCAAGGGGACCCCGGGGGTCCGCCCCTCTCCAAGGGGACTCACGGGGTCCGCTCCTCTCCAAGGAGGCTCACGGGGCTTCGCCCCTCTCTAAGAGGCCCTCGGGGCTTCGCCCCTCTCCAAGGAGCCCGCGGGGCTCCGCCCCTCTCCAAGGGAGCTTTCGAGGCATCGCCTTTCTCCAAGGGAGGCCCAGGGCTCCGCCTCTCTTCAAGGTGGACCTCCGGGGTCCGCCCCTCTCCAAGGGGCCCTCGGGGCTCCGCCCCTCTCCAAGGGTGACCTCGAGGCTCCGCCCCGGTCGCGAAATCGAGGCGACGGCGAAATTCATGCAAACGCAAATGGGGGACATCGCGTCTGCAATTGTAGTGACGGACACACACGTTTGGATCGTTCTCCCTTATTTATATGATTACAACTTAACGGAAATGCACTGTTTTAAAGTTAGTTGTAAACGTTTACATTTGAATGCTTTCTTGTTGCTAAATCTATTTATAAAAGTAGGGTTAGGTACGTTTTGTGATATGTTCACAATGAACTTTTCAGCGCCGACTGCTACGTCAAATCTAAATGATTACCCGATACTTATCAGTAAATACTACATGAGTAATGGTTCATCTTCCGAAGTATATTAGATGTAATTATAATTATTGTAAGTACCTACTTACTCCCCTGAAGCCATCAAACTCCTATCTAACTATCTTTTGTATAGGTGTCAGGCAGTCGTTTCGTCGGGCAGTTAGTCAGATTTTCTACCTATTAGTAAAGGAGTACCGCAGGGATCTATATTGGGTCCTCTCCTGTTTTCTATTTATATTTCCACTTTTCCGTCTGTGTTGGAGTCTTGCAAGTGTCACTTTTATGCCGGTGACACACAACTTTACATATCGTTTTTGCCATATGATCTCGATAACAGTTGTATCTTACTAAATAATGCTTTAGAATGTTTGAACAAAACACATGGATTACATTTAAATCCTAAAAAATCTGTTGCTATTCTATTTGGTAGTATATAAATTATTGTACATTATAACCTCAGTAATGTTCCCCTGTCTCTCTTTCACGTAGTGTCCTGGTCTTGTATTACTTAAGTTCTATTCTGTTAAACTAAAATTAGAAGTAAACATGAACAATCCTTATACCTTAAAACTTCCGCAGGTGCACAACACAATCCCATTAGGGATTAGGTGCAAGTGAAATGAATAGTTACACTTATGTTTGTAAAATGTATGTAATAGCATATTATATACTGTTATGTAATACTGTTATATACTGTTATTTTTCGTTTCAAATAAAGTTATGTTTATTTAAAAAAAAAAAAAAAAAGTAAATCGAATGAGAGCTCTTGGTGACGTAGTAATAAAGATTGGTGATGAAACATTGCCCCTACAAGACTCTCTTGTTAACCTGGGTGTCATCATGGATTATGAACTGCGTTTTAAAGAGCATATTTTTAAATGTCTGAGAAATGCGTATGGCGTATTAAAAATAATCTTTCAAAATCGATATCTATTTGATACAAAAACTAAAGTTTTACTCTGCAATTCGCTTGTGTTGTCAAAGGTAAATTATTGTGATGTTGTGTACTATTCCAGCATAGATTCTCGGGATGTAAATAGAATCCAATGCTTACAAAATGCGTGCATGAGATTAAAATATGGCATCCGCAAGTATCACAGAATTAGTCACAAACTCAAGGATTTGAACTGGTTGAATATGCGTAACAGACGTTTGTTACACGCGCTTTCTCTTTATCACGATATCTTAACTAAGGAAAGTCCATCATATCTTTACAATAAAATTACTTTCCGTTCAGATGTACACAATTTGAATCTTAGGTTCAAAGGGTTACTCACACCACCACTTCACTCTACTGCTTTTTTCCAACGATCGTACTCTTTACTGTATAGTTAAAACTTTCAATGATCTACCTAACGATATAAAATCGCTTTCAAAAAGTAAATTTATATTGGCTATTCCAACACTAATGCTAAATGGTGTTGTATTTTAGATGTGCGGACATGAATAAAAATAGAGGATAACTATGTATAGTGCATACATTTTTATGCATTTGCATAGGTATACATGTACATTTTTTTTTGTTATTATTACTACTAGTAAGGTTATGTTATTGCAAAACATTTATATATATTTTTTTTTTTTTTTTTTTTGATTGGGCTATTTACTGCTATTGAGTATCATATACGTTTTAAGACATATGTTCTGTGATGCTACTCTTGTGTGTGTTTTGATTTATATATTTACTTTTAAGTTACACTCTACAATCAATTATTATAATTATCAACTCGGGGTTTAATGTAAGAGCAGTTGGCAGCTTGTCATAGCTGCTGTACTGAACTCCGCCCCGTATTTAATTAGTGTTAGTTATAATGTGCAATAACACGATTAAAAGATGGAAAATCGGCTGGCCCTGATCGTATACATGCCGATCTAATTAAATTAATGGACACATATGCCATTAGGCAAATAACAATATTATTTAACAACATATATTCTACAGGAACGATACCAAAAATATGGTTAAGGTCAACATTCATACCACTACCTAAGAAACAAAAAGCTAAATATTGTAATGATTACCTTACCATTAGCCTCATGAGTCACCTCCTGAAACTTTTCCTAAAAATAATACATCAACGAATTACTAGACAATGCGAAGAGCACATCAGCCGCACACAGTTTGGATTCCGAAATGCGTTAGGCACACGGGACGCTCTCTTTAGTATTCAGGTTCTTATCCAACGCTGCAGAGATGTCAATTGTGATGTTTTTCTGTGCTTCATAGATTATCAAAAGGCATTTGATAATGTACAGCATAATAAACTTATTGAAATACTTAAGGAGATTGGACTGAATGAGCAAGATATTAAGATAATCAGTAATCTATATTGGAACCAAACATCAACCATACGTATTCAGGGAGTGGACTCGGAGGAGATTCGTATTAAAAAAGGAGTCAGACAGGGGTGCGTACTGTCACCCTTGTTATTTAATGTATACTCGGAGAGAATTTTCCAAGAAGCTCTGGAAGAAATTAATGGCGGTATCAAAATTAATGGCGAGTATATTAATAATATAAGATATGCAGATGATACGGTGATAATCGCAGACAACCTTGAAAGCCTGCAAGAAATAATGACAAGGGTAGTGGAGGTAAGCCAAAGATATGGGATCTTAATGAATCTTAACAAAACAAAATATATGGTAGTATCAAAAAACACGAACATTACTGGACAACTTCTTATAAATAACCAACACATAGAAAGAGTGCAGACATATATATATATCTGGGAACAACAATTAACGAAGCATGGGATCACTCATGTGAGATTAAGTGTCGAATAGAGAAAGCATTCCTGAAAATGTCGAAAGTATTTCGAAGTCATGACTTATCCTTACCGCTGAAAATCAGATTATTGAAGTGTTATGTCTTCTCGGTGCTGCTATATGGAGTCGAAGCATGGACCCTGACAGAAGCCTCTTGCAAGAAACTTGAAGCCTTTGAAGTGTGGTTGTATCGACGAATTCTGAGAATTTCATGGATGGACCATATCACCAATCAAGCTGTCCTAGAGAGAATGGGAAAAGAAAAAGAATTGATTCTCTCAATAAAGTCACGAAAACTACAATATCTAGGACATATTATGAGAAACAACCAACGATACGAGTTATTACAGCTAATTTTGCAAGGGAAGGTGGAAGGCAGGAGAGGCCCGGGAAGAAGAAGGATATCGTGGCTGAAAAATTTACGTATATGGTACAACACAACAACGGTGGGACTTTTTCGAGCTGTAGCTGATAAGGTGTGCGTTGCCATGATGATCGCCAACATCCGAAACGGATAGGCACCGAAAGAAGAAGAATAATGTATTATTTGAAGTATCTAATAAAAGACATTATTATTATTATTATTATTATTATCATATATCAGCATGATTTCTCTTTAAACATGTAGCTGCTGGACTTTCATTATGAGTTGATGCGCCATCACGTTGGTACTGCATAGTTTGAAGAAAACAATATATAATGTACAAATTCTAATACCGAAGCGTTTCTGAAATCGGAAGGTAAAAATGAAAATTAACTGGAGTATAGTTCCTCAAGGTGTAACAGCGTCAACTCAAATCCTGGAAAAGATTCAGTTGTGCTGCAATACCTCGAGTATTAAGTGCTACATTATTAAGCATCGCCTTGCATGCCAACCCTATTTTGCTAAAGCATCGACAAGAGGCATGCACCGTCTCATCTTGTTTTAATATTGCTCTTTTTATAATATGGAATTTGTAGATATTTTGGCAGTTCATATAAGGAAATTGCAAAGTAATGTGAAAGACAAAATTAATGCAGTGTGCAAAATTAACATTTTAAAAAAACGTTACATGCTTTATCCATTGGGTACCAATTGAATTACAAAAGTTTCTGGTAAATATGTAGCAGTAAACGAAAGTGCCCAAGAACAACGTTGTATCTTTAGTATTCCAAATAACGCTCGCGCGTTTCGGAATGAGTATGGCATAATAAATGTACTTACTTATTATGAGCAATAATAGCATATTATATAATGGCGTAAGGCTTAACAACTTACCATAATACGCCCCGTCGAACGACACGGAGTAGATGAGCTGCGACGACAGGCTATAAAGCGATAAAAATGTAAAAAATTACAACGCCCAGTGTTAAGTAACAAAAATACATCTATTTACAACTACCACAAACATAACCAGAAAGACACATCCGGAATTTAAATTAAGCACGGGCCAAATAATATGATAGAATTCATGCATGAACAAGGTCTCTCTTGACAAGAAACTACGGAGCCGATCGAGCCAAGTAATAAAAATGCCCTAAATGATAAGCATCAATTAGTATGAAACAGAAAACCTACAGATGACTCGCAGCTACGATGTTTCGACGAGGCTGCCTTGAATGTAACGTATTAATAAACATTATAGCTTGCAACACACAAAATCCTTGTAAGGCGACACTAAAAAATTCGGAAAAAGCAATGGATGCAGGCAAGTTATCCCCCACCTCGAAACTGTGCACAAGGAGATTTCGAATCTACTAAAACTAAACTAAAACCATTTAGGTGCCCGAAACGCACGGAGGCGTTCGAAGTCGCGGTACTTACAGTAAAATCGGCGAAAAATTTAGAGCGGCACTGTCGGCCCATAACCAGGAATTTGGTAAATTTTATATGTTGTGGTGCTATAACCCCCCATACATCTTATCGAATTGATATAATATGTTGTCGATTATTCCTTCAATTAGATTTATCATTCTTCGTTTAATGTAAGTATCCCCATATACTCGTACCTGCCATACTAAATTTCGTAGAAGGAAACAGATTTTCCAGGAACAGCACAATCTAGTTTTAAAGTTCTTATCGAAATTCTTTATTACTTTAAGTCGATTTTGCATGTTTCTGTAACTTCTCTTTATAAATACACCGAGTATGAATATATGAATACTTTTTCCAGTTCTTGAATTTTAATTCTAATTATGCACATTTTCCTTGAAATTATGCTCTAACTGTAAATGGAAAACTAACATTGCGTGCGAGTGCTATCTTCACGTGTTACTACAAGACATATGGAACATATCGTAAATAAATCTTCGGCTGCTAATTTAACGGCGCGAAAAGGCGTTCATACATTTACTTGCAATTGCCACCTCAACTAGTTATTTTTCTAATTCAATTTGTTATGGCTGTTGCTTCGTTTTTACTCACACACTCACATTGAAACAACACGCTGGTTTGTAAATGTTAACTAGTAGGTACAGCGGCGTGTGGAAAAGTTAGTATTTTTAAATAAATATGGATTTTGATTGACCTTTGACTGTCGTTAATAAGTTCCACCCTAATATATAGTATTTTGAGAGTTTATCAAAAGCGCATGGCAATTGTAAAAAATATGAAAAGGTGTTAGAATTACGAACGTCGTGACTCATAATTCCATATCTCGACAGTTGTCTCTGTTTTCTGAGTTGCTCACGATTTTGGGTGTTGATCAATTTGTAAGATCAAGAAATCTATTGAAGGATCTTCCTCATATTCTTCTTGCATCTACCTTCCCTCAGATGATAAGTTTTTGAATGTTTGGATGTTAGCTTTTCTTATTATTGACACATTTGTGCTGTAGGCGGTTTATTTTATCAATAACATTCTGCGGTAACATATCATTTCATAACCACTCCGTTTGCGGCAGACTAAGCTGACGATCAAGGTTTAAAATCCGTAAGTTACTTGTTTTCTTGTGCCATGGCTTGGCATGAAGCCTGCTTGCTCAGGCGTAATTTGAAAGAGACATGGTTTGACTCGTTCTTGAAAGTGACCAACATTATCTTACTCTCGTGTGAGATCATTGGTGAAACCATTAGAAGAACTATTCGCAACAAAAGCAGAATGGAGTGAAGCCTGAATACTAAACGGGGAAAAATATTTAGGCATGGGAACTAGTGAGGTGGCATGCCTGAAGTTTGTAGAAGAATGTGCTAAAACTGATGGAATAATGAAATAATTAGAAACAGAAAGAGAACTTGAAAGCACACTTAGAGAGGATGGAAGTCGATTCTTGATTGTTCTTGCAGAACGCCCCAAGCTATATCTCATTCCACAAATTCCGCTTTAACAAGCAAGTTTCATGCCAGGGCTTGGTGCAAAAGCCTGTCAAACAGTCTCGATAGTTAAGCAACGTTCGCAGCGGTCGGCACTGGGATGGGTGTTCGACCAATAGTAGTAGTAAAATCGCAGCCAGCTGTGCCTCGGAGAACACGTTAAGCCATCAGTCCCGGTTGTCATTTCGGTGAAAGTCGTTAGGTTACGCCAGAGGCGCTTTCGGAACCTGAAAACTCTAACACACAGGCATTACTGATCAATCACTTATACTAAACAATCGTTTTTAAACTAAACAATAAAAAAATGACAAATGCAACAAATACCTACTAAAAAAAAGGACAATAAAAGCAACAAACCAGCATGGCAACGCAGACTACAAAATAAGATCAACTCAAACAAGAAATAGCTAAAGTAACACAAAAACTACGAAACGTTAAAAAACAAAGAGTAGGACAAAAAATAACAGCTAAATATAAAGGACATGACATAACAATCCTTCTAGTTACACAAAAAAAATAAAAAATCAGCGTACTCTAACAAACTTAGAAGATACAAATTAAGTTTAAATAAAAAGCCAAACATGTAATTCAATAACAGCTCCGAAACCTTCTGCAGTAATCTAAGATATGAAAAAATTGATGTCAAAGATACATTGTCTATAAACGACATAGAGCTCTTCTGGTCCAACCCAAAAGTATATAACAAAGTTTCCAGAATAGACAACACAATGCACATTTAACCAACGGTAAACATGATCATAGGTAGATGAAAGGCATGTCAGCAATACAATTAAAAAGACAAACAAGTGGAAGTCACCCGGAATACATAAAATCGATAATTAATGATACAAATATCTACCAACAAAAGACGAAAATACCACTAATTCTACTAGATGCAATATATATGAAATATTAACATGCACACTAACATCAAAGATAGATCAATCCCCAACAAACACACAAATAATGACAGAAGAACAGAAATAATGCAGAAAGGAAAGCCAAGGATACAAGTAACAGTTGATAATCACCTAAAATATTATCAACCCTACAGAAACTATAAAGTAGGTAAAGAATAAACAGTTCATATATCGATTGTCATAATGCTTTCGATCGAGTCCCACACTCATGGCTGTCCTACTATTCTTTGAAGAAGCAATGACAGACCTAATAAAGCCAAATAAGGGGACCAGTGCCGAAGTCGGTTCAAAACTTATTCGCTCTAAGAGATCGCCATTGGTTGTTGTCATAGCAGGTCTTCTACCACCACAAGTAACCTGATTGGAGATATTCAACTCCAAACTAAGACTATCCATCTCAGTGCTCAAATATCAAACAATGGAATTGCAATGGGAAAGTCAGAAGCAGCATTCTTAGTTAAAATGACAAAAATTTGGATCGCCAGACAAATAACCACACCACAAAGGTTAATACAGACCCTAATTTTCGTAATCGCAACTTACGGGTTTTAAACATTGACCGTCAAAGCATATTGCAGCAAACTGATTGAATGTTTAAATTACATGTTACTGCAGATTTCTACGGATATCAAGGGTTGCCCAGAGCAAAAATGTATTGATGTTAAAGGAACTTACTATCCAAGACAAGGAACGACTCTTGCCAACCATTAAACAAGGAATATTCAGTCTTGTGAGACATGTCAATACGACGAAACATATTAAATGACTGTTCAAAAAAAGTTAGAAGGAAGAAGAAGAACGGACAAATATCCCAACAGGTATTAACTCTTGCAAAATTATCAATTCGCTAATTCAGGAGAAACTCCGAAAACAGAGACAACTGGCAAGACCTCAGAAACCTTCTATCACCATAATTCACAAAATTCGGAATTCGAACACCGACACATAAGAAACAGATCACCAGTGAAGATAACGGGGTCCTGGTAGCTTAAAAAAAATTCCTAGTTAATGAGTTGGAGCAAAATTTATGGTCTAATCAAGTGAAGTAGAAGAAGAAGAAAGAGAAGAATAAGCGGATAGCCCAACAAATTCCTCAACCAGGTATCAACCGTTGCAAAATTATCAATATCCGAAATTATGAGGAACCCCGAAAGCAGAGAAAACTGGCGAAACCCTCAATTAGCACCATGAATTATCACGCTCGGAGTTCGAACACAGCAAACGAAGAAAATCATGCTTGAAGAAAACGAAACCATGGTAGATTCTGACAATTGTGATAGTTAATGAGTTGGAACAGGTTTTAATGATCCAATTGATGAAGTGAAGCAGAAGAAAAAGCAGAGGCAGATAGTTCAACAGATTTATAAACCAGGTATCAGCCGTTGTAAAGTTATCAGTACTCGAAATCATAGAGAGACAACTGGCATCACACTACAAACTATCTATAAGCACTAAGACTATGACCTTCGAAGTTCGAACACGGACGCAGAAGAAAAAGATCATCCTTGAAGAAAACGAGACCCTGGTAAATTCAGAAAATTATGATAATTAATGAGTTAGAACAGGTTTTTATGGTTCAATCGATGAAGTAAAAAAAAGAAGTAAAAAAGAATATGGGGCAGAGCGTCCAACAAATTTATTAACCAGTTATAAACCATTGCAAAATTATAAGCACCCGAAATCATAAGACACCTAGAAAAAGAAAGACAGCTGGCATCACATTACAAAACCCCTATCAGCACCATGAATTATGACATTCGGAATACGAACACCGACGCAGAGGCAAAAGATCATCCTTGAAGAAAACAAAAGCCCGGTAGATTTCAAAAAATATGTTCGAAGTGAAGGAGAAGAAAAGGCAGATAGTTTAACAGATTTATCAACCCGCTATCAACAATTGCAAAATAATCCATACCGGAAATTACGAAGAAACTTCAAAGACCACTGGCGATACTCCACAAATCTTCTATCAGCACCAAGAATTATAACGCTCGGAATTCCAACACCGACGCTCAAGAAAAAGATCATCCTTGAAGCAAACGAGACTCCGGTAGTTCCAAAAAAATATGTTCATTGATGAGTTACAAGAGGTTTAATGATCCAATCTATAAAGTGCAGGAGAAGAAGAGGCAGATAGTCCAACAGATTTATCAACCAGGTATCAACAGTTGCAAAATCATGAATACCCGAAATCATGAGGAATCCCGAAAACCGAAACAAGTGGTGATACATGACAAATCCGTTATCAGCACCATAAATTATGGCGCTCGGGCGCTCGGAATTCGAACATTGACGCAGAAGAAAAGATCATCCTTGAAGACCCTAGTAAATTCAGATAAATATGCTAGTGAATGAGTTGGAATATATCTTATGGTCCAACAGATAAGCTGAAGGAGAAGAAAATAAAAAAGAAGAAAGGGCGGATGGTCTAACAGATTTATTAACCAGGTACCAACCGTTGCAAAATTATCTACATTCGAAATTACGAGTAACCCTGAAGAAGACAAAACTGTCAAAACATCACAAACCCTCCATCAATAATGAATTCGAAAACCGAGACAAAAGGAAAAGAGCATGCTTGAAGAAAACGAAACTCTGGTAGATTCAGAGAATCCTGATAGTTATTGAGTTAGAACAGATTCTTATGGTCCAATCGATGAGGTGAAGTTGAAGAAGAGAAAAAAGAAGAAAAGGCAGAGTTCAACAGATTTATCAATAGTCAGGAATCTGGCCTCTCAAAAAACGCTTCTAAAATGATGGGGTGTGCACTCGAAGATATAGCTTTAAAAAATGTACACTATCTGGAATGACCTTGCGGATCTGAATGTGGATGTATTTTTTAAACTACTGGACGTAAAGGCATACTTCCAGCGTATGAAATGCATAGAAAAGAATGGAGACATTTTTAGTGAAAGAATTATCTCTATTGCTTTATTGTTCTAGAAGATACGATTTATTTTTCTACATCGCTCCGATGTTTTCCGTTGCGTGTTTGGAGTTAGCCCAGGTATAATAGATATCTACCTCAAAAAGAATAATGTAGTTCTGAATTTTGACACAAGTGTTCCTTAATACTTTAGGAGTAACCCTTTAAAAATCCTCGCCTCTAGGATACCGGCGTCATATCAAAGAGGCTTTGGCAGTAGTTTAAAGATACCTTTTGTTCAGGTAAAGTACCGTTTTTGTTTCGAAGATGGCAAAACATCATTACAAAAAGTTGTTCAGAATCTAGAATAAGGGCCCATGCAAAATTCCAGAAACATAGTTACTTTTATGAATTCTTGTTTATTAGAATTTGCAAGTTCCGTCTCATACACACGGTTTCATAAAAGTAGCCCAGTATTTCTGAAATTTTGCAGTTGGCTAACATTTTACATTCTGAAGAACTTTTTATAATAACATTTTTCTGTAATATGAACAGATAAGGTGATTCTTTCTAATAAACCTACGGTTTCTTTTTTTTTTCTTCTTGCTGCAAAAAAATACGACGCCGACACCCCAGACGGACTTTAAAGGGTCGCTTAATGCTCAAATGCATGTGGATAATTTTTTTTTTTGCACTACTAGTCTCAGAACGCATCGTTATTGGCCTATCTTTAGGTCGTGAAGTTGATTTTCTCCACCAAGGGAGAGACAGTAAAATAAACAATTTTCACCGTAGTAACTAATAAATTGCTAAGTTACCAAATATGACTATTTTAATTTTGACGTTTTAAAGAGCTGTATTGTCAGGGTGACAGTTAAAATATTTTTAAAATTTGTTGGGAATTTAGGTACTAAGCCATTTGGTAGTGCAAAAAATAGTATATACACCACGGTAGCGAAGCGTGAAGCTTTAGATACTTCGCGCTACGCGCTCAGTAATATGCGCTCAGGTTATAATACTGCGCTTCGCTACCTTGATGTATAATATACTATTATGTACTTATGCTCTCACTGGCCGTGACACAGATAATTTTCTGTTTAAAAAGGAAAATCCAACGTTGTAAAAAATGTTTAATGCATGCAGAAGATAAAGAACTACAAACATTACTTGACTATCCTCAAAATGGTATCAATGATTTGACTTCTTTTCTAAATTCGGCACGATATTTTGTCAGAATATTGTATGGTCGCCCATCATTTACAGCGGATTTGAATAAATTACGGGCGCATTTGCTTCACACTTCTAAATCTGATTATTAGAAATTTACCACCTACTGAGGATTCTTTTTACCAACACATTATGAGAGCTGCGTATCAAATAATTATTTGGGAAAGTGCGACTTCGATAAATCCAGAAATTCCCAATCCTATTAATTTTGGTTGAAACTTAAAAAATAATGTGCTTATTCCAAGCTTAATAACTATAAGTATTAGTCCCAATGTAACTTACGAAAATGTATTTTGTAATTGTAAATTTAGAAAATGTTCTGGGAACTGTAGTTGTAACAAAGCTGGATTGAAATGTATAATAGAGGAGCGTTCAAATTTAAACAATAATTTAATATTTATTCAGAAACAAACTCAAGGAGTATAATGTATATCATGTCATTATTCTACTCAGCCTTCTTCTCTTTTAATAAACTGGTGCCATCTTTCCGGAAGTTTCTGTATTTCACGAGAAAAAAATTCTTTTGGGTGCTTTCGCACTTCGGAACGATTTCGATGACTTCTTCATTACAATGAGGTATTTTTCTCCTAGAAACTCTTTTAAGGATCCAAACAAATAAGAAACTGATAGAACAAGGTCCGAAATGTATGGTAAATAGGACTGCATGGTCGAATTAAATTTTTGGATCGTAGGCAGCGTGTGAATAGCGAAATGGGGTCGGGCATTATCCTGTAAGACGCAGACAGAGAACTCGCGTTTTTTTTTTAAGTTACACTTACTGATACGCAGAAGTAATATCCTTCACTGTAAATCTACAATCGTTTCAAATAAGTGCATTTTACTCTGTGAGCATTCTCTTATGTTGTCAATGTTTTTTGACGGTCATTCTCTGCAGCTTTGCAGCCATCTTTAAGCGCTTTACTCCTTTTGTAAACGCTTATGCCTGATAGTAGTTGAGCATCAAACTGTTTTTTAACTCTTACACAAATTTCTTATCGTTTGATATCTTCGTTGATAAGAAATTTACTACTAATGCGTTGTTCCAGGCTTGCATGCACTCCCACCTCACTTATGCTGGCCAATTGATCGAAAATGCATTATGACGACTTAACGACTGAATAAAGGTAGGTCATATTCCAGAGCATTAATTAATGTATAAAACTTCTGTGCATGTCTTTTGGCGTGCAATTCAAATTATTGTTCATATTTGAACGCTCCTCGTAGATTGCTATTGTAATCAATGCATTAGCTTTTAATTTGCTTCAGAAACGCATATTTGTGTACCTATACAGTGTTTTTCTTGTAAGGCAACGTATAACGGTTCACATGGCCTATATGGAAAACTAGCACGATGCCCGTTCTTCGTACGGACTACAAATGATTGTTTCTTCTTGTAAATCTTAACTGAATTCTTTAGCCCCCCCCCCCCCCCTGCCCCTCACTCAATACGCTAAACTAACAAACGATGGAGAACAATATTGTAGGTAAAAAGGAAACAATATTCTTCCGAAAATAGTTTTTTTAGACAATTTCCTTATCTTTATTTTTGCTCAAATGCATTTTTATCGCAGAGTCGATAGATACCGAGATATTCGCGAAAAATGATTTTTGAACCCAATTTCAGCCTGTTACAGCCTTGCCAAATTTTATGCAAACAACCCCATCTTCGGGACTTCGATTCAGGACACCGAAACAAACCTGAAAATACCTTATTTGCTTCTATATGAATTATTTCGTAGTTTCACCCTATTTTTGATTAAATGCAGTGGCCTATTATCCTTGAAGGTAACGAGACCCTGGTGGATTCAGAAAAATATGCTAGTTAATGAGTTGGAACATATCTTTTGGTCCAATGGATAAAGTGAGGAAGAATAAAATAAAGAAGAAGAAATGGGAATACTCCAACAGATTTATCAACAAGGTTTCATGGGAAAGAGGAAGATAATCCAAGAGATATCGACGAGGTATCAACCCTTGCAAAATTATATTCGTCTCTTTCCCATGTTTTAACCACAAAGTAGTTCTATGAGCCCTCTTTATTCGTAAGTCGGGTAGGTGGTTTGCCTTGACCGTCCAAATGGAGGATGAGCTTTCTCGTTAGGAGTTAACGACTACAACGGGTGTTAGCGTGGTGTAAAATTATCAATACCCGAAATCATGAGGAACCCCGAAAACAGAAACAAGTGAGATATCAAAAACTCTCTATTAGTAAGTACCATGAATCATGAGGGACGACGTTCAAAATTCTAAAACCGATGCAACAGGAATCGAAACCTTAGTAAGTCCCCAAAAAGATGATAGTTGAGTGGGAACAGGTTTTATGGCCCAATTTAATAACAATTAAAGAACGAAGATATATTAAAACAACTATGGAAATTGAAAAGGACAAACCCTTAAGGGAAAAACCGAAGAAAGGGAACAATCAAGGCTCAAGGTGCAAGCCCTATTCCTTTGTCAATACATGTAATTGTAGTTCTCTTTCATTCATAGAAGCCGTAAATGACCATTGCTGAATAAACAAAAAACCTTGATTGTGTCGGCACCAATTTAGATTAAGATTCGAAAGACAAAAGTGGTCTAGGTTTAATTGATACAACATAATGCAGCAGTTAAGGCTAATTTCGGAAGGCATACATTTTAGTGCCGTTAATTGCAGGCCGTTGCAGCGTAGAGGCTCGCACATGCCTAGAGCAGCGCGAGCGATAATGATAACGTGATATTGCAACAATTAAGAGTCATTTGCAACATTTACGAAGCCATAAATATTAATTGTTCGCAGGCCGGCAGAAGCTCGCAATTACGGCAGCATCTGACGGAGTTGTCATCTGAAAATCGGCGCCTAAAAAGTGGCAGGCATGCAAACGCATCCTTCATAATCAGGCATTAATTGGCTCATTTTTGTAGCGCTGCGCACCGAGATTCGTTGAACTCGCCATTTGCATTTTGATGCGCAGTGCAGTTAGTCCGCAGAAGCTGCATACGTGTGGGAAATACATTAATAAGGCTCGCCATTTGTATAGAGATTACTTTTATTAGTATTAATTCATGGAAACCATATTCAATAATAATAAAGAACGAGTCCGCAGCTGTCATTAGATCTAATGGACGGCCGATGCTTCTGCTGCAGCTTTTTGCTGCATCGGAAAAAAATACATTAAGTGCCCCTGGAGAAGATGAATTTTCATTAGGCGCGCTGACATTTGTATCGGCTGATAAACGCAGTAAGGTTCCAATTTATAGAATAATTCAATTAGTAGGCAGATAAATATATTATAAAGGACAGCTGTAACGATGCCTTAATTAAGCGCATTAGCTCGACGACAATTATTTCATCAGTTTTCCAATTACAGTTTTTATATAATTCAATTACGTCCACCATCGTTTACCTCTTTAATTTAATTTTATGCTCTTGGGAACGAAAATAACGCCGAGCTCGCCTTTACGTATAAGGCAACCGTCGTTTTAATTACTGCCAGGAATTTAGATTTCCAGCCGATTTTCAATGCGGTTACGCAACGCAACAATGCTCGGCCCAGCAAATGGAATTCAGATTTGTTGCTCCTGGTATAATGCAGTATTGATCTAGGTGACCTATCGTAAAATATGACCCTCCAGTCACAGGTCAAATGGACTCACTCTATATTTCCAATATCCTGATTGTGGAGAGAGTAACGACAATGTGTTCGCCGGTCCTACATATTTGATTACGCCGACATTTTGTTACTTTTGTAGCGGGATTACATCGCGTCATAAACACATCGGCCACTATAAAAGTTACGAGCATTCGTTCCTATCGAAATTCATGTATAAACGAAGGCAACAATTTAATCTCGTTATTTAAATAAAGTTGCTCTTATTAGTTGAATCGTTCAAATTTCAAAAGTGAAATAATCAAACACGCCATTTAAAAATCAACTTGAATAGCTGATTTTTTATTGCAATGATTTTTTATGTGAGCATATAAAAAAATTCTTACGTTACAGTTATTTGTTATCAACATTACTTTTCACAGAAGCTTACTCAAATCTTTACTTCTTCAAAGGTCAGATTGGCTTAACCCAAGATAGTTATTGTTATGTACTTCTTCATATTAAGGATTACTCTGTGCACCAGTAATGTCCTAATAAATAAATTCCAGTACTAGCTCAGTTAATAATTTTTAAAACATGAAATTCTTTACTCAAGTTGGGACATACATTTATAATTGCTGTAGATTTTAAATATTTGTTTTCGTTTTACACTTTATATCGATTATGTAGATTTCCCCAATATAAAGTGTACGTTGATAGTTCACTCAATTTTCAACACAACATCTTTTGTGAATACAACTTCTCAACTATTTCAGGTAGTTATTAATTAGACATTACATTGTATAATTTATTTCTCATATATCTTTTCTATGACAAGCGTTATTTTGCAATGTTCGATATATAACACTGCTCTAACTTCTTTACGAGGTTCTCCAGTATCAGTTCACAGCCGTAGTGCTCTGTTACAGCCAATGGATGAACCTCAACTAGTTCACAGCAACTCTTTCCATGTACTTCACGTTCTATAATACTGACTCTTCATTCTTGGGTACATGTCAATTAATAACACAGTTTTTTAATTTTATATCGGACTTTAATTGGAATTATTCAATCTTATTCTTATTATTATATTTCCTTTTTTTTGGAAAATGACATACTGTATATTTTTAATTAACAAAACTCTTCTAGAACCTAGCCTGATTACAGAATATTCCTAGCGACTCAATATTTTGACCTATATTAATTAAGTTTGACCTTATTACATTGATAAACTTATCTTTTTAAATATAAAAACACAAATATTGTTCAGAAATACTTCACAACTTCCAAAAACGCCCACAAAGCCACACATTATCGCTCTTTTCTTCTCCGAAAGCCCATATGCCAAAACTGCATTCTTCGGTAATTCGGGTGCACTATTAGCCAACTCTATTTCATTTTCGCATGTCCTTATACTACTTTTCTTATGACTTATATAAGTTCTTTAATTACGGGTTGTCCAGCTATTTGTACGTGATAGTGTTGTAACGTTTCGCGTGCTTCCAAATTGTTTAAGAACGTTTTAATTGGCGTTATCAATTTGTAAGCGTTGTCACAGTCACAAGAATGGGTGACGCGCGAACATTTGGAGCCACGCGGACGATAAGAAGAACACAAAGAATTCCGTCAAAAGATCCTGCTGATTGTCCAATAGAGCACAAGTGTGAAACCGGCGAGTTGCAAAAGCTACCCCGATCTGCTCGATCCGTGCATCCCTACTTTAGTGCCTCTTAGATTTTCCTAGGTAAACTACCTGGAAGGAGATCGCGAAGCATATAAAAGAGCGATGCCCGCTCAGTCCAAGGAAAGATCTAACTCGTTGCTTTCAGAATCCAGACCAGAACCTACGCCTCAGCCGAAGGCTCCACCAGTCACCTCCAGTTCAGATACCCGTCCGTTAAAACCAGAATGCTGTCCCGAACTACCTGTCCTTTCCAGTTCATGTAAATTCAATTTCCAGCTTCTTCCCCAGAAGTCGAACTGCCTGAGTCACCCTTAAATCTGAGCTGAAACCCTCCTTGCTTGGGTTAGTCAAACTGCCTATACATAAAACCGTTCTGTTCTGTTAATCTTAGAGTGCAGTGGAACAACATCTTGCTGCTCAGATTAACCCCAAACCTACCCTGTTCTGTCCATCTTAGAAAGCAGTGGAACAACTTCTTGCTGCTTAGATTAGTTCCGAACCTACCCTGTCCTGGAAAATCTTCGAGCGCATCGGAATCATATCGTGACGCTCCGATTTGTCTATCTATCCGGTCCAGTAGTCCGTGAAACCATCCTGCTAATAAACAATTCCTCCCGACAGCTCGCCGCCAAGGCTCACCATCCCGAGGTTCACGAGCGGCCAAAATCTAATTCAAATCCGTGAGCGTGAGCTCGCTTAATATTTGAATTACAAATCGAGCGCGCACCGGAGAAGCTCCAATTTTTCCGATGATTCTTAACGAAACTCCCGCCCCGAAGGCCGTTCTCGGGCTCTGAAATCTCTAAATTTATTTATATGCACGGCAAGCGGTGACGGATGCCAGGCTTATGCTAGCTATTAACCGCCCCAAAATTATTTTAGCTTGTGTCTTATCAATCTTCAAATCTGGAGAAACCCGGGACCGAGGAGCTGAAACTAGATTATTTAACTTTGATTTGTTTATAGCCATTCTATCTCCAGGTCGCAGGGAGAACATTTTATATCCGCTACCAGCAAACGCCCCCCTGCCCGGAACGCAGAGACTACACGGAAGAACTTTATTTTATTTTTCTCAAATAATTTTAAAACATATTTTATTTTATAATTTACTTAAACAAAATAAACACCTGTATAATCTTGACTCGACTCTGTTACTTCAGCTGTTTAGAACCTTGAACCAGAGCTACCCGCGAAAAGTAATAATTAATAACGTATAATAATCAAACTTGATTTTGAGCATGATATTAAAAATTTCTAAAGTTACGAAACGTTACAGTGTTGCCGCGAGACGAGACCAGACGGGGCTTACCTCAAATTTTAAATATATGCTGTGCGTATTCAATTGACCGCTTGCTTAAAGCTTTAAGGTTTTGAAATTCCGCTAATGATATTTATTTGGCATTATACTCGAAAGGGCAGTTCAGCCATTTACCTATATAAACAAATAATGTACACACTTGCTAACATAGGTGCACATTCGTTGACGTTGTGATGCAGCGTCGCTTGAATATTGAACGTTGAATTTATTAGAATTTACAGTTGTTACTAAACTTATTGTATGTCTAAAAGACTTATCAAGAAATATTCGAGATCGAAAAATATCAATCAGGATATCCAATTTTGAGAAGAGATCGAGAATTACCTCGCCTTGGCGGCATCACAATTAACAGGCACATTCAGCAATGTTTTTATGTGGATTTTAAAAATACTATTGTAAAGCTGTCGAGATCAAGAATTTGGTTAATATCGTCTCGAAAATTGGACATTAAAAAATGTCAATCTCGATCTCGAATTTGAGACGAAATGAGACGAACTACAACCATTATCACAATGAACACAAAATAAAGTGGCTTATTGTCATTTTATAATTTAAAAAGCTGTAATTTTAGTCTGATGATAATTAAGACGTCTATCGTTGGTTTTATATATCAATCATAATCCAAATAAGATTATGTTAATCAAATTATATTGTTATTTAGCTAGAAATTCTAAATAGGATATCTATTCCTCTCTTTAAATCTAATTATACATTAATGTTAGGTGCCGAAGCACAGAACCATTGCAATACGTTTGATGAAAATTACTTTCCTCTGCTTGTAGTAGAAGGTACGAGCATTTATAAAATTATTTTGTTACAGATAAAAGTCGATAACACAATATCAGTGGCTTAACTCGACTTACCATTTATGCTATAATCATCAGTGGCACTTCCAATGCCATTGCTCTTATTATTATTATTCTTTAAACGTGTTGTCTTTCAACAACCTCGGTGATCAGAAGCATGTGCTGTACTTTACCATTAGTTTCTGTCCAAACAATTACCGTAAGTTTTTGAGATATGGGGTTCTACGCCTACCTGGACCATATTTTTCTTATATTTTCCTTGTATAATAGTTCGTAATAACAGTTGATTTTTTAGTCAGTGACAATTATAAGTTATTTATCTATGATTTTTACTGCTTATAAATATAATGGCTATTAATCAAGGGATGTCCACTATTGGTCAATAAAAGGAAATTTTATCTATAACAGATCTCATTCCCAAACTAGATTTCAGCAACATAATTTTCAGTAGAAAGTTGCAATTCTGATGTTAATGGGTAACTACCATCTGAAATAATCAATTTGTCTAATAAATAATTAAAGAAATTAATTTAATACTTGTCGGATGTGAAACAAATGGATAAAGCATTCCGTTTTCGACTCGTTACACTTTTAAATCATATTGAATTGAACAAAATAGATTGCAGATTTACAAATGGTACATCTATGTAACAACAGTGTTAATTGTAATTAGCTCATCCAGAAAGTTGATTCATGTGTAACGCAGACTTCAACGTACAACGGTACAGGATCGATTTGATTGTCGGATGGGGAGAACCTAAAACCCGATAATATTGATAAAAATGTCAATGTATTGGTTAATTAAAGTAAGATACCTGAGTTGCAGTCAGTTATTGCACCTACAGGTTCAGTATTTTATGCAAATACTAATTATAACCTATAAAACAGAGACGTCAAAACTTACTTCTGTGGGGTCGATAAAAAGCACACTACAATAAAAATAAATGTCTTGCATAGCAACAATCACCATAGAGATGGTAGAAACAAAGAAAAAAAAACAAAAAAAACTACAATTTAGCGTGGGTGACGTGGTATTCGACTTCCAACAGCAGGTAGCAGAAATTTATCTACAATTCTACGAACGAAGGAGAGCGATACAGAGTCGTAATCAGCCTGCAAGTAAGCCAAGACCGCAGTGCAACGAAATATTTGGGTGTTAACCATATATATAATACACATACCGGGTGTCAACGAATTTATTAGACAAGTCATATCTTCTAGAGCAGCGTTTCTCAAACTGTAGACATCGGCGGACCCCTTAGTTGCTTAAAAAAAATCGAGGACCCCCATACAATTTTATCGACCATAGACAGTGTATGACTTATGTACCCCGGTGACCTTGAAAACAGTTTGCTGCTGCATTAGGTACCGGTAATAAAATTAAGTAATATTTGAGAGCTCATTTTTATTATTAAAGGCTAATAAAAACACAAGAACACTTACAAAATTAATAGAATATGTAGTATCAATACAGACGTGCAATAATAATAATGGTTTATCGGGGTAGACATGCGACTTTACATATCCCCAAAGAAAATAATCTAATGGCGTCAAATCGGACGAACGAGGTGGTCAGTTAACAGATCCACGAAATATTCCAGTTAACAGTTGCCGAAATACAGCCTGATTTACTGCGAAGAGTGTGTGAAAATTGGACCTCCATATTACGTCATGTACGGGCCAGCTGTGGCGGTCACATACCCGAAATTATATTCAAACATGCCAAAAAATTATCTTTCAAGTAAAGCCAAATTCATGAATATTAAAAACATTTTCTGTTTTATTTCAATTTAAAGTTCTTCGCCTCTAAAAAACACTCTTTATAAATCCACATTATCTATTCCATGAACCGAAATGCCTGGAGGCTGGATCAGGTTTCTGTTGGTTGCACTGGTTCTTTATCCCTAATTTTTAAGCACATGAATGAGACTGCATTCATGTATTAAGCCAATGTACTCAATGGCACTTAAAGGGATGATAATTAGATAACTACCCGAAGTGCAGCCTCACACTTCAATTTTAGGCTTGGAAAGGTAGTATCGATGTAATTGAATCAAACAGTAAATGTCGATTGATTTTATTACAAAAATAAACGGGCTTTTATACAATATAACTGCTTAGATACTAAATAAAAACATTTCAAAGTGCAAAAGTATAGTTCACTAGAACAATTCTAAAATTGCAAAATAAGTAGTAAGCAATTATAGTTCCGCGTTGTCTGCGAGTTCGTGCGATGAACTTGAAGTTCTAGGTCATTTCGTAATATAATATGCTTACTGTTGTGATAGCGGTCTTTAAACCGACTGATTATGAAAGCAAAACTGGCTTTTAAATTGTGAACGATATTTCGTAAATTTTGACTGAAATCTTTATCTGTTTAATTCAAAATTAAACAATTCCTATTGATCTATAATAGCTCTAGGGCTTAACTCGCGGACCCCTTAGATTGCGTTTGCGGACCCCCGGGGGTCCGCGGACCCCAGTTTGAGAAACGCTGTTCTAGAGTATTAGGTGTATTAAAATGAGATTTGGTATAGGTAAATGGTATAGGGAGAGGAGAGTTTTCACATATTTTTCACTTTCCGGTCACTTCCGGTTTCACCGGAAATAGCTCCGATTTCGAATTTTTAAATAGAACACCCTGTATATTTTTGCATATTTGGATTTCTGAGACAATTTTGGATCAGAATGTGACATTTTAAAAAGTTTTTAAGCCTACTTGATTTTTTTAGAGCCACTTTTAATATGGCATCTAGGTGGCCATGATCAGACGCAAACTAATCTAAAGACCTCAGGTGATGTCAGAAAATTACAATCGCAAAGTGTTTAGTGATTAGTATGATAGATACGAATGAGACAAGTTGGCAAAAGCACGTTTTCTTGTTTAACTATTTTTTTTTCAAATGGCGACCCTTTTTTGACAAGCACTTTCCGAAAAGAGGATTTTTTGGCGAATATAACGATACTAATTTATTTGCGATTGGATTAAAAATAAGCTCATAAGTTAAATATTTCTAAGCAAACTACTGGATAATAATTTATTTACTTTTGCCAAGTGTGCTATGGATAAGTTTTTAAAATGTCACATGCTGATCCAAAATTGTCTCAGAAATCCAAATATGCAAAAATATACAGGGTGTTTCATTTAAAAATTCGAAATGGGAGCCATTTCCGGTGAAACCGGAAGTTACCGGAAATTGAAAAATATGCGAAAACTCTCCTCTCCCTATACCATTTACCTATACCAAATCTCATTTTGATACACCTAATACTCTAGAAGTTATGACTTGTCTAATAAATTCGTTGACACCCGGTATATTGCTGGTAGGGCCTGGAAACTTCAGAAAACATTACGGCGCCGACATAGTCTCACTTAGAGTATAACGCGTCTCGTGCGCATGCGTGAGAATTCGAACTCCGCCTTTAGAAGCGAATTTTAAACTTGACCACTTCCCCATTGGGCGGACGCCGCCGCCGCCCTTGCGCACCGCTCACCGTATACATGAAGGAGTTGGTTGTGTGTCTCACTTCCTTGGCAAGTTTCCCACTCATAGCCGCTAGCAATATAGTAAGTATTAGATATATGGTGTTAACACAGAAGCAGTTCCATGTGCAGATAAGTTTGCGATCGCACAAGGTCGGAGCAGCCAAGCCAGTTTGAGCCAGCAACGGAATTGAACGAGAAGGTAGAAGTGTAATTTTTCAGGCTGCGAGTAAACCAGAAAATCAAACAGTTGCAAGTGTATCAAAGATTAAGATCATTTTAAATAGACCTATTAGAATATTAGTAGTACCTAATTTAAATTTTCCTTGTATAATTTTAAAGATCGTTTGTAAATAAATAGCAACATCACTAATTTGTTTTGGTTTATACGAGCAGCTATCTCGATTAATAATTTAGAACAATAACTAAACAACGGTATGTTGATGTTATCAGTTTATTTGTCAATAAGAAAATAACCCATTTTAGATAACTTATTTGTTTTGTCTTAACGTACATTCGTTAGAGTAACAAACGTTATTAACTGATTTATAATTTTACAATACAATAAATAGATGATAATGTAAAATAGTTGTTTTGCCCAAATGTTAACAATTTACATTGAAAATAAAGTTGATTACACACAACTGTCACATGACTGACATCAACCAATGAAAACCATGCATTTTTTTGAAAATCGACCAATCCCGAACTGCTTACCTGATAAGCGCCCGTGGGCTGCTTTCTGCTTACTAAGCGATAAGCTCCCTAGGGACGATTATCGACCCCCTGGATGGTCTCATAATTAGATATAGAAATGCAAGAAACAAGCAATTTGAGTTTTTTTGCATTATTAGATCAATTTTAAATCATAATTCGTATACGGGTTTTGTGTAATAATCTTCAAAATATAAACGCGGGAGACACACTTACATATAATTTTCCCCGTGCCAAGAGTCATCGTGCTGGTTGCCCTTAGAAAACTGCAACCAGCACTCGATCCTCGGCGTGTGCAAAATTATCGGTAAGTATGTCTCGCCCTTGTTATATTACTATTGATTATATGACAGAAACCCAGAAAGTAAGAGTCGAAAGACAGAGGTTGTTCCATTGCTTAAAATGCTGCTGGCAAGTAAGGATCAATAGGTGCTAGAAGTTCTTTTATTTTGCTAAAAAACCCAGAAAATAAGAGTCGATAGACAGAGGTTGTTCCATTGCTTAAAATGCTGCTGGTAAGTAAGGATCAATAGGTGCTAGAAGTTCTTTTATTTTGCTAAAGAAAAAACCCTGACATAAATATCGAAAGCATTATTTTTCCCTGCACATTAAATTGTAAAAGGAAGATTATAGTAATTTAATAAAAATCATATCACATAAATTGGCTTCCAATGTAGTCAAATTTTAAATACTTAAATTCACAGCAATATATTATGAATCTGGTTCGGACAAGGAAAACGTTGCTTGTCTGAGTAATAGAATTTTAAGTCTAAATATTTTATTTTTGAATGAATGTACTATCTTTTTTTAAGTGTAGCTATTTACATTGATCAGTATTTATATATTTTCTTCTATATTCTTCTTCAGTGATTTGTACGTTTTAACTTCATCTTCAGGATTTTTTCTTTGTTTTGTTAAAAACTATGAATAACATTTGTATATTTTATCTCTTTTAATACAGGCAATAATTTATAAAGTAAACAAAACTAGTAATTTCGTACAAAATAATACACAAAAACTTTAAAGCAGTATTATTATTATTATTACTATTGAATCAGAGCTACTTGTTTCGTGAATGGTCGATGTATATTACTTATATGCTCATATGAAGTACTGATATAGCGTTTGAAGACAATTAGAAATTTGAAACGTTGCAATAGAACCGAGAGTCGATCAACAGATTTACTGTATTAGAACTTTATAAAAACTTGTGTTTGCCCTTCTCTATTCAGTTAGCAGTCTGTCAGCTGATAGAACGCAGCCTAATGTAGGTATGCACTGGCTACCTTATTTAAACTGTGCCTTTTAATATGCAAATTTTCAAATATTGATATGATAGCGCCTGAAACTCTTACAGGGTTGGGTTCGGTTATCTAGTTACTTTGTTCAGGAAAAGTGATTTTCAAATATTTTAAACTATTTATTAAAATCGAACGTCACTTCTAATGTCAACCAAATGTCAACAACAATTTTCAAATTTCAATGACAAATGCCCAATCCTTAAAATGAACACAGTAAGTTATTGTTTCTTAATTAATTTCACCTTTTAAAATGTCTTTATTTACTTTCTAGTTGGTATACTCTAAGAAATTACCCACCTTGTATATTTTACTTCCACAAGGTTCAAGACTGCAACCTATTCTTTACCCACAATCGACCCCGCTAAGCAGCTCTCTGCAATGCAACCCTCACGAACAGACCACCAGTACCAAGCTTCGTTCATCACTACGAAAACCAAAGTCCTTGACAGCAACCAGCCAACAGAACAATCCCAGATATCCTCCACTACCTTCCGGAATGTACCCTCTCGCTTCACCAACGCCCTTCTGGACTCTCCACTCAAAAACAAATAGACTGATGTAACCCCTTTCTATTTATGATACTTGTCAAATATATTCTTCTCAATAAAGCTGTTCCAATATAACTCTTCAATTATTCACTTGTAAATAACAATTCTTGTATCCATTAAGTTTTACCACATGACAATTATCTTCTGTAGTTAATTCTTTACTTCTCTTACTTACTCCTTTATATTTCACTTTTTTATATACCACGTAGATTTAGATATTCATCTCATCTCATCTCATCAGCCTTTATCTTCGGTCCATTTCTGGACATAGGCCTCCCTCATTCTTCGCCACTTGTCTCTATCTTGCGCCTCTCGGATCCACATTAGTCCAGCGGATCTTTTTACATCGTCCATCCATCGCATTGGGGGGCGCCCTCTAGATCTAGATCTCTTCCCCAAGTAGAGCCTCCATTTTAGGATTGTATTGGTTCACCTTTCGTCCTTATATCTAGCAACATGGCCGGCTTAGTTCCATTTCAACACTGCCACTGTTTCGGCAACGTCTTTTATTTTTGTTATGCCTCTTATCCACGTGTATTTCTGTGATCTTTCAGCGTTATGCCCACATTTGTCGCTCCATTGATCTCTGTGTCACTCTTAATTTATTCATCGACAGTTCTGTTAGAGATTCATATATTACCCTTCTTAAATAAGCCAAAACAATTTCACAGTAAAAGAGGGTTAAATTCAATATTTTTAATTAGACTAAAACGATTTTCTTACATATTTTTCAAGTTGTTACTTCTAATAATTGGAAACAAACTTCCTAACTACTACATTTTCATTATGTATGCCTTCTAGTCTATATTCTTATCCGCCTACTTTAATTCTAACCTTATTAGAATTTTGCATTTGTCATTGCTTTTTCAATCGTATTTTAAATATTCTCTTTATTTTCAAACCACCTGTAACCTTTCAATAACTATCATTAAATTACTAATTTGCTTTAACTCAGATTTATTCAGGAAACTTTTTAAACATCGTCGACTATCGTAATGGGTTGATATGGATTGTAAGTAATAACATCCCATTTTATTTTACAAATTTTAATTCTATCTACGAACATAGTATAGTCGTATCATAACAGTATACCGTGTGTCCACAGGAGTACGCACCATAGAGATAAGATAATGCTAATAGAATATAAATATCAACCAGTGCTGTGACCACCGTCCCCTTTCTTGTACCATTTATAACAATATTGTTTCATACAGTGGCGAGTCAGAAGCCAGAAAACAACGTTTTAGCGTGCCGGCCATCACAGCATTAGTCGATCTTTCTATTCTATTAGGTTAGCCCTATGGTGCGTACTCCTGTGGACACACGGTATATAATAATAATAATATCCAGCTAACTATAAACTCATTGTTTATTCTCTTTTTCTTTAGAAATGTCAAGTAACTTCTCGAAGGACCCACATACAAACACCTACCACTTTTTGCGAGGCAAACCATATTCAAATGATCATCGTCGCCGCTCGCGCATCCGCAATAAATCCGGCCACTTCCATTCCAGATGTCCGTTAACAATACCCATACTGGTGCTCGATAAACTTTTAAGGCGACTCCTACGTCTTTAGATCCCGTCCATCTGTTAGGCGACGTCAGTCAAAGTGGAGAATCTTTGGATTCCGTCAGACTCTGATATCAATTCCTAAGAGAAAAGGAAGCACGTTATTTATGGATTATTTGAACCCTGCTTAACTTGAGCTGCGAACTCTGCAGCCGCGTATATGGAGAGGACTGGGCAGAAAAACGCCAACGGATATGGTAAATAGACAACTTGTTTGTAAATAGGTTTGCTACTAAGTTTTTCTATTTATTGCGAGCTGATGCACTTGGGGACATTGGCATGAATTGATGCATCTCCTACCGTATAAGCGTTCCTATCATTAGGCTTCTAATGAGTGCTGGATGAACTTGGTGGCTCTTGAAATTCCTAGTTGAGGAAGCTTGTTTTTGTTAGTAGAAAATAGCGTTTAACGAATTATTAAATTGCGAAGGCCCTAGCTGGGAGCCCCGCGGCGCCCCTCGTCATTAGAGACAGTTATAAGTAACCACATACCGGCGGCAGGTGGTGATGGAAATATTATTACTTTGTTAAATAAAATGACATGTTCAATTGTAGGTTTGCGTGATCACAATTGCAACCTGTAAAGAATGCCACAGTACAGGAATTCAGCGGTGTTTTTGCTTCAATAAATTAAAACCCCGTCTATTGACGCTGTCATCGATTTTTAGCAAAAAGTGTCTTTATTCATTTGCTCTGTTCCGAAACATGCGACCTTTAGAGGACGGCTTTTTTCGGGACGTTAAATTCCGCACTGAATGGAAGTTCTACTGGCACATAAATTGGGTTATAGGAAAAGATTTAAATGAATATGAAATTTGCAAACGATTACATGCGATCGATTCCAATGCGTTTTTTGCGGTGAACGGATATTTCACCTTCGCGAGCAGCCGTGCCAGTTTGCAAAAACTAGAACTCTGTATATACCAGGCAGTCACTACAAATAGAGCACCAAAAACGTAATTACTTATAAAACGTGCAGCATACCTAACCTACAATATTTAGCTAACAATAGGCACCTACAAAAAGCAAAGCATTACTTTCTCGGCTCATTAAAGGCGACATATGTGCGAGAAACGACTTTTTGCGGGACCGGTTGAACCTTATCAGCGATTGTGTACGATACAGGGACACTTCTGTGTGAAAATAAGATTAATTGGGCATCTTCGGCATTTCAACTTCTGAAATGCACAAGGAAGCAATTGGCTAAGACCGAACTATACTTTGATTGATTCAGAATTCTGGATTTAAGATACTTAACAAAAAAAAATGCTTTTAAATAATAATTTGACAATTAATGTGGAAGCATTCGTAACGTAGGATACAAGTGTTTAAAAAATGTGTGAAAAATAATAAAAATATACTCCAAAATATTACGTCACTTTGAGAGTTGATGTAAAGTGTAAAGTATTAAATAATTTATTGTAAATGTAATAATTACGCCCAAAACTTGTGTTCAGTAGATCTTAACAAGAACAGAATCTAATAATCAGTTATAACACTGTAGCACACACTATAACACTGGCAAATGTAAATGTAATTGTCTGATTTTCGTAAAAGTAGTAATTTTAATTGGTCGATTTTCTCACTATCAGAGAATAGCAGTTCTTAACAATGGTAATTGTAGATGCAGTATTTTTTACTGTAAAAATAGTTATATGCACTTTAGTTCCAAAATAATTCTAAGGGCAAATAATTTGACATGTCAGAGATAGCATTGAAATTTATTGTTCTGCTACTTCATGCAAGTCACCAACCGGTAGATAAATCGCTACTGTCAAAAATATAATAAAACTTCAGTATTGAATATATATGCCAATTTTATATTTGTTTATAACAGCTGTTTTATAGGTATATTCAATATATTTTAGGAAAATTATTCAGCTAATTATTTTCTTATATTAATATATTTTTGACGTTTCGTCAGCTCTTTTGACGTTTCGTCAGCTTAGCTGACTTCCTCAGAAAATACACATTAAGACGAATACAATAACTATGCCAATATTTTGATAGAGCATACACTAATATCAGATTATACTAGGACAGTGTTTCCCAAAGTGTGGGTCGCGACCCCCTGGGGGGTCGCGGTGACGTACTAGGGGCGTCGCCGGGAATTTCCAAAATAAGACAAAAAACGCTTTGTTAAATCATGTATTTTTATTTTAATAACGTAAATAAAAATTAACAATTAGTTATCAAATAAAACATATAACTACATATTAATAAGTCCGTAAAAATGAAAGAGATAAATAAAGTAAAATATTTACTCACTACCACTACCGCAATCACCACAACGCCCTGTTTGGAACTGAAGTCTCATTGCACTTCGCTGCTTATGTATATAAAGCCACACCAAGGCTTCGAAAGATATGATTTATTAACCTTATTCGAGAACGTTCCAGAGTGCCATCTAGTAGCAAAGTAGCGAATAGCGCTTTCGCGAATATTGTGGAAAAGTATCGCGATGTACCTACAATGTGCAGTCAATTTTTTATTATTTATTTTTATTGTAAATGGTAGTCTAGCAGAAGAACTACTACCTAGTTACTAGTGGGACAGATCACAATTAAAATAACTGTTGAATTTAATTTTTAATTTATTTAATTTAAACTTCAGCAGTAAGGTAAAATAAAATTTGACAATCAGTTGTAATTTAGTTAGGCTATTTTGGTTTGAGTGGTGAGTAGGGGGAAGTAGGGGGTCGCGAACAAATTTTTTAACAAAAAGGGGTCGCGCTTTAGACAAGTTTGGGAAACACTGTACTAGGAGAACTTCATTTACTCCAATTACACCAACATTATTTGCTTGTTACCACAAATATTTGAAATTGCCGCCATTTCTTTACACCAACGTTACACCACCTGATGTATTTACTGTAATAAAACAAAAAAAAACTGTTTATTATTAGCATGAGTAGAAAATTAAGTAGCACTAAGACACTAAAGTAATTTAAAACAATTTATTTAGTATATTAATAATATCGAAAGATAAAGCGATGAAATGCATGAATTTTAATAAATTGATAGAGCATACCTATGTGTGGTAAGGAAAATGCTATTCTTAATTGAAAACACTCGTAATTATTTTCATAATTAATTAATAAGTATCACAGACGGGTATTTACATAACACTATTATTATTATAACGTCAGTTCAAGTTTAATCCAAAAACATCGTAAACCAATAACCTAACCTCAAATCGGGTCAACAAAGAAACGTTGATTTGCATCAATAAAAAGTGTTAGAATTCTCTCCTCAGCCCTAGTTTTTGCTTATATAGGGTGCCAGAAACAAAAGACGACGCAACTTCAAATTGGTCGATTTGACATTGAACATAGTTATTCAATTGTTATGATGCCCCTGCGCGACCGCCAGTTAAACTGTAAACTTATTTTAATAACTATTAATTAGAATTAACGAACTAAAATCAATTAACAAGAAAAAACTTACTATAGCATGATAATCCTCGTCAAATTGTAAACATTTTGAGTCTAAACAGTAAAGTAAACGTGTTAAAATTACACATTTTGGCTCATATTTATTTCATCTGGAAACTTACAGTAGGTAGTTAAAATTAACTTCACTATCATATTCAAAGCCCTTTTTTTTTGCAATTTGTACAGATTCACCTAAATCCTTATTTAATTTCTCATAAATTCCTTTCGACAAATTTGGCATTTAATCAAAATTGAAAATTATATTTTTCTACTAGTAAACCTGCTTGTAGGGTCGTATAAACATTCAAATTGGGTTCTCTCGCCTCTACACCTATTGCACATTAAGTTTTACAGGTTTACAACATGCTTTAGATTGCAGAATTATAAAATTTGCTTTTTCAGGTTATGGATTTACATATTTGTGAAAATCGGAAACAAAACCACCAAACAACCTAGAGCTAACGTGTGGAAAGGAAAGTCGGCTTACAAGCTAAATTTCTGTGCCATTTCAAGCCATTGCAATGTAGTTTGGGCTAACCCTGAATGTTCGTAGAAAAAGTTGCAAGATCGGGTGTGAATGTACATACTTACAATTATTATTTAATGCTGTAAATATTGCAAAACCCCTAATAAGGCTCATCTATTATACCATCCTAGTTTAACTATGTACAAAACTTGTTAAACTATTATAACAAAACACTCAAATTGTTTTAGATTTGATTCCCCTAACCTCACTTTTCATTTAATTCGCGGTGAAATATTTTGTATTACAAATTTTAGCTTGTTGGCATGCTAAGTCGTTTTAAATCCAACTTATTTCGGTTGTGTTACTATAAAAATTAATAGCAACATTAGCCAGACCAGTCGGAAAATAGTAAATTTGACAATCATAAGCCTCCGATCGCATCAATTACGATCTTAAATAGAAGTCAAGTAAAAACTGACCATATTTCAATAGTTTTAAGTGTGACTAGCTCTTTAAATTGTAATAACTGTTCTATTTACTACTGGAAGAGTATTTGGAAATTCAAAAGTTAATAAATTTTTATCCGTAACAATTAAACTAAGAATTCGTATCGCTTGTGAAATGTGTCTTGCGCCTTTGTTAACATCTATCCATATCATTTTCTCCATTTAAAAATTTTGTGACATATTTTTTATGATAGAAAGTAATATTCAATAAATATTGATTTAATTACTAACACTTGTCTTATATTGGTATAAGTAACATAGATATGTAAAAATTATCCCGATTTCTAAGAAACAATCGCCTCTCTCTTTATTGCAATCCCATCTTCCATTCTTATCTCTCGCCCGGACTTGTATGACACGCTACGCTCGTCAGTCAAACAAGTCCGGTATCGCCACGCAAAGTATCACTTTTACTCTTTATAACCTATTATTTTCGAGAGTCATAAATGTGACAACGTATGTGACTTGAGTGACAAGGTAAAAGTGCTATTTTATCAACTGCTCAAGCATATAAAGTTTACACTGCTCGATGGCGTATATAGCAATTTGCTTAGGGGCGAGGGAGGACGTGTCAAGATTTATAACTGACTCCCACTTCTTCAAATGCGCAGCAGACAAAAATAGCGAATTTTTCAAGGTCTGAAATAAAAAGCAAAAATATTTACTCAAAAAGTAGGTTTCTTTAACAATTTTTTATCTATTTTTGTTAATAGTAACGAGTGGAAACAAATTCTCAACAAAACAGTTGCATTAAGAAATGCAAAAGTGGAAACTATTTAACTATCTAGCAAAATGTAGGCTATTAGCACGGTACTAATGACGTATTGTTTCTCCTTTAAAAAAATTTCCCCTGCCTCCCACCCCCTTATATACGCCACTGTCACTGCTGTTATTTATCTGTTCGACCATATAAAATAACAACACCATTTAATTATTATTTGTTATTTTCATCCATCGTAACCATGGAAAACTTATTTCCAATGTATCGCGATTCTACTTCAATCTTGTTTTTCACATTCCTACTAAATTATGGTTCTCTAATTTTGTTATTTTTATTAGAATTTAGGTATTCGTCTGAAAATGAAATATATTATGTTATTCGAAGCAAAAATGAGCTTCGGCTGGCAACCAGCCCCGTCACTTTAAGCTTCATTTTTCTACCTAATGACATAATATACTACAAAACTTATTACAAAGTGCTTTAACTAAACATTATGTACCACAAACTTATAGAAAATGAAATTGTTACCTCTTAGTTGCGGTAAACTTAAAAAAATAAGCATTTGGAATATAGAGTTTACTTTTGAACATATAAAAAACTAGATATAATTCAAAAGACATGTTTATGAAGAAAATAAAATGGAAAAATTGAAGAGAAAGAAAGCTGCTCAGGTAATAGGTCCTTAACGTAGGATATCAAGTTAAGAAAACAAGATACAAAAAGATATGCTACCTTAGTTGAAAACATACAGTAACATCCAAAAAAATTGGATATATTGAGTAAATGGATTAGATGCCGAGGAATTTCTAGAAATATTTAATAGTGAAGATTTAAAAGCAAGGGTAAAAAAGCATCCAAAGCCTGCTCGAATAGTTCTACACTTCAAAAGCTAAGAAATATAAGAAGAAAGGGGCAACAGTGCAATGGTGGACAGGAGAATCGACGGTATTTCGGAAAAGCGCCAATGCAATCCAAAGGTGGTATGAAAGAACCAGAAAGAATGAGGTACTTAAGAGCCGGAGGAAGAGACAGTATTTGGAGGAAAAATCAAATTAGATGCAAAAATCAAGCCGGAAGTAATTCAATCATGGAAAGAGTATTATAATATGTGTTTGATTCAGACAGATGCGTGCATCAAAACCTTTTTGCTTATAATTATTCATGTAATTCAAGTCATAACTGTTCTATCTCATTCAAAGTGGTAAAGTCAAATTTGCATCTTGCCGTATTTGTTTGCCTCTGTTAATATTGGAAAGGAATTTGTAAGCTTCCCTTAATGGCGTTTAAGCGGATGGATACACTTTCTAATAGGACTTAAGCCGACTTAGCGTATTTGGGACTCATGTGCTTATGAATTTCGTTCAATACAATGCCTCATTGAGAGAGCTTAGCATTAAGATTTCTTAAAATAAGCATTTATTCCTAAACAACGTGCGACGCTCCGATTGGCTACGCAGGATCGCCTCAGCCAATAGTGTTTGAGCCTTCCCCTCCTTGCTGAATTTGCGAGTTCAGCTCATTGTCAATTCAGCTTTAGTTAGATTCAGAATTTCGAGTAAGCAAGTTCAGCTATGCTTTGTGCTGGTTTGCGGTCGGTCTAGCTCCCTGGTAAAGACGTTTCCAGGTTGTTTTGTGTGACGGTTACGCGCAATTCGCTATTTTCGCGTGGCCAATCCAAGCGTGTCACAACAGTTGAAGCTATTGTAAAAAACCATCGGTCCATCAGTGACGTTTGTAATCGTTGTTACTCAATATACTCGTGTTTGTTAAGTCTTGTTTCACTCCAACAAATAACTGAACCCAAGTCAAGGGTTATTAAGTGGCAGTTCCCGGCAATCCCATTGAACCGGAATTCGCAGCGGATTAACTGGGGGGCCCCATTCGTGGAAGCCTCTTTTCAAGTTAATCATACAAAAAACAATATGTTAAGTACAGATAATGCTTTTGGATGTTGTCTCACGCTCACAATAATTAGGCAAGAAAGTGAAAAATATACGGTAGATACAGAAAATACTTTAAAACAGGTAATAGAAGAACTCGCCCCTGATGACACAATCAAAAACGACAATAAACATCGTAAAAGATTAAAAAATGAGATCAAAGACCATATAAATAACAAAAGTCGTCAACAATTATTTACAGGAGAGGAAATTGTGGAAATACTGATAAATATGAATTCGAAGAAATCCCCTGGGAAAGACTGAATAACAACCGATATCTTATTAAGAATGCATACAAGACTCCCATTGTTCACGGAAGTATATAATCAATGTCTAAATAGGGCCCAATTATCAATAGAATGGTAAATAGAATTATGTAAGTAGTTTATGTACTAAAATGACACTATGGCTTCATTAATCAGTTTGTTTTTGTTCAAACGAAAGAAAACAGAGAAACAATTAAAGAACTAAAAAGTTTTCTTGACGAAATCTTTCAAAAAATGAAGTGGGTATTTGTGTCAGCCTAAATGTGAAAAGTGTTACAACAGTAGAAATAGTTGAGAATTATTTACCATATTTTATCGAGTATTTATTCTTTAGATTTTGAAAATTTTCCATAGGCAAAGGACGTAATTAAGTAGATAAGTTGATTGTACGCAGTGGCGTAACTAAGATTGTGCTCTGGGGGGTGTTCTGGGAGAGTGGTCAACCTTACAAGAAGAATTAAAAAAAAAATTGAGCGTACCATAAAGTATAGGTACCTACTTGATATCATTTATACAGGACTTGCGGTAGGCCTTGATTTAAATTCTTGGCAGTAGACCACCTAGTTACATTTAAGAATTTATTACTTGCTTATTAACCAAAAGAAGTCAGAAATAATTATTTGCTAAATAAATAACAACTTAGCTTGCTTGTAAAACTAAATTGTAAGATAATGCCTGTCCTTGCACTAACTCCAACCTATGAAAATGTTAAATGTAATTTTGACTGTAAAAAATTAGTTAAATCACGGCCTACTGCAAGTCCTATAGAAATGAAAGCAACTATACTGTTTATTTATAAACAATAAAATCATTACAATTGTAATACAATTTATAGTACTAATTCACGTTTTGTTGTTTTTTTTGCTAACTCGTTTATAATTTCATCTACGTTCACCTGCAGTTCTCTGTGAATGGAGAGCCAATCCATTCAGCCTATATTGCGATGTTGTATTTCGGAGGTAAGTCTTAATTCTATTTAAGGTGGAGAATGATCTTTCAGCTGTTGCAGTTGACATAGGAATCGTTGCAAGGATTTCCAGCAACTTGAATATGTTTGGAAAGATGTCCTTATTGCACGTAGCTAGCGCATCCATTGCTGTCTTATATCGAAGGTTTTGTATATTTTGGCATTTCCGGTATAATTTGAACTCAGCAATCACGTCCGAAGGAGGTTCGTTGAGATCGGATTTAAAAAATGGTCGAGTCCGAATTCCGAATGTAATAATTGATATTATACGTACACTAGAACTCGTGGCCAGCCTAAGTCTGGCCCGGCCAGCGTAAAGGAACGGTTAACAATAAAAATGCTTGCTTAGGCGGGTGGCCAGCCGACGTCCGGCCTTGCCAGCGTTAACAACACAAATGCGGTCTCGCCATTCATGCGCGCGCGCCACTTGCTAGTATGCAGGCCGTTCATGTAGCGTGTGCGGGCGCCAGTGCTTACGGACGGCATCGGCTCTTATAATATAAGACTAGAACTCGTGGCCAGCCTATGGTGGCCCTGCCAGCGTAAAGAAACGGTTAACAATAACAATGCGTGCTCAAGGCGGCAGCCAGCCTACGTCCGGCCCTGCCAGCGTTAACAATACAAATGCTTGCCGCGTCGCCACTTGTGCGCGTTCATGCTGCGTGTTGCTGCTCGATCGGCAGATGCGCGCGCCTGCTTACGGTTGGACGGCATCGGCTCTTATAATATAAGATTACTAAAATGTAATTTTAGATTTTTTGTTTAAGACAAATTTTAGTTATTCTAAAGCCTCTGGGGGGTGTTCTAACACTCATATCACCCCCCATAGTTACGCCACTGATTGTACGTAATGAATATCAATTAACTTAGAATATACAGTATTAAATTGAGATATCAAGATATAGAATTTATAAGCAGTTAAAAATAGCACGCAATATTATAAACGTGGTCCGGGTTGCCACTTTTTAAAAAATTAAAATCTGGACTTGTAAAGAAGTAGGGGTTCGAGGGATTTTTCCCGGCGAAAAATATTTTCAATTTAATTCTTAAAACTGGCACTTTTAGGCCATCCGAAACTCCTGGATATAAGAGATAAAATAAGAAACATGTGTAAAATACAAGGTGCCCCAAAAAGATACCGACAAACTTGAGGGGTTGTAGCGGACGATGAAACATCAAAAGTATGCTTATAGACTTTCTCTTCTGAAGTCATCCCCCTGCTAAAGAGGTAGGTTAAAATTAAGTTTTGCAGTTTTTCTGAAAACTGGAATATAGTGCTAAAGTGAAAATTTGCAGATAGGTAGATATGTTTTATCAATAGCAGAATTATTTATAAAATTTTTTTAAATTTTCCCTATGTCTTTAAGGGCTTTAAATTAGTAAATCCTTATAAATGTTTTCATTAGACAATTCTAACAGACAAGAATCATATTATCGAAAATATGAAGTGAAAAGCCTGATTTATTCAAAAAACTATTTGAAGCTTTTCATGAAGCCAATAGTTTTTGTGTAAAAAATAGCTATTTATGTTACAAGTACGAACTTAAAGTCTTTTTTGGACGAGTCACAGTTTATGGCCAATCGAGCGCAGCTAGCGAGGCAAATAAATAAGGCAAGTCTAAAGGTGTATACACATAATTTTTTGTTCTACTACTTTGGAAGCGTTTTTTGTATTACCTATTAATAAATAACAGTTTAATCGAGGAGGTCGGGAAAAGTCAAGAAGCTCGTGATTATCCAAAAAATGGTAATGGGTATTTTTATATAGACCAATGGAAACACAGCGCTTGTCTTTATTGCTATGGTTATTACTGTTGAAGAGTAAAAAGTACTAGTACGAAAAAGCGGGTGTTTTCGGCCACTAAACACTGCCGAAGTTGATAGCTGTTCGATGCAGTAAAACAATAAACACAATATGATGCTAGGTATTTTGCTGAATAACTATGTCGTTCATCATAATGTAAAATAAAAAAATATCAGTTAGAAAATGAGCTAAAAAGTTTTAAATAGAGAACGCTTTCTCTACATATTTTTGTAATTATGAGTACAATGAAATTCTTGTCCATTAAAAACTTTTCATGCAACCACATTCCTCAGAAGGGTGTTACTTGGCGGGAAGGGATTTAAAAGTTAAATTTTATCTGCAAAATTTTAATTTGTTATCATTCCTTATAACCGTCCGAAGTTTGTCGGTCTTTTTTTGGGACACCTTCTATACCCAAAATCAGTATTTTTCCATCAATAATTAAAGCCTCATGTATTTGACTTAGTACTATATATTTCTATTATAATAGATATTGCTATAATATTCAAGTGCCTTGCTTCAGCACGTTGGTTTAATAATTTCTCAAGTACGGAAAGTAAATAGGTATGCTTTGTTATATGTCAAGGAATTAAAAAAAATCATTTCAGTAGTACATAGTGTGGTAGTTTATAGTACTAGGGTTTCCAAGTCCCGGGACCAAAAGTGTTTTCGGGACTTACGAGCTAAATTTCAGGTCCGGGACTAGTCCCGAAGATCCCGAAAATGGTCCCGAAAAAAATAGTGTTCAGGTGAAATTTCCGAATAAAATTTCCATAGAAAAACAAGTGTTTTAAGTGAAATAAAGTATTTCTGTGCTGATAATTTGCGTTGGGGCTCGTCTACACTTTCATTACTTTCTTCTGGTACTAAAAATGTCTGTCGCTTTTGCTTTTGTTTGAACTGCAATGTGCGTGTGTAATCCTTTCGTCAAGCTGCCTCTGATTATGATAATTTTGTAGGAACCCACTTTACATTTCGCCAATTGTTTATCTTCAATATATAAAACTGTTGCCATAGTGACTTCAAATCGTTATTTTTTTAAATGTAGAATGAAGGTAGGTTGCGAATCGAAATTCATTCTAATTGTAACGCTTTAGCAGACAAATAACGAACACACTTAAACCCCAAAAATATAAATTATTCAGCTTCTTCGCATATATCTAAATCCAACAAAAAAAACAGACAAATACATAAATAGAAGAAGATATGCAAATGTGGCTGAAACAACATACAGGTTTAATTCTAACCTACAGAAAACAATACCTCTCCTGCGTTACGCAAAACGCAAATAATGCAGAATGTACAAGAGGCATGAGCAATACGACGGACGCCGGTGAATACCCGTCCTAATTCTCTGATATCGAGTATACGCACGCATGTTGACATGGTCCCGGGACTTCGCCTGGCGGGCTGTGGTCCCGCGACTCGGTTTTTGTGGTAGAATCCCGGGATTGTCCCGGGACCGGATCCCGGGACTGGAAACCCTATATAGTACTTGTTGTCCTAGCAAGTATTATCTTCATTTGTATAAATTATTGGAATTACATTTACTATTAAATGAATTATCATGGTATTTTTTCAACAATGCATATTTAACGACTGCGACCTCTACAATACTGGATATTTTAACTAACAGGAACTAAATTCAAATATGGCGATCTAACCTCACAATTTCACAAAACAAATTCACTATTCTTCGGCAATTATCAGGGATATCGCAATTAAAGCGCTGCTTAGGTGATAACAATAGCGGTACGTAACACTTCAGAAACAAAAAACACTCAAGACGACGCGTCTGTCAGAAGTGCACAGAAACCGACCCCACTTGGAAATCACTAAATTCAATTTTTTAGGATAAACTCTCCTGACCTTTTTGTTGCTTTTGCTATGGAAAATAGGGCTTAACTCAAGCCCCCAACAAGTCCCACGATGCCTGAGACCCTCCTTCTTCTGTTGCTCGACCGCTCCGAAAACACATCCAATTCAGCCGTTGCCTCACACCTAGGGCTCCAACTGCTGCATATACCTCACAGGGATCCAAATACACTGCTCTAACCTCGTACACAATCTTGGAAAAACAGCTAACACTCGATGCACAAATCAAACACTTGTTATAAGCCTCTGCAGAGGTGCTACAAATTAATGCAACCTACTACGGCGTACCCAAAGGATATAGAATTAATTTCAAACACACTGAATTGTGAAAAGGGTGTTTATTTATGTATTAATAGTTATTTATTGGGAAGCCCAAATTAACACCACTCAGTTTCCTTTCCCCAGTTGGTTGTCTTCGATCTTACATTGTTTTACATTATTTCCAAACTTGCTCTGACTACATTTTGTTGTTCAAATCAAGGCTAACACTATTTTTAATGCGGTATTACAAACCATTATCAAAACAATGCTATTTTATACAATTTGCAAAAATGAAGCTAGCACATTTCTAGACTTTATAAAATAATATTTAATATGGTTGAAATGTTATTAATTGCTATTATAATCATAAAGGCTAAAATGTTTTCACAGCAATAATTACCTACATACACACAAAATGTGGATAGATAATCGGTCTTAATTAATACCTACTACATTAGTATGTATTATTACCGGCAAAATCATTATCGAAGGTGCATATAAACTGAAAATAATAAAATAATTGAAAATATTATTGATGAAAACTATAAACTACTTGTTTCTCTTTGTAACTTCATACTTAGTTCAAAATCGGGACATTTAACGTTCCGACAGCCATTGCGCCGAAACGCGGAACAATCGGTGTAAAATCGGGATGGTCCCGACAGAATCGGGACGTGTGGCAACCCTGCATGGGGTAGGTATGCTGGAGTAAAGATAATTATAAAAAAAAACGGCGCTGAAGTATGGCGTTCCACCTCCAAAACGAACTTTAAAAATAACTCAATATACCTACAATGTAATATTTTCTAAGTCAAAACACTTCTTTAATAAACTGTCATTACACGATTGAGGAAAAATCAATCCACAAGAAGCAGAAAAGTAAAAAGCAAATTAGTTCAAGACGTAGGTACCTACTACTTTCTTAGTCTCAATACAGTGATACAAATAATGAACATTTTTAATATAGGTACCTACTTATAATTTCACAATGTAACAAACTTATCTTATATGAAAACGAAATAATTATGTGACGTCATAACACGCTGATGACACTCAACGAAACGTACGGTAATTCTCCTCTAGCCAGGTGGCGAAACACCGTTTAAGAACCACTGGGGTAACAACACGAACAAAGCTAACATAGTGAACTATCAGATATCCTATTTCCAGTAAAGCAACGGCTTTGCATACATTGCGACTTGATAAGAGGCCTGCAGCAGCGAGAGAGCTGTAAATCCTCTGCACCGCGGCTTCAGCAGGAAAAATCGCGCAGAATGGGAGACGGCTCGCATTTCACGTGCACATACGTGTAGGCGGTCGTCTCGAACCAATAGCGATCAATATGCAAAATGGGCGTGGAGGAGATTTTTCTAGTGGTCACACGTCCGCGTTCTTATCATCTGGCGTGTCGCGGACGCGCTCCAAAAACCTGCCTTCGCGCCCGCGGTTAATTAACCGCCTCGGCCACTGGTTTTAATTAATCACCATCGAAAAGTTAATATTCAATTTATCGGCGGGATCGGCCGTAATTGGCCAATTGTCCTGTCGGATCTAATTACAAGTCGTGGCTCGTTAGGACCCTTGGCGTTTCTGCGTAAACATATGTCACCGATAAGGGCTCGCGCGCAAACTCGCCCTTATGCAGGGCGCCTCTCGGCCCCACGCCGGAGTTTATGTAAAGTTATAATGGTTGTAATTGGCCCTGGCGCTTTCATACGGGTGTTATCGGGCTATCTAAATATTAATTTCAATTCTACGGAAATGCGCTTAAATGCCGTTTAAACGGTTTGGATTTATATGCAACCAATTAACTTTTTCTCACAGTAAAATTAATACTTTAAGGTTATATGGATATAATAATGCATTAATTTTTAACACATACTTGTGTGCGTGTAATCAGAGCCTACATGAATTTTGGCACCCGGAACAAAGTAAGATTCTGTACCTGGAAGTCACATATTGCATGGAATGGGACACAGAATACCGTCAAACACATGTCCATAGTGTTATTTACAGTCAGTTACTTACAGAAGTTTTTTTATAACAAAATACAAAGAGAAAAAAAATAAACATAGGTATCTATCTTACTTTTTCTTTGAAAATTTTATTTTTAATTTTAAATGCAGTTTATTACATAACCAAATGCAAGCAGGAAAAGCCAAAATCTTTAATTTCATGCTCTTTTTTTAGAAATTCAACCATATAAAAGTAAGGCTGCTTGTGCAACTGAGAAATATTTACATCCCCTTTAAGAGATAGGTAGCTTAACGTAGTTCTTGATAAGTTTCAATTTACTGTAGTCTTTTTCGCAGTTGTAACTGGAATAATCCACATTCCCAGAGCTAGAGATATATTCGGATAAACACTTTTACACCTATAATTGTTACTGTAAAATACCAATTATTATTTGAATCTACCTACTTCGTATTAATAGATACAGATGTTACTGGCAAGTTTTAAAAAATTCAAATGAAAATTTTTGCGATATTTAGTAGTACCTACATGAGTTGCATCAGGAACAGCGTATACCTAACCTGGTTTGCTTAAATTTTATGTTTTAAAAGATGAGAATTATGTATATAGTAGGTATGGTAATCAGCTTTGCGTTTTATGCAGGTTTTTTTGTCTCAGGCAGAAAAAAATTATAAAATATTAAATGTATCACTTTAAAGCAAAATCTTTGAACTGTCGCACAATTTTTCCGGAAGTTCTAATTCTATGTAAAAGCGTTAGCCTACATTTTTTTATAATTTTTACAAGACATTTTAGAATTTTACTTCAAATATGCATATATAATTTAATTGCTTGATGTCGTTTGATAGACCTTTATGTTTATGCATAAAATGCAATGCTGTAGATTAAAATTAAGAAGCACAATTGACTTTTTCGTAAATTTTAATATTTCAGTTTTCTTTTTAAAACTTGAATACATTCTTTATTTAACTAAATTCTGGCTTTTCTCCTTATGATCTTTAGAAAACTTTCGCCTCTGGCGTGATTTACACGTTGAGTTACCGTGCTCTTTTGCTTTTCTTCCTGATGAAGCCCCTTACGAAAGCAGGCGAAACGTTGAGTTCCTCGACCTCAATAATGACACGGTTCAATCCTGGAAGTCGTTTGTTATGTAATGATAATGGCCTTGAAAGCCTCCGAAATATATTTTTTTTAATTTTACCATTTTGTATTTTGGAATTTTAGAAAAGCCTGCCTATTTATTTCCAGTTTAACAAGTCAATAAAGCTACGTAAGTACTATTGTTTGGTATAAAATTGAAGTGTTTTCGGCGTAACACCCAGTATAAAACGTTTTAAGAACTAGCTAAACTACTGCAGTGTCCAAATGTAAGGTCAGAGGCAGCTCGCTATAGGAGCCAAACAAAACATCAGTCAGTCAAGATTTGTTTTTTATTCTGAAATAAACATTTTTGGTATTTATTTTTCATCATTCTTTCCATTTTAAAGCTTAAAAAATCAGGAGTAATTTTAATTTAATGGAAATGAACTGTAGAATCAGCGCTGCTCCCTGGAAGCATTGGTGCTAGATCTAAGCGGCTCTTCAGGTTTTCGATAGTTTTTAGTTTGGTAAGATCAGTGGCCTGTTCTTAACCACAAAGTGGTTCTATGAACCCTCTTTACTAGTAAGCCTGGTAGGTAGCCCTTCCCGTCGAAATTGAGGAAGATTTCCTTTATCAGGGGTTAACGGCTACCACAGGTGTAAGCGTAGTAACCGGGGAGCATGCGATTCTTAAAATTTTTCTATAGTCCAGTCAAATGGTGGAAAATAGGGGAAAGTTTTGGCGGAGTTATGATATTGGGTTCTTATATGTTTTTTGGGTCGCTGTACACGAATATCAGGTTGGCCAACAAAAATTTTGACCGAAAATGTTTTTTAAGCAAAACCGGCGTAAAAAACCGATTCTTTTACGTTACCCGAAAGCTATCCATTTTTCGTAAATATTGAACCGATATGAAATGAAAGAAAGTAAAATTTCCTACATTTTATGTAGGTGCTTGAGGTTTTTTTCTCCTACCAATCGTTCAGCCGCGAGAGCGCCGCGAAGTTCTAGAAATGGTAAAAAATAGGAGAAAGTTTTTCTAAAATTACTCGAAAACTATACAATTTCGTAAATGTTGAATCTATATGAAATGAAAGAGAATAAAATTTCCTACATTTTATGTAGCTAACGTCTTTTTCTCCGATCAATGGTTAAACCGCGAAAGCCCCTCGAAGTTAGGTGTTAAAAGCAAAAAAAAAAGGGAATCCCAGTTTATTTTAAAGTAACCATTTTTCGTAAATCAAAAATATTATATAAAATGAGTCTTCATAAATGAAATGTTGGCAAACCTGATATTCGTGTACAGCAACCCAAAAAACATTTAGAAACGAAATATCAAAGCTCCACCAAAACTTTCCCTTATTCGTCTTTTTAGAGCACCATTTGACTGGACTACTATAGGTCGCCGGGAATCGAACCCGCGCCAGCCGCCTGGGAATCCAGCATTTGCTCGCTGGGTCATCCGCTCAATTAAAAAGACAAGGATATTTTAAGATTCAATGTGAGCCGAGCTTAACACACATTTTCCAGAGAGATGGATTGGAACAGGCGGTCCGGTGACATGGGCACCGCGTTTGACAGACCTAACTACTATGGACTTTTACCGCTGGGGTCACAGGAAACAGTTAGTTTATGCTGGGAAGTACACACACTTGGGATAAATTACGTCTTGGAATACAACAATCACTTTTACGACTCACAGCCTTGTGCATCTATCTGGTGATAATTTCGAAATTGTTTTATGAATAATAATAATAATAATAATATAATATTAAAAAAATATCTGGTAAATTCATTTTTATGAATGTTAATCACAAATTATAGAATCACGAATAACTCATTGACGTTTAAAATAGTTTTGGTACGTTGTTACGGTATAAAACTGTTTTTACTACACCTCGAGGTACGAGAGGGCCACCATACTTATCACGTCCTGGAAACGTCACCACTCGAAAACAGACTAATAGCCACGGCTGAATACGCTCAGGGAGATGGGCGTGGACCTATGAACAGGACACCATAGGGACAAGTGTGACAACGTATATAGGATGTTAGAAAATAATAGAGCGCCACTGGATTCGGTATTTGAACCAGCGTCTGACTGAACCTCGAAAGCCAAACGGGGTGCAACTTTGAGACTCCTTGAGGCCGGCAGCCGGAGCGCTTGAACCTACCTTGACGCTCATCGGGTCCGCTTTACATCAATCTTACATTATCCACCAATCAGGCGACGACGTTACAGAAGGCTTACCCTAAAAGCTCACATGCAACACAAAGGGAAACAATGCAGCTGGGACGTTTGACAAGTGAGTCTATTGACCTTCACGCATATAGTACATAGAGGGGGTACATAACTAAAGCACACAAATAGGATAGATAGCGCCAGTAAATCTAACGTAACGAAAAGGTATTGGCGGAAGGTCCTGCACTGTTTAATGCACAATGGGGTGACACAGCAAATGATAGTGAATTTAGCGTGGGAGGCTTAAGTCTAGTACAAATACCTTATCACATAGCTTCGCTTGCGGTGTTTGAAGCGATGCCCGACTAGCGGCTGGCCTCCCAAAGTCGTTACAAAACTCTAACGAACGCGAAGCAGGGTCTAAGATGATGCCATACCTCACGGGTCCCCTAAACCAGGGTCAAAGATGCAATCAAATGCGACGGGACTCGCACAGCAAACTTGCCAAGGGTAGCTGCTCTTAGATCAATCCCACCTTTAAATCAGGAGCTGATGGCTCGACGGCCCACGACAAGAGAAGCGGCTGGCGAAATATTGAAGAAGCACCACCATAGCGCCCGACTACTTTCGAGCTTCAAAAACACCCCCACAACACCGCTTGCAGTCCTTAACCAGGCCTAAGAGCAACTGACTCACGCTACGCCGCAGCCGACAGAAACCTAAAATGAGAAGGGGGTTGCTACAGCTGTGCACCATACAAAAGAACATCGCTCTAAAACCATTCATTCTTTCTCTCTCGTCCTCATTGGCATTGTTTGTAAAGTAAAACTCGGGGAATATTCTAGAACGCGACTCCAGACAAAATCGGTATTCAAAGCTCGCTAATCGCGGCCGAGTCCGACACCTGGCAAGCTTGCTTCCAGGAATTCTGGCCGGGTTTGCACAAACCAACACAAGCGGACTATACAGCGTGCGCTAAAAATCACTAAAAGCTTGCATAGAATACGAAATACTTAAAATCGAGTGGAAAACTATGAAAAACCTATATACTCACAGGTCGCAATTTAGAAAAATAGGCCAAGTAGCCGTACATTCATATACCGAGTGACTATAAATGATTGATTTTTTTTTTATTAGGTTGGCACTGTTTATGTTGGTGGAACTGTAAGTCTATGTCAAATGCGAGGTTAGCAGGTTAGGTTTTGCGTCAGTTTTGACATAGAATGACGCAAAACCTAACCTGCAAACATTGAATTTGACATAGACTTACAATGCCACCAACATAAACAGTGCCAACCTAAGAAAAAAAATTTCAATCATTTATAGTCACCCGGTACTTTGAAAATGTCCTGACAACGTTTTGGGAAACCTTGTATAATGCCAAAAATGTGAATATCATTAAATTGGCTCTGTGATTTTTTGGATTTTAAATTATAAGAGCTGAAGGAAAAGCAAACGCTTTTGCCGTTCATATGCGATATAAGTATTTAAATCTCGAGATACCGGAATCTGTATTTGTTTATGACGGGGTGGAAAATCTATTTTACGTTTGGTGGTTAGCTCTACCATAAGAATTCTCTGATTTCATGTCATAATATGACATACTAATACGGTGTGTCATACTAAATATTGTTCAATTATATATAAAATTAAGAAGATTAACAATTATGTGTTCAAAATGAGTAATAATTATAAATCTTCAGAAACATAACTCCTATGTTCTTTTAAAAATGTAAAATTTGTTTAATTTTATGTGTTTCAGCTGATATCTCTATTATTGTAAAAATGATCATCAACAGATCTTGTATAAAATATATAGCTGCTATCCACTTTGTGTCCCATATTTCAACATCAACATAAGCAAAAATACAATTTTGCAACAAATGTTTTCAACATAAAAATGCATTCAAAATTTGAAGTGGCACACCCCTATTATTGATAGATACCCCTATTATTGATAGATTCCCCAATGAAGTCCCGTAATATGATATATCATAGTTACATCAAATGACCAGTAAGTACCAACTAAATCGTGTGTTACTGTACTTCTAAACCAGCACAATGCTTAAAGCTTTATAGCATATTATTGTTCAACATGAAAAGTAATATAGAACAACTACAAGGACAAAGCATTTATTTAATACATTGGCTGCCGCAGTAAAATTTCAAAAAATTACGTACCACGCCATGTTTATTCTTAAGTTCTACATCAAAAATTAGGTTATAACATATTTTTTCTCTATTTTTAATTTAAATTTTTACCAAGATATTTTGAAAAAATTGAAATCGACACGGGTGTCTGACATGGCGCAGGAATAAAAAATGCAAATATTACTGTCAATGCGTCACAACGGTTAAAGTACTCTCATCTTATTTAGACAGTGATTCTCAAAAGCTTGCATCAGACGCCAGGGAAGCCCCCACAGACACATCACACATTGATGTAGTATAAAATCTATGGGGCCTTGGCGCTACTGTTCGAAAATTAAAGCAGACACCGGTGACAAATAACACGCCCGTCAGACACCGGTGTCCGGTCTGGCAGCGAATGTTGTAATAAGAAAACTTGGATTCGTACCACATGATTGTAGCTGTTAAAACATAGGACTAGCAATTAGCAATCGGATTTCGTCTATGTGGGCGCCTGGGAGCGCTGTTCAAATCCCAGCGACTGCAATTTTTGTATTTGCATTTTAACTTATATGCAGCGGAAAGTTACAGGAATTCAAACATTAGGAAAAAGTAGAGGAAAGAGTAGGTTGTACAGAATTAGAAACGAAGAGAGAAGAGCACCGTGAAATTCAGGAAATAGGAGAATGGGTGAAACGCAAAGTACAAGAGTGAAGTAATCACATCTCAAGAATATTAGAAACAAAACTGGAGTAATTGGCACTTAATTTTTTCCGGGGGAAAAAGCCCTTGTCGCCCTATTAAGAAATGTAAATATACTCTGGAATAAAACAGGACTACAGCCTAATATGAAGAAGAAGAAGATTGTAAAATACTTTGAATTACCTATGTAAAAAGAATAGCCAAGTACTAATTACGTTTAGAGCGATTATGTTAGCGCAGTGATAATGTTTAATTTCTGCTCTTGTGTTACATTTAAAAAACAAAACGCTCTCTTATTAAGATAGGTGTACGATATTAAATTGTTAGAAAATACATGAAAACGAGATTAAAAGCAATGAACACTGTAATTATTATTTTATCGTTATTACTAAAGAACTACCTCAGGTTAGAACAAACTACATAAGTTCTTTTAATTCAAAAGTTTAGAGGAAGACTACGAATCTCACTTAAAAAACATATCATCGCATTTTATTATTACAACCTGTAAACACTCCATAAGGGAGAGTACTACTAAGGGCAAGACTGCATATATAGTTTATGCGTAAGTAATCCCTTAATTTCTTGAAGGTATTCTTTGAATCTGGAGCACGGAATTAAGATGTGTTGATACGATACTTCAAGATAGACTTCTTATATATTTAACGACCACAAGGCTACTAAGATCCCAACATTACCGCCCCCCCCCCAAAAAAAAGAAAGTAAAGAGGGAGGCAAGGTAGGAAAGTTAATATAATCCCGGTTAAAAGTAGCAGGATTATATTTAGCTACAAAACCTCCTGGATCTTTTCAAAAATCCTTAAAATACTAATAATAATAAATGATAAAAATAATAAAAGGTAACAATAACATAACAATAATAAAATAAAGAATAACGTAACACAACGCTAAACATATGCTGCCACTAGTTGCGGTAGTCTCGGTCATTGATCGTAGCCACCTTCTACTCCAGAGATGAAATCTGAAAAGAGAAAAAAACGGCAACCGCATCATAAAAAAGTAAAAAAAATATGACAACAAATAAATAAACACATGGAAGCGTGGAAGTTTTGTTGATCTAAGAAGTAAGCGGGATCAGCCGAATAAAACTGTCCCGGCAACGTCTTCCAGTGGCACGTAGTTATTTGTGTTACCAACCTTAAAAAAAGTATATTTGCAACTGCGTATGTGGGAAGTCGGCATATTACCTGCACGTACCGAACCAGCGTAGGTCGTGGAGGCACGTGTGCAGCAAGAACAGATTGCGGTTGCAACTGTGGATGAGCAATGATTGACATGTACCGGACCAAAGTAGGTCATGGGTATACGTCGGCAGTGATAGCAGGTTGCGAACGTCACTGAGGGTTTGCAAGCGTCGATAAGTGAACGAGCACGAGAGGTTGCTGCACGTGCCGGACCAGCGTGGGTCATGTATGTAGGTAGGCAGCTAGAACAGGTTGCGGTTGCAACTGCAGAAGTGGCCGAGAAAAACGTGAGAAGTGATAAACATGCTAGGGCAAAATACATTTTTCAGAAGATGGCTATGCATATTTACATGTAAATGTACATGGTTTTCATGTAGGTCCAATAGCAGATGGACTAAAGATATATTTGGACTACATGGAAGGAAAAAAATAAACACCGAAAGCGGGTCGCGAACGCGGTCGCCGCACGCACTCGACCAACGCAGGCCATGCAAGCGTGTGAGCAACAAGTTGTAGGTTGCGGACGGTGGAAGCACTCGATCAACGTGGGCCATAGATGTGCGCGAGCGACGAACGCAGAAGAGGGCTGTGCAAGTTTGCAGGAAAACAGACAGATTGTACATGCTACAGAGAATTTTGCGAAAATTAACCTTTGTTCGAGATTAAACGGTACGGGTCACGTTGCTATAGTTAGTAAAAATGTTTCCATATATTTTGAACTCTGGGTGATGCCAGTGAACGCCTTGAGAAGACTGGAAGATCACCCACCACTGCGTGAAAAAGAATATAGTCACCAGATATTAATCCGCCTTCGACTGCACGGACTGGAACAGATTGAGGAGTGCCCTAAAAACGAAACACGTGCCATTGAAAATAATTCAACTTCTCCAAGCATCGTACACTGGTTCGACCAGTTCCGTTCGTGTCCGAAACGACTTGTCCGAAGAGTTCCCGGTTCAAACTGGAGTTCGACAAAAAGACGTCGCCTCGCCGTTACTTTTCAACATGGTGATCGATGCAATTATGAGAAAAGCGTTCAATGGACGACGTGGAGTAAGGTACGACGGGATCAACTCCTTAACCGATTGAATGTTCGCCGATGACAGCGCCGTCTTCGCTGACACGGACGCCGAAGCTACGGACATTTGGTACGAACTTTCCCGTCTCGCCCAGTCATACGGATTAAGAATAAATGTGGATAAGACCAAAGTTCTCACAACGGACGGATCGAAAGCCAGCGTTTACCTTGATGAAACCCAAATCGAGCAGGTTCCAATGTTCAAATATTTGGGATCGCTGGTTGAAGAAAAGAAAGTGGCATCGACGGCCGACGTTTACAGCCGCATCGGGCAGGCAACAGCAACATTCGCCTTGCTAAAATGGTGCATATGGAAACGAACGAATATTACCATCAAAACAGAAGTACGCTTATACCGAACGCTGATCCTTCCCATCCTTCTTTATGGATCGGAAACGTGGACATTGCTCAATCCGCACCTTGACAAACTTGAGGTCTTCTAAATGCGATGCTTGAGGCAGATTCTCGGTATCTCGTTCCGCGACCGCCTTCGAAACGCAATAATTAGAGGAAGATGTGATCAACAAACACTGATAGGAGAACAAATACAAAAACGTCGACTACGATGGTTCGGACATGTCTGCCAAATGGATGATAACCGTTTGCCATGTAAACTTCTTTGGCGAGACCGTCCGGCAGACTAGAGAATTCAGCGATCGACACCGAAGAAAACCTGGCTAAAGAATATCGAGGGCGACTTAAAGAATCCGCGATTATCGGATATCGATGCCCGAGACGTTGCCAAAAATCGTCAAGAATGGGAACGAACCGTGAATGGCGTTCGAGACCCAACGGCACCGACAGCAGCGTATTCGTTGCGGGGAAATTTCGCCCGGACCGCCAGCTAACGGACCAAAGAAGAAGAAGAAGAAGAAGAAGGGTAAGACTGCATATAAGTTATGCGTAAGTAATCCCTTAATTTATTAAAGGTGTCACTTGAATTAAAATACGTGTTGATACTTCAAGATTGACTTGTTATATATGTATTTTGTTGGGTGGTAGCTTTAACGACCCCGAGGATACTAAGATCCCAAAAGTACAAATTATTCAGTCGCTTTGCTATATCTGGTTCTGTCTACACTTGAAACTCTTATTCTGCAATCATACAAAATGGTAATTGTAATACCAGGTATTTAAAAATTAATTACCATTTGCCCTGTATAAAATTTCTTACTATCGGTAGTTATAGCGCGAAGACATCGACAAAAATCACAAATTGTTGCTGAAGCACAGAAGTAATATTTGGCAGAAAAAGTTATAAACTTAGTAAAGAATATATTGTGTTGGTAGCACCACGTTAGGATAGCTATTTTAATATGTTATATCTCCCAACAATTTGAGATGACTAGCAAACACCTTTTGTGCTATTTTAAACTACAATGAATATACCTTTGTACTTTTAAATTTATGTAATACATTTGAGACTCTCATTAGGGCGAGGTTCATCAATCAAGTTATGTATTTTTAGACATTCAAAATTTTTATATGAATTGCCAATTCAAATACTGTTATTAAATATCAGTTTGACTTTTAACCAGTATAACAGCACAAAACTATCAAAATTGACAAATATCCTTTCTCTTTCACAAATCAATGATTATTTTACCAAACTATTGTTATTAAGTTATTTTACTCAATTAATTGTTTTCTTTATTCCTTATTAGAACTAAGTACCACAAACCTGACTTACTTTCACCTTTACAGCTACTCACATCAAATACCAATGATCCCGACGATTCTCAGCCACGGTCAATGTCAGCCTATCCTCAATGTACCTTCAATCAACTAAGGAACTTCCCAAAAGTCAAAACTCCAAGCTCTTGCAAATCCAACTTCGCTCCTTGAACTCCTAGTATGCGACCGTCGACCTCAGCACTCTGGTAAACTCCAACTAGCAGATAATTAAAAAACTAATTTTCTTTGTTCACAGTTCCTATCCTGTAGCAACCAAATCACTCCAGCAAACATCAGCAAACCGCTTCCAGTCCTCTGCAGAAATCCCAAACTTCAACAAACTGTCAATTATACCTTGCAATGCACCAATAAATCCAAATCTATCCAAACATTGTTGTCTTCTTCTTCCTTGTAGCTAATTAAACTGTATTCCACAATCTCTTCACTGAGTGTATACCCACATCAACTCTAAACCATCTTCTCACTTATATTCGTTTTGTAATCTTGTTAAATACCCTTTTATTTGTATAAGCCCAACTATTTTCAAAATTAAAATCAAAATGTCTAGTTTTTATTAATTTTCACTGGATTTTTCAAATACATCTGTCTATAATTTAGTTTGTTATTCAATCATATTTTTTAAACAAAATTTCATCTTATATAGTTACGACTATTGCTGCCCACTTTTAAAATTACCTAATCTGAACAATACATACTCCAATTATATTATTACAGAGCAAGCGTATTTGTCTCATACTAACATTATCTTATCTTCCATCACCAATACTAAATACTCAAATGTTATAACTTTCCAAATAAAATTCCAATTTATTTTTAATGCAATCTGCATTACCAAATTCAATTCAGCCAACAAATCTTTTTTAATTTTTCTAAATTTGATTGTATCAATATACCAATTTTATTTTTTTAATTTTAATTTAATATGATTGATCTTTATGTATCATAATAAAAGAAAACAAAACGATATATCCATAAGTTAACCTTATCGAAAGAAGGTCTTTTAAGTAATTAAAGACAATACAACTACAATAAATAATAGAAGTAACCGTTTACACCACTGACGTATAAAGATGTACCAGCAGATTGCAATGTGCATAACACTACTTCAAAAATAAGACGCTTAATAATATTTAAAGATATTGATTATATTTCATGGTCAGAAGTGCGTTAGTTCCAGAAGACAATGCTCGGGCTGTTTGAGAAGTGTTACATGCAGAAATGGGCACATAATCACCTAAGGGCTTTGAATTTACAAGCCTTTTTAAGACCTATTGGTGACAAACTGATATTGAACTTCGATAAACAACCCTGGTTGAGATTCTCCTCGGAGGTGAATGGGTAGTGCTGGTGCTGGACGGTGTCTGGGACAACTTTTGACGGCCTCTGGATCGCCGTGATGTGCTTAACTTTTACATCGTAATAGCCCAAGCAACAGCAAGGCGCTTTGCCGACGAACTGCAGGTCACATCTTCGGACTCATAGTGGAAGCTGTTATTTTGCTGGCGTTGTCCCGAAACCTTCCCGTGGAATATGGAAGTGTCTTCGTATAGGTAGGTCATGCCCTTAATTACTTCTGGCGGCAAATCGACCTGGTAAGCCCGTATTTACCGCGGCCTCTCTGTAAGCGTATTATTGCCCCTTATGCAGTCCAGTGCTGGAACCTTGATACCTAGGGCGGCAGGAAAGAGTAGTTGAACTTCGTGTGCTCCCATCAAACCTAGAGGTTCAGTTTGAGAGAGGTTCGGAGGTCGCATTCAGGTGCTAGATCCGACAAACTATGAACACGATATGAAGAGTAGTTTAAAAGATATATATGTGGATGTTGGACCTAACAAGCCACAGAAATATGCTATGAGATGTGGAGGTTTTTCAAGGTGGTCTGGAGACGCAAGTATCTTACAGTTCTGTATAGCTTCTTTGGGTAGGTCTAAATCTCTGACTAACGGCTTCGGGAATACCCAGAGGGCCTGGTAGCTCTTTCAGTTAGAGCTGGCCAGACGGGGCGCTGGATCTAAGTGCCTTCAGCAGCTCACGCATGATGGTTTTATACCTTTTTGGGCTTTTTTTATCCGGGATTCGCATTGCTGGGTTTTTTCGCTTATCTTCAATTAGTGATCACGGAATATTCCGCCATTTCGGTGTAGGTATTACCGACGTATATTATTTACGAACAAATTGGTACTAATGTCACAATGAATGAGAAAACCAACAGAAGGAATAAATATGCGAATTGAATAGTTTTCCAAGAATCTTGAAGGAAATAAAACGGAGCTAGAATGCAAAGGAAAAATAAATGCACTAATTAGAGACTACATCAAGTCGAGAAGATTGCATTGTCTATGGCGCTTATAAAGAATGGAGAGCAGTAGAAACGCTCCAAAATAGGCATGGAGAATACCAAACTGTAGAAGAAACTATAGCAGATCTAAATGGTCCGCATGTGTACTATTTATACATACATAAACGTAAAATTGTTGATTTTGTAAATTATTGTTTGCGAACCTGTAATATACCCATTTGTTTGATTACCAAAATAGGTTTTAAATCAGTTAAAAATAACGTATGTTAGCGTTGAAAGACAATTTCATTAAATTGCGAGGAAAACGTCGACAAAAGTTCCAAAAGCTTGCCAGTAAGTATCTACTACTGTAAATTGAAAGAGGAATCATTAACCTATTGCGAATAGCTTCGAAGCAGGCACTCCAGTTACGACAGTTCTTGCACCTTCAATTAAAATCACTCAAACATACGGGAATTTTCCGCATAAGTGTCTTTTTATTTAGCGAAATGCTAATTCGTACCGGTTGCCCTCCACAAGTAAAAACGAGCATTTTCTTCACATCCTGTGGAACGAGAAGCTCAGAAAATATTTTAATTAATCCTCTCGCCGGCGGGAAAATCGCCGCAAACTTTAGCACTTACTCGCAGGAACTCGGGAAGATATTTTTAACTTTCAAATATATCGCAGTTTTAAAATTGAACTTGTTCCGAAATTATTTTCGCGCATCGGCGGCGAGTTTATGGCCATTATTTTCCCATGCGAGGAAATCTTTTTTCGGAGCGATTTTTTAGCGCTACAAGTTTTTTGCCGAGGGCCGAGCATCGAACCTGCACGTTATAATATAATTGCCTGGTAATGTATTCCACTCGGAATAAAAATAAGTCCACAAACCTCGCCGCCTGCGATCGTTACAAAATAAACCCGATGTACATTTCTTACAATTGAATGTCTCCATAAGCCCATCCTTGTCTCTATAATGTCACCGAGTGTCTGTTTCCGTCAGGGCGCGTCTCCGTCTCCCTCGCGCGCATTGTTTCGCGGCACAATTGAAAAAGTAAGCTTCGAATGCGTACATACATATAAATTATTTAAATGTTGCTTGATACGTATGCAACTGGCTCAAAGAAGGCCGCGCTTCGCAAAAACTTGGGTACACTCGGCGCTACAATTTGCTACCGTCTGCCTCCTGCGCAATTTTCATATTTTCGACATGCCTCTGACTAGTTACACCGATCACCGCCTATGAGATGAGTTAATTACATTACCAATAAGTTGTTTTAATAACAATCCCTTTTAATTAGATCAATTCATTTTCCCAAGTTTTCTCAACATGCTGTACTGGAAAATTAGTTTCTGCTCTAACCTGCAAATTATATCAATTTATGAGCTGCCACACAGAGTAAGATCAGAAAATATCATTTCTTTAGAAGAAAACTATCAAATGTTTACCGAGCTTTAGCAAAGGACAGGTCCGGACTAAGAACTGCTAGTCTTAGTAACCACCAGTTAAATCGCACCTTCTTCTTCTTGCTCTTCGCATCTCATTTATGACCTTTATGGACTCAAGAGGTTTCTTCAATTTTGTTCTACATTCGACTACACTCAATAATAGCAATTTAAGGGCACCTTGAAAACTTTTTGTAGCGTTCTATTATTCATGATATTAGAGGTAAAGGTTGAAGGTAATTTCAATTCCCCCAACTGGGGGCGGGCTGCTATAGGGACCTTGCTTCCCTCTTCAGCCAAGAACGGGAGTTATAGAATGGGTGAGAGAAAGGAGGGGTGGAGAATGGAAGAAAGGCCAGGAAAGGTGGAGAAATACTGCCCCAGCATTTGCTTCAGAGAGAGTACTCTGTTGACTCAGGAAAACCACCTAAAACCCTGAATCAGAGCAGACGGTCGCGGGAGTTGAACCCATGATATTAAAGAGCAGGGAAAAGCAAGAACACTTTTAACAACATTATGAGTAGCGTTAGCTATAAGAATATAACTCGTTTGATTTGGAAGTAGGTACTCCTGTAAGACTAAGGCATAGGTCTAGTGATAAATCTGAAGCCAATACCAGAAGTAGTTGAGCTGTAGTTTTTTCAGCTTTATGTGGATTTAAATGCTGATATGACCATTGCGTTCTCAGCTCAATAACAATTAGATACATAAGGAATCTGAAACTATTTAAAAAAATCAACCAAAAGGAGGTGTACGTAAATAACGTATAAAACCTGTGGAAGTCAATAATTTCAAACAACAAATTGAGAAAGTAATTGACAAATATCAGATTAGCTTCTACCGCCAATAGCTGAATTGCAGAATCCGACATAATAATTTTCATTGCTTGCTTGCTTCCTTGCTTGACGCCACTTTGAGAGCGAACCCGTGGGCCGAATTGGCTAATTTTGGTGACTTTTTTTTTATAACGTATAGGAGAGCTTTACTTGGTGTTCCCTTTATTAAAAAAAAACTATTAAAATATTACCCAAAACTTTTTAGCAACTACTAGTCTCAGTAACTACCAGTTGAGTTACATCCTCTTGTTCTTTTTACTGTTATCATCTCATTTATGGCATTTATAAGCTCAATTTTTCCATTTTGTTCTACAGTCTGGTTACACTTACAACAATTTAAGATCTTCTCCAAAATGTCTTTATTACCTTCTATTATTCATCGTCTTTTTTCTAGGTAGTTCTGCATATTAAAAAATGTTTCCGGATGCAATATATTCCCAGTATCAACACAACAAAAAGTAATAGCTTAAAGTTATCAAACCAAAATTGAGCTGCTACTACAGCACCAATTTTTACAGTTGGTTACTTGATTTCATATTTAAGAATCTATAGCCAAATTTTCTCTAAACCAACTATTAAGAGAAGGATTTAGGATTCTTAAGTAATATATCCCGTGTGGGGTTGCTAATCTCTAGTCGGGCGCCTCCCCAGATGGCGGTAAGGGAAAAGCTCACCAGATATGGTGGGTATCGGAGCGGACCCTGAAACCTGTCAACAGTCTATATATAATAGAGTGGAACAGCAGCTACAGATAAGGCACTTTTTTCCCTTGTTGTGAGTAATCGCCACAGAAGGCGGATGAACCAAAAAATAGGTCAATGGCATAGAATGCTGAACGTAACGGGAAACCACAACAGTAAGATCCCAAAGGATGTTCCTAGTAAATCATCATTGTTACTAAAATTGCCATGATGATGTCCAACCTCCGTGAGGAAACGCAACATAAAGAAGAAGAAGAAGTAATATGTACTGAATTTCTTAAATTGTCCGTTTAGCTGAAGTCGCTTCCTTGGGTAAAACATTTGAGTTATGTCAATGTACAAGGGGCACTGCTAAAGTTTGCGGAAAATGTAAAACAAATTCCGTTATGTAAAGGCCCTTATTGCTTCCCAAAATATTTCCCTTTAAAATCTATACACTTTTGCATCCGATGAAACCAATCTGCAAAACACTTTTTCCCCTCTGAGCGAGGTACCTCCAAAACAAGTAATTTAAATGCTTCAACGGCCCCTTGAGGCGATGAAAAACGCTCGCTGCGCATTTTATTTTTGATGTATCCGAATAAGAAAAAGTCATTGGGCGCTAAATCGGGCGAATAAGGGCAATGAGTCATTAATTGGATGTTGTAACTGGTCAAAAACTCGACAGTTCGTCGTGCTGTGTGAGCGCTTGCATTGTCATGATAAACAATGATTCGCCAGTTTACGTTGTTTCATCTGATTTGGGCGATAACTTCCGGCAAACAAATTGAAGTATACCAGTGAGCATTAACTGTCCTGCGATACTCTAATGCAGCAGTTGCAAAATGACCCGTTTTTCCGAAGAAACAAGCAATCATTCGTTTCGAAACGCTTCTTGAATGCACCACTTTTGTTGGTTTAGGTTCATTTTAAAACACCCATACAGTCGATTGCTGTTTAGTTTCAGGCTCATATGAATATATCCAAGATTCGTCACCTGTTACTACCACCTTCGAATTTTTTTAGCATTTCCTTGCACCACTTGACACGTGCCTGTTTTTGTTCTTCTTTCAAATTGTGAGGGACCCAACGACTACAAAGCTTCCGGACATGGAAATGATCGTGCAAAATAGTAGGTATGTCTTTGTTTCACTGCAATGCCTAAGGATGTCTCTATCTCACTATCAAACGTTGGTCTTCCACGCTTGAATTCTGCGAACCATTTGTAGACCGTAGTTTTGGATGGTGCTTCATCCCCAAATAACGAACCAAATTTTACCACACATTGCTGCGGTGTTAAATCGTATCGAAAATCATAAAAGATCATCACTCGAAAATCACGATTCGAAATTTCCATTTTTCTCACAATTATTACTCTGTTAAATTATGTTGAAACGAAACTGCCCGGTTTGAAATCGAACTGTCAACTGAATTATAGATTAAAAACGTCAAATTTTACGAATATGACAATTGCAGAACGCTGGCAATGTAAAGAGTACTCGATTCCGCCTTAGCAGTGTACTACAGTAGTCCTAGCACATTCTGCATCTTGGATTTCTAACTCTGGCCTCCATTTATTACCAACACCTTAATGGTAAACTTTAACAATAACAATTATACACATACACAACGTACTGATAATTTTGTAGAGGTATGTTGATATGTCTTAAATTCGCATCCTGTACCGAAATAGTGGAAAATTGCTTACTGTCTTCTACATTCATATAAAAGGTGACAAATTGGGTTGTTTTAATTATCACAGGCCTGGGAAAAACTTGCCCCTAAACTATTTAAAGTTGTTTACCTTAGGACGTATCTTTAATTAAACAAGCCGGTTTTTGTTTCTATCACGTACAAGTTTTTGTAAACTGATATTGTGGTATTTTTTTGATGTTCGATTCAAATTGGAAAATACTTACTTTAATGGCCGAAATTTTGAGAACCACTGTAATCTTTTGTTTTAATTCACGCATTTGGAGGATTTACCGGCAGTGAGAAAATTACCATCAGTAATTTCTTGTAAGCCAAGTTTTTAAGGCATAGAAGACGTGCAGAGCAATATACATAATTTAGTGCTGAAATATTAATCTATTAGTACTGTTCTTTTTGCGAAAAAGTGTCTAGTAGATGTAAAAATAATCCTGCTCTGTCTTTTGAAATACCAATGGTCTGGTGGCAGCTTAAAAGTCAAACTGACGACTGAAATGTTTGTCGGACTCAAGCACTTGTAGCTGTTCCACACATAGGGCCGGTTGCAGAAAGCAATGTTAAGTCTGGTGTTAGCTAACATCGCGTCAAAGTGAACAAAATCGCATCAACTTTTGTTTACTAATGTATTAGTTACCATAAAGATTTGAGATTTGATTCGTTTTTGTTCACTTTGACGTCGCGTTGGCTAACGCCAGACTTAACGTTGCTTTCTGCAACCGGCCCATAGTATTGCAAACTACAGGTTACAGAATCTAGATTGAGACGCGGTGAAAATCGGAACTAATGTTAGAATCTAGTAATTTCCAAGTTCCGTATTGGTAACATTTTTACATCTATCATACTTTACATTAAATTGATAACCTATTTTAAGCTAAATGACGCAATAAATCAGAGACGTACGCAACATGGTATGGTGTATTATCAGATCTTGAATGTTAAAAGGATTGCGGAAATAATTGTGTTAAGTTGAACAACCAGGCTCTGCTAAACTTTCTATCCCAGCAACAGCAATTTTCAAACTTTTTTAACACAAAGAATCTGTCATATGACGTTAGTCACTGGACAAACGAAATCCCTCTACCCACCGTTACTGATTACTTGTCATTTAAAATGTAACCAAACTTTGTATGTTTGACAACTTTCCACATATTGCCAATTCATCAAATATGATCACAGCGACTTTCATGACCTACCCTGAGACTCAATCTAGTATCTGTGACCTGTAGTTCCGATTTCAAATCTTCAACAGATGCAGATATATTTGAACCATCAACCTCAAGAGACACTGAATTTCTAGCTAGCTATATTTTCAAGAAGAACTTAGTAACTCACTTAAAGGTTTAGGACTTCCAAATCTGTCTGAGATTTTAGGTTCTAGGCGAAAAAGTATCAGAAATGTATTAACTTGCTCCTGGAACAATATTTTACCGGTATCTAACTCGCAGAGCTAAATTTTTCGATTACTTTGCCGAAAACGGTCTACTTGTATATTGAAAAACATCTTTCACTTAATTATTCACGTTGGTGGCTCTGAGACTTATTCTTTCCTTCCCAAAAAGACGCCTTGAAACTGAGCTTTTGCACAATTGCAATTCTTAGGCATCTGTTCCGGTTAGTCATTCAACTCATCTAATAGGAATTGTGGAAACCTTCAACAGCTTCCTCGATATTTAAGAATAAACTGTAAAGATCAGGACTTGGTACTATGTGTACTAGTTGAATGGAGGATGTTTTATATACGAGTGTGAAACATTTCCGGGCCTTTCAGAAGCAAAACTAAAGAAAGATTTTTTGGGCGACAAATAACAACATTTATGAAACGTGATAAATTTACAATGACAATGAAAGGAAACCAAAAAATCTGGTGTGATACACGCACACAACTTCCTTTTACAGTGATCTTATAATTAGCCAAAAATTTTATTTTTAAGCATTTTTGAAAAATTTTCAAAAATTACAAATTCTACAGAAACCGTACAAAATAGAACTTTAGTTAAAGAGACAAACTTTCTCTAAAATTTTAAGCTGAATTCAAAAATGTAATAATATACCGGGTGTTCTATTTAAAATAGAAATAGAAATAGGAAAATAACAAAGGAAACCCATTTTACAGGCATTCAACTGGAAAATCACATCAGTACACATTAAAAATGTAATTAAAATCTGAAGTTGAAAAAAATCGTTACAGCCGTTTTTGAAAAATTAAAAAAAAAACTGAAAAATCACAAGAGTAAACACCATACTTCTGTTATGCGATTTTATTCAAAAGCTTGCTGTCGCACCTAGATAGTACACAAAACGTATATATGAGATATTCTGTTCACAGACCTACAAACACACAGACAGACAGCCTAATGAACAAAAACATGTTTTTTGGGTTCAGGGGACTCTAAAACGTGAAGATCTGTTGAAAACTCAATTTAGAATTTTTGGGATGAATCCAATACTTCCTTTATCGTAAAAGGAAGTAAAAAGGCACAGAGAGCTTTAAAGAAAGTTGCAAATAAGTGTTTAGGAAACTATAAAAACCCAGAGTATATAAACATTGTTGAAAACTTGTAAGATGCAACATGAGCATAAAACTTCACTTTTTATATGCTCATTTAAACTATTTTCCGGATAACCTTAGTAACGTCATTGAAGGGCAGGGCGAATGACTCCACCAAGACATAAAAATGGAAAGAATATATCAAGAGCATTGTCATGTCAAAATGATGGCCGACCACTGTAGTATGTTTAAGAGGGACAATTCTAAAGCCATACGCAGTAAAAAACAAGGAAAAAAGCTTTTCTGGAAAATGGCAGAGGTTTCTCAAGAAGACAAAAGAATAATCTATGTGGTTTTGAATTCATTCTGTGTTTTTAGTGTTTTGTTGCATCTTTTGTTTTTCCTAAATCCATTTTACTGTTCTCTTCAAAACAATCTGTAAAAGGCTTTACCCAAATCTTCCCTAGTCGACATTGTTAAAAATGAAATTAAGTTAGGAGTAAAAATATCTTCACGTTTGTAATACATTGGACATTGGAATGAGTGCGGGACGCGCGTCTCTTGAACAGAACGCTCTTATTGTTAAAACGTTTCGACTCTTTTGTGAAGTTATCCTGTATCTCTTGAGTACTATTTCCGGCAAATGTAAAGTCGGACCTATGTGAAAATTATTACTTCCTTCTATTTAAAAATTAACGCAACAATAAACAAAAGTTTATTTTTTAAGGTGATCACCCTGTATATATTTGTCTGAAATTGTACCGGTTTTATTCCAGATATATGTATAATGTGTATGCAAAATATCATCTTCCTCCGACGAATAGTTTTTGAGGTATACCGCCAACTGGCAGACAGACAGACGGAATTGAGAAAACCTGTTTTTCGTCATCTGAGACCCTGAAACATGAAGAACTGAAGAAATCTTGGAAGGTGATTTTTTTGTGATTACAATACTTCCTTCGTCTTTCAGATAAGGGAAGTAAAAATAACAGCAGCTTTTAAATCAGCTACAATCAATTCACATTTTACAAAGTATTATTAGGGTATGTATTGTAATGGTATACTGCTTACAGTAATTCTGGTTGCATAGCTAACGCACGAACATGAAAGAAAGATGCAAATAGACCCAGAATTGGCATTCTATTTATTGCAACATAAGTCACAATTAAACATAAATAATTATACAAGATATGATTAGCAATAACTGTAATTTGATTAACAAAGGTTAGTATTTGAATAAAACAGTATCGGCAGGGTTGCGTTCAGCTTATTATTCAATATTTGTGCTCGTTATGGCAAGCGCATTTAATTTATGATGACTGACAGGTTAATATCGTAACGTCAAGACACGATTTTGAATTTGCTTAAATACAGAGGTGTTTCGATGAGTCACAAAAGTTGTATGCAGCGCTCAGTGTTAATTTCATTATGCCAGCAATCGATAATGCAGCTGACGGGTAAGAAAGAATTGCAAGAAGTCATAAGATGCAAAGAGCATTGAAAGACAACCTAATAATACAAGAAAAACTACAGTGCAGTGCTAAATAAACTTGTGGACCAGTATTTAACTAAACATAAAGTATAAAAACAAACAAAGTGAGGTTAGTGTATTCCAAAAATGACATTTATGCAAAAAAAATAGTTTTTGGCGAAACACATGGAATAAACTTACTTGAAAATAGTTGTAGCATGTTGCTAGGATACTAGATGCTCAATTATCATTGTTTATAAGCGAAGGCAAGCCAGAAGCGTTTTTAAGATTGGTTCCCAAAAGTTGAATTAATTATTTACATTAAAAGTTGTTATTTTATGCCAGTTGTTGGTTTTATTTGTACAGAGTCAATTTGTGCTTAATTTCACAAAGTTATAAAGTGCTATACAAGAGGGAAGTCATCCTGAAGTTTCACCCACTTGAGTTCGAATTCCGGGCCAAATTTCGATAAATTTTGAGGCAACGGCAAGCAAATTCCAGCGTACAGCATGTAGATTGGGATTTTCTTACGGAATACAACGAGACAGCAGCAGCGCAAAGCACCACAGAAAGAAATTAAGGCCTTAGCGTTCCTAAGAAATGTCGTCTAGGTACAAGGTCCATTTTAGAGTTCGATTTGAAACAGGAGGAGGTTCCGAAAGGTCTACAGTATTGTGGTCTAGCTAGGGCAGACATCCTGCAAGGTCCAGAGACAGGTTGAAGCCACAGGGTGAGTTCCAGAATGAAATTACAAGCTTGACGTTCCTTGGTTTTGCGGTGGACGGACGTGGATTCGTGAAGCAAGAAGTAAAACAGTTACGAGTTGGCGTCACCTAGAGCCCTTTATAATACAATTAGACGCATGTCGCACAAGTTGCATAAAACCTTGCAGCACAGTACTTTTATCGTTTACATGTTGGTGGCCATGATGCAACCAAAACATAACCCTACCACGTCAAACAGTTCACGCGCTGTTCTATCTTCTAACCTCGAGTTTGAGTTGCCAGCTGTGTTCGTTTTCCTATGTCTTTTTGATAGTGACTACTCGCTGATAAATTTAAAAGATGTTAGAAAAGAATTATCATTTATCACCAGGCACAAGCCATTTAGATAACGCTGAGGAAGGGATGGCTGAGATTGAAAATGATGACTTTGAGTTTTTGGATAGTGACTACAATAACTTGTATTATCTTGCAGGGGTTTGTGTTAAACGTACGTTAGAGAGACAAATCTTTAACACTTGTAGGGAATTTTTAACGAACACAAATAGTTCAAATCAAGTCGAAACAGAATATCAATATAATTATGTTCTGTGAATAATGTCATTTTTGACATTGGTCTATTATGAGGTATTTTATCGGACCTTTTCTACTGTCTCGGGTGTTTACGACACGACGTTTCGGGAGTTTTTGGTCTACTCCGAATTATCAGTTTTTAACTTCATATGCTGACTGGGGGAAGTTATAATATGTTAACAAAAATATCTTCACAATAATTATTATCGAAATAGAAACTGAAATTTTGAAGTCTAAATTAAAACTGATGGAAGGTAAAAGAGATATGAAAGTGCTCATCGATAAAAGTCAATAACTACTACACAAATTTAATATAATACAAATAATTCAAAAGAACAAGACAAAACAATCACACAAATGGACACATCACCACTCAAACGTACCAATAAAGACCTATCACTAGAATTATATGAGATATGTCAAAATTCCAGTGGCAGTAGTAAAATTGTATGTGAAGAATTTTAATTATAATGAAATAATGCGGTGTTTTACTATGCTTGCAGACACAAAATATCAAGTCACTTCAACTGAGGTAGTATAATAATGGTGAGGCACTAACACCCCATGTAGGAGCTTGGCCTGCAAGGCGGAAGGTTAGAGCTTCCGTATCCTCGCTCTCACACCCGGCTGTCGCGTGTCAAATTCATGACACGTGGTGATGTGGTGAGCACTACGCATTAGACAGCCGCATTATTACCCCTTGTTCTTTCGAACGCAGGTTCCCAATTATTTAAAGCGACTGGGTAGGCCGCCCGCCAGGCATCGATCTGGGATTTGAACTCCAGACTTCCGCGCCGCAGTCCGATGCTCTAACCATCTGAGCCACGCTGGCACACTGGCACACTGAGGTAGTATATCTCATGGAAAAAAATTACATGAACTTTCCTACCTGGACATTATGTTAGGTTAAGTGGAAGAACAATATTAGTTGAACTTCGCCCTTTTTCTGTATCCCAAAAAATAAAGCCATTTATTATTATTATTATTATTATTATTATTATTATAAAACGCAGACCGACGGAATAAAAATAGACAACTGGAAAGCTAAAATACTACACGATACACACATCAATCACCTCTCACAACCCAATATCGATAAAATAGCATCAAACAAATGGCTCAAAACCTCAAACGTAGATGCAGAAACAGAATGACTTAGAATCGATATCCAGGATAGAATTATAAAAACCACAAACTACAGCAAGCATAGAATTAGATACAACAGCCAAATAAAGACAATAGAATGCATCACCAGTGGTTGAAGTACACTAGCAAATACGGAATATACACAAAGCCATGTCAATGTCTACAACCAAATCCACCTCTCTCTTACAAAGAAATACAAACCGACACATGAAGTTAAACCCTGGTACCAACTTACATCTTCTCCACTACTTGAAAACGATACAAACATCTACTACAATAGAAACATTATAACTGATGGCATGCACCCAAATAACCGACCAGACATCACACTCACACTCAAGCATACCTAACAGATGTAGGTACGTAAAAAGATGGTACAATACATAGTTATTAAATCAAGTATTAAAATGAATTCCACACTATCGAAGAAAAATAAGAAGGCCTAGAAAGACGTGGAACGACGGAGCAATCAAAGTAATGAATGAAAGGGATCTTAGAAATTGGTGCACTCCAAAAATAATTTGCGAAAAGCAATCAAGCCAAAAGTGCACACAGCTATCTATCTACTCTTAAAGTGCAGGTGTTTTGGTGCTAAGGAGCTAACTTCACCCTGTAGTTTTTAAAAGCGACACAAGGTCGCAATTTAGGAGCGGGTGGCGTTTCCTTCTGGCTTCTCGACTAGCTAAGTCGGCCCAGTTGCGTTTCGTGTGGACGTATAATGATCTGAGACCCCATGGTTTAATTGCTTTAATTCCGTGATCATCGAGTAGTAGGCAGTTTTTCGAACTTTATAAAGTGATGGGGCATTTATTTTCAGGTCAACTGTGCAATTTTGATTTTCACTGCATAACTTCATAGGGCCGTTTACTGCATCAGGTAGCTAAATCTTTCCTTTGGTTTAGTAGTGCTAATTACGCGTTTCGCATTTAAGCCCTCTGAGATCCTCTGGGATACTTTCGGACACGCTAGAAAATCCTAGGCACTGTGCCATTTCTAGGCATGCGTTTGGCGTCGACGCCGACATGCAGATCTTTTGCCAAGTACGTCGTGACAGTTTGTGATAACTGGTACCTATTGGATGGTCCAAGGTTTCATGCTCTTGGCGGCTCCAAACTTCATGCTGCTGCTACCACACCTGTCATTCCATGCCTGTCGGTGAAGCTGCCCCCCGAAAGCTCAGTTCTTGAAGGCTACGTTAGGGCCTTATCCCATTGCAACGCCCTTCATTTTAAATATGAGTTGCGAGAACAGTGGCGTCAAGGAAAATTTTATTTGGCTATTAAGCGGACAGCGAAATTCTTAGATACGGCATTTTTGCAAATATTACCTATTTGCATCCATGTTAACCCGAGGCATCTGGAGATAAAAACAAGCATCGCGATTAAGTTTGCGGTTAGTTCCTCACTGAAGTGTGAATACTATTGGGCCTCGCCCATGTGTTTTGGTTTTTACCCTGCGTGCTATAGGGGCGCGTAATTCAGTTTTTGTTAGACCTCATAATTTTATTCTGTACTGTAGATCTGATTCATTTTTTGTTCTAATGCCTAACGTATAGTTCTTGCTTACTTAGTTAAATATTTATAACTGATTAGGTCGTTGTGCTTTTAAACAACTAGTAAATTTTTATTAACAGAATTTAAACCATTTGTAAACTTATTCTCAGATGTCTTGCATTTGCTATCCTTGTTTGATTTCTGTGCATCGATGACGCCATTTATTATGATATTGTTGTGAAATGCATTGTTATCATATTTACCATTTACTAAAGCCTGGTTATCTATTCCTATTACTGGTATTCATGTTTTATTCGACCACAACGATACTTGCTTCTGTAGATATATTAAACTCGTTTTCAATTAGATCTTTATTAATTTATGATTACCATATCCAGTTTTATATAGGTGTTAAAATAGGATATTAAAGAACGATTTCCATATGGCAAGTTTTATTGCACGAGTTTAGAACGCAAGCAACAGGAAATTTAGTGGTGATTGGTGACACTAACTTAAGTTGTTGACTTCAATTCTCAACAAAAATTGAGTTAGCAGAAGATTTTGTATATATCCCACCTGAAATACTAGAAATTGCTGAAAATACTATCAGAAATTTGCTTTTCAACATTACATTTTAACGCCACCAATTCAAAGAGTAATTTATATTAGGTTATTAAAGCAGTTAATAGAACTACAAACGTACTATTTTAGTTGCTTGAACAACTTTACTGAAGATGCAAAACCGAAAAATAATATTATAGGGTACTTTTTCACGAATAGTCAAGAGTATGGCTTCAGGTTATTGTTTGATAATATGTCCAACAGGAGTGCTACTGTATGATTTAAAAGCAAACGATATTTATTATTATTCGATATAAAAGTATAAGTACCTTCTAGTAGGATAAGATAATTATGACTTCTCTCTTCACTGTCATTCGGTTTCATCTAATTTAAATAAACTATCATATCCTATCTGATGCATATCTTTTCAATTAACAGCTAATTCGTTTAGCCTTAGCAGCCTGCAGGTATTCATATTCACAGTAGTTTTATTTATAAGCTATTTATATTTATGCATTAAAACTTACTTATTAAAATGCAATAAACCTTAGCTTTGCAACAACAGAACGGATATTTTTCTGTAACTGTCAAATTAGAGGTGAAACTTTTATTTTCGTTGGACCCTGATGGTCGCTAATTGAAGTATTTTTGTCCGTGTATGTACAGCTATTACATGTATAACATTATCTTTACTTTTAAATTTAGAATTATTAATTATTTTAGCGTTTAAGTAAATATGCAACTCATCATTTCTGTTTTATATCTATATTTATTTGTTTATTCCAATATTTTAATTGTCCTATTATTGGCTAAGGTTGTTGGTCTATTGTTATCTAAATAAAAAATATAAAGAAATACAGCCTTTATGTTGATTAAGTATACACTTGATATTTGACAAAATTACAAAAAGCAATCTGTTAAAATTGATATTGGGTTATTTCAACAAAGCCAGTAGACATAGGATTAAAACCATAATATGATCTTAGAAACAACTTTTTCAGTATTCAACCACTACTATAGTAGGAACTAATGTTAACGATAATGCGCTCTGCTACTAAACATAGAGAGGTTATTTCTCCAAAAATAACTTGTTTTGTATGTGTAAATCAAGTTAAACAAATAAACAGATATAGATGATCGTTTCTTGCCATTGTAATAGCAGCGTTTGTTTTCTATTGTTTCAATTGTGGAAGTGTCAAACTAGATGTCAAATAATTGAATGTAAATGACAAATTGGTGGCGGCATTGAAAATCCGCAACTAAGAACCAAACGTTTCTACAGTAGTCATGTTGTAACATCTAATGTATATAAATATAGATTAGATTCTCTTGTAGATTGCTAAAGCTAAAGCAGTTTTTAAAATGACCTCAGTTCAAGTGTCAAATTGAATTATTATCATTCCAGAAAAAAATGTGATGTGTATTTGAAAATAAAAGAATATCGATTTCAGTATACCTTAAGTGAATAGTAGATCATTCACTTATTTCGAAATAACATTCTGCTTATTAGAAAATTACTAAATTTGATAAAAATACAGCATAATAACTATCAAACAATGCGAAATGTTTATTTTCTTTCTACTTATATTTTATATCGAATAATAATAAATATCGTTTGATTTTAAATCATAAAGTAGCACTCCTGTTGGAAATAGTATAAAACAATAACTGGAAGCCACATTCCTGACTAGTCGTGTGCTATGGTATACACCTCCTTATCCTTTGCTCAGATAGTTTTTCAATTATTGAAACTTATATGATCTTACTCTTGTATTGAAATAATTTTTATTTTTTAATAAGTTAATGTTAGATATATGCCCTCTTATAATATTTCTATTTTATGTTATTTCTCTTTTTCTAGCTCTTTGAGACACGAATGCTCTTACCTCAAGTTAGGTCCATACATATTCAAATCAATTTTATGATAGTTAATCAGCATACCAAAAAAATTATTTATAATTATGACATTTCGAGAACTGTCAAAGTAAATATATAATTTACTCAGTATTAAAGACTTATTTGTTTTAAATTTTAACATATACCTTTTATTTAGTTCACTGAAGCACTTTCTATAGGATGTCAGTAGCAACAACACAAGCAGTCCTCCTCCTGATCCACCAGAAACCTCAATTGAACCAGGCTTCTTGTAACAGCTACCGTTAGTGATCACCTCTTCTACAAGTCGAACGCCGAAAACAGCACCGTTATAAACCAAGTCCACAGGAGCCGCACCCCCCCTTGTCACTTCCACAAAGCTGGTAGCCTACAATGTATTTACATTAACCAAAACTTATTTCATTTTATACAATAAAAAGTATACCATTTCATTCTACAGGTGTCAGAGTTTCAGTGGTATCGTCCGTAAAGTTTCCGCCACTAAAAATAAAAATTTTTACAAGTGCCTCTCCAAGGATTTTCGCCAGCCGATCCAGCTCAAGATTCCGATAACTGATTCCAGCCAAAATAAGAGTCCAGAGCCAAGAGTCTGCATTGCGATACTTAGGACAGGACTGCAGGAGTGCGACCGGCAGCTTCAACAGCGAGGAAAGCCTATCCAGGGCCAGAAACACCCCAGGTACTTGTCTTCGAGCATCGGAGGAGCCGCCGTTATAAGGTACCCAAAAATTACCTAAAATATAAAAGTGAGCGGTCGTACTTCGACGTGCATATGAGAGGAGGCCCTTATTGAAGAAAATTTGAGCATCTCCACCACCACAGCGTAGGCGCAGTTCGAAAAATAAGCGGTTTTCCAAATTTGAGGTTATGCGAAGGTAAAACAGTTGCAAGCTCGAGTCGGCGCTCTTTTTGACGTCACGAAATAAATTAGTGCCTGAACCAAAAGCTGGTAATTATGGCCAAAGCGCGAAAATTTGAATAAACACCTTTTCGAATGTTTATTATTTCACTATTGTTTACCGTCAACAAAGCAGACTTGCACCCGCGAACCATATTGTAGGTTTTTTTTACCGTATTGCAAACATTTAGCTACCGCGTAATGGAACTAAATACCGTATCAGAAAATTTGTAATTTCTCAATCAACTAGGAACCCACCTGAGTTAAGAAGCTTGTTGTTCTACTTAAGCTAGCGTTTTATTATAATTAATTGCAGATAAATAAAATATTAAAAGGTCATATAACCATTTATTTTGGGCAGTCAATAAGTACAGCTCACATTTTAACTAGCCTAATAAATTGATAACAGGTAAAAGTTCGATCACTTACAATAACTTACAATTTAATTAATTAAATAATAATATCAGACACTCAATTATAGAGCTCTCCATTGCAAAATAAATGGCGCCCAACGTCGGATCAACGGCGAATATTTGACTTAATCAAGCTGTTTCTTACAAAATAAAACTAGGAGCCATACCACTATAGGATTTGGGCTGATAAAAATCCTCAAGTGATTCACGAATCTCCTCCTTATATACTCTTCCTCGTTGATTTTATATTCGTTTTCTACAAGATCTCTCAAAACTCTTCCGTACAAAGGACTAAACATATGCGTCACTGATATAACTCGATAATAATTAGACTCATCTAATTTGTTACCTTTCTTATGGATGGAGGAGATGTAAGCAATGCTTTACCCTTCTCGTACAGGACGCGCGTTTCCATAAACACATAATAAAAAGCTTTTTTATTAAATGTACTGTTGTGTAGGATAGGTTAGTAGATTTCCCATTTTTTAGTTGCATGGTATTTATGGAAGCTACCTTCGTTACGTTTAAATAATACTAATAATAATAATAATAATAATATGCCTTTATTCTACCAAAACAAGATAGAAAAGGAATACAACCATTGAATGTAATATTCACAGGCGAAGTTAAGCCAGACAACATAAGTTTGTTTGCTGCTCTTCCACTTAACCTGTAGTTTGAATTTAAAATGATTAGAAAAACATAAATACTATTTACTTTAATTGCGACATGAAAATCCATGCTCCTGCCTGTACGTAACAATACAAATACAAAACTATTTAACAGAGAAACTATTGATTCTGCTCACGAAATAAGTAATAAGTTAGATTTCTTTTGAATAGCGATTGACTTATTGTAAATAGAAGCATATTTGAAATTTTATTGAAACAGCTAACGACACAATATGAAAAAGATCTCTCAAATAGTTGTTTTCGTGTGATGGAAATATTAAAAGATCCTTGTGGCGAAGATTTAAATTATGGATGTCGGTACGATAAGTTAGCTTTCTGTGCAAGTATGGAGGACATTTAAACGCAATAATTTTTTGATATAGTTCAGATATATTCTATTTAACATATTTAACCATTTGCAATCCTGAAGTTTGTGAGAAATGTTTTCGTATTTACGTATACCATATATTAGACGTAGACAAGAGTTTTGAACTTTTTGTATCCTATTAATGTCAACAGAGTCTAGACAAGGGCCATATACTACATCACAATAATCAAACTGTGGCAGAACTAGAGCAGTGCACAAAGATATTTTCATCTTAGTAGTCAGCAAATGCCTGTTGCTGTAGAGAGTTTTAATATTACAATATGAACGCTGCAGACATTTGCTAGCGTGATCTTTAAAACGTAGCTTATAATCAATTTTAAGCCCAAGATTTCTTACAGAGTCTTGAAACAGTATAGGCACTTTATTTATAAAAATCGATAAATCGTCTATACCTCGAAACCGGTCTTGTAAGTTTCCAAATGACATGGCGTAATATTTTGTAGGATTGAGCTGTAGACAGTGTTGCTTGGATATATTATAAAGCACAGTTAAGTCTTTGTTTAGTAAACTACAGGCATTCTTACTTTCTTCTGGTTTAAAAGAAATGTAAACTTGTGTGTCATCCGCATATGAATGAGAATGAGAGTTCATAAGATGTTCATGAATTGCTGAAGTGTAAATATTAAATCGACCCCTGTGGGACGCCACTCACTATGCTTGTAAATTTAGATTCATTTTCTCCCAATATAACCCGTTGAGCACGACTAGAGAGATCATTCTTAAACAGCATAATAGCACTGTCTTGTAAGCCGATATAATGTAACATGGCAATCATACAGCTGTAGCTACGTCTAAAACCAGACTGCTTGTGCGGTAATATTTTGCATTTTTCTAAATGATCACTCAACTGTGCAGCCATGGACCTCTCCAGTACCTTTGACAAAGCAGGAAGAATTAAAATTGGACGCAAATCCTTAAATGAAGTAGGATTTGCGACTTTTGAAAGTGGTATAATATTGGCTTTTTTCCAACATTCTGTAAAAACTGAATGAGTTAAGCAATCATTCATAATGTGCGTAATTATTGGCAAAAGAAATGGCAGGCAAAGCTCCAATAAAAAAATACTTATGTCGTCACAACCAACGGCCTTAGCTTTAATGGATTTAAGGAACTTTAATACCTCAGCTTCTGATGGAGTTCGGAATTTGAAAAGCTGACTTTCACTTACAGTTAGTTTAATGTTATTACTGTAATGAGTAATGATTTCCTTAGTATCTGAAGATGAAACTTTGGGAATTGAATTAATACAAAAATCATTAATTAGTTCAGCATTGGCTACATTTGAAGGGAGTTCATTGTTTTTATTATTAGATTTTAGAATATCAAGATTTTTAAGTTCTCTCGAAAATGTTTTAAGGTCTGATTGAAATTTAGAATTTAAAAAGGCTTTTTTTCTCTCCTGATAGCCGTGGTCGTGAAATTACGCAGTTGTTTGTAATAATGAAAGTGATTTATATTCTTAAAAGTTTTATATCTTCTAAGAGCTCTGTCGCAAAATGACATAAGCATTTTGATACTATCAGACAGCCAAGGTGCACAAGGCTTTGATAACTTTGCCATTTTATAAGGTGCATGAAGGTCAAATAGCGTAGTTAAGATGCTGTTTAAAAATTCTATTTTATCATTAATATTATTTAAATCATATATGTTGCCCCACGGAATGGATCTCAGGTGATCATAAAATTGCTGGTTATTAAATTGTTTAAAGTCTCTGTATGTTCTAATATACGGTTTTGGTTTGGAGCAGACAACATTAAACTTACAAGAAATAAGTTTATGATCAGAAACTTCGTGTAAACTCGTTGTATTTGTATCTTTTATGAACTTCGATGCATTTATAATAAGAAGATCGATAAGAGTGAACGAGTTCTGAGTAAAACGAGTTGGTTGCTGTATTAATTGCTCCAAACAGAAACCATCCAAGCAAGATTTAAAATGATCGACTCCAGCACTGTCACAGTCCAACATGTTGACATTAAAATCGCCCACACAAACTATATATTCAGATAACAAAACAGAACTTATACTATTTTCAAATTCATCCAAAAATTCTAACAAATTTTCATGAGGAGGTCTATAAATAGCTCTAAAATCCAAGTCACTATACTCGGGCCGCCGAACAGATAGAATGGAGCAGGCAACCCAAATAACATATTACAAAGGTCACTTGATAATATTTTAATTATAATTACCAAAAAGGATCGGAGATGCCGACCCTTACAATTAGAACTAATTTCAATAATTGTCATTAAACAACTTTTTGAGGTTATGATGCAAATACTAAAATGCAGTATCGTGGACCACTCATAAAAACCTTGAAATTTTTCGAGCATACGTTGGTGAAACTGAGCGACCGTAACTGCCCAGTGCCCCTCAAACAAATCTTTGTTATGGTACTGTCATAAAAAGTGAAATGTCATATAAAAAATAATGACAGGTAAACCTGTAACTAGAATTACTCAACTAAAAACGAGCTGTTTGCTCAAGTAAGAAACATGGCTGAACAAGTTACTAATTTAATGTCGATGTTCGCGCTTATAAAAAAACGAAATTGCAACTGATCTTCGACCTACAATGCGAGGGTTTGATTGCAAAAACCTGCGATTGTCCGACGTGTGGGGAAAAGATGCAGTTGGTGGAATTTAACGGCAGTGACGGATACCAGTGGAGATGTCGACCTCGGCGAGCTGAAGGAAAACACGACGTCCGCCGCAGTATCCAAAAAGGGAGTTTTTTTCAGATTCGAAGATGACGTTGCCCGATGTTCTCCTTTTAATGTATTTTTGGATACTGGAGTACCCTCAATGTATCGTGTTGCACGAGCCCTCAATCGGCGACCAGACCGTTGTTGACTGGTATGCGTTCTGCAGGGAAGTTTGCGAACAAATCCTACTTGGAAAAACAGCCAAGATATGAGTAGGCAAAATTGTCGAAATAGACGCATAGAAGTTTGGCAAACGGAAATATAACCGTGGCAAACGGATGGAAGGCCAGTGGGTTTTTGGAAGCGTCTGTCACGAAGCAAAGGAGTGTTTCTTAACAACTGTGGAAAATAGGTCCACAGAAACACTTCTTCAAATTATCAGAGATCAGACAAGTGAATGTTTCCAGCACTTAACTGTGAACCATTCAATTGGTTTCAAAGATTTAGTAACCAGGTGTCACACAAATGCGATCGAGGGCCTTTGGCGGCAAGTGAAAGCCAAACTTCCACAGAGAAATCGCCAAAAAGAAAATGTTTGATTCATATTTGGCTGAATGTTAGTATCGACATGAAATAGAAGGAGCCGCCAACCGTGTCTCTCGATTTTTTAAGGACATACTTAAAAGTGTATGTGCCGCACACAAAGGGCGAAGAGGCGTTAGTTTAGTTCTTGTAAATACGTAGTAGTTAGTGTTTTTCTTGTTTCTAGTGTAATTTCTTAATTAATTTTTCATGTACTTGTTAGGTTAGTCATTTTATATTATATTCATATATACGTGTAATTTAATTCTACTAGACTTCATTATTCTTTTCAGCTAGGTTATGTTTTAGAATCGCTGTTACAGATGACCTGCGCGTAGGAAATGCGCAGTGTCACCAACGTATGCGCGAAAAATGTGAAGGTTTTTATGAGTAGTCCACGATACTGCATTTTTCCCGAAATGTCGACCAACTTAAAAGTCAAGCCTGACATTTGTGCACTTGTAATTGAAAATGTTTAGGCCTGTGGCATGGCTCTTCCTAAATCTCATTATTGGCTGCGGCGTCGAAACCAAAACACGTTGCCCGTGATATGGTTAAGTTTGTAGCGTTTTTTCTTTGGAGTTCCTTTATTCAACCATTTACAAGGACTAAATTGTGCATCTCTACTGCTGTTTTCAAAGTTACATGCAAGTATAAAATATTGACTTGTAAAGTAGTCTCTTAAGGAAATTTTAATTATTCATAGAGCTGCCCGCATTATGGGTAACCGTAAGAAACTAATTCGTAGTCAAGGACGTAAAAGAATCTAAAGCGACTATTGCAATTTTTCTCAGTCGTTTTGCAAGAACGAGTGACTAAAGCAACCGATGTTGGCCTAAATACTATTAGAGGAGCCCAACAAAGTGGCGGAAGAAAATTTACTTCTCCAAAAAAACAAATTACTAAACTTACCCCAGGTCATCTGTCGATCAATATAAAGAAGAAGTAATCCCAAGTGTGACTTTGCCATAAAAAGAGACCTACAATGAAAGCTGTATTCGAAGTCGAACAAAATGAAGGGGGGTGTTAATTTCACTGAGAAATTACATTCCTTTGGGCGAGTGGTACATAAAATGGGTTTTCAATAGAGAAAATGTCAAGACAATAGGCACGTTTTAATAGAAAAGAGAGAAACTCTGACAAAACGTGTTGATTTTTTAAGAAAATGTAAATGTACTCTTATCTGATTTACCTAATAAAGGTTTTGGTTCTCAAAAGTTTTGTCTAGACATGAATGCAATTTTTTCTATATGTGATTAATTTTAGTTAAGCTCTTACTGATGTTATTATACACTTATTTAATTTAATGACCATACATATGAATTAACCTTTATATGGTGTTTAGTTGTATTTTAGCACTTCTAACTTTTTTTATTACTTCATTGGAGACCATATTAGATGAATTAGAAAGAGTAAATCAGAAGCTTTTCATAAAAACTGCATTAAAGGAACTGCGAAGTTTCCAAAGGGGATTATGATTTGCGGCTGCATGTCAGCTAACGGACTGTTAATTTATTTATTATGTACACACTGGGACGTAAATAAATCACTATCAAAGTTTTATTGCTCCAAATAATGTTTAAATAATAATTTACCCATTATAGAGGGGTACTACTGAAATACTTGATCAAATTATATCACAATTATTGTTTTAAAGCATAAAACAACTAAAAATTGTATTCCCCTTCAAAAATTATAATATTAATAGTAGTTTATTTATCTAGAACGAAAAGTGGCATTTTAAAGACGAGAAAGTTTACTTGAATTACTTGCGAGGACCTTTAAAAACACTTTTCGTTCGTGGTGAATACAACGGTTTATTTCATACTGCAAGTTTGATGAATTTTAAATAAAAAGTAGTAAATCATTTCAAATTTTATGTCAACAACTGGCAATTTTAAAGTACTTGAACTTTAAAATTTTACTTTAAAGTACTAGGACTTTAATGTTCTATTTTTTGTACAATAAATAAGTTTTAAAGTACTTGAACTTTAAAATTTTACTTTAAAGTACAAGGATTTTAATGTTCCATTTTTTGTACCATAAATAATCCGAAAATAGTAGTTTATGTAACTAGTCCTCAAAGCAAGGCTTTAGGGGACGAGTCGTAATGTTTCCGGACGAGGCGGAGCGAAGCGCAGCCGGGTCCGTAATATGAAGATGAGTCCTCTAAAGCCATTTGAGGACGTGTTGCATACAACGTTTTTTTGTATTAGCTCTCCAAACATTATAATATGAAGTTTCAATTACCATTAACGCGGCATTATATTAGGAGGCCGCGCGAAAATGTATTTTTCGCTCCCCACACTGGTTACTTTGGAAACTGTCTAGGATCCTCAAAATGGCCATTTAGAGGCCTTGTACTTAAAGTCGTCATGGCAACTAATGTTTGAGTCCGCTAAAATGTTGCCATGACGACTTTAAGTACAAGCCTCTAAATGGCCATTTTGAGGATCCTAGACAGTTTCCAAAGTAACCAGTTTGGGGAGCGAATACAAAAAATGTTATTTTTGACATCAGTATGAAATAAAAGAAATAAATAAACAAATAAAAATATTAATTATATTTTTATAGAAGCTTTATGTGTTGAGGCTGATAGCAGGCAAAGCACATAAAGCCACTTTTATTGCGAATAACATATAAAATTTTATTTTCAAACGAATACTTATACTGCAATAAAAGTAACAAAATTAGAAAACAATAATTTAGTAGAAATGTAAAAACTCAAGATTGAGGTAAAATTGTGATACGTTGGAAATAATTCTTCCATGGTTATGATGGATAAAAATCACAAATAATAATTAAATTATATTGCTGAAATGTTTGATTTTGTTATCTTATATGAGTAGGCAGATAAAGTAGCAACAGTGGCAACTTTATATGCCTAATCAGTTAAAGTACTACCTTTACCTTTGGTTATAATTATAATTAACGCTTTCACTTTGCGAAGCAAGTCACATAAGTTTTCACTTCTATGTGTTTGAAAATGAACATATTTTATTTAGATTTACAAAATATAAAATTTAAATAACTTCTAAATGACTTAAAAATCTAATGACTTTCTAGTTTCTGAAATTATTTGTGAAGCAAAGAAAAATACATAAAATACAATAAAAAAAAACAGCCAATTAATCAAATAAATGGTAAAATAATTCAATATAGATTCCTCTAATGGTTAACAATCTAAATTGTCTTCAACGAAATCATCTTCTTGTTCAGACGATAGATTAGAACCGGATTCACCGCTGCCCTCTACTGTAATAATTATTTCTTCTCTGTTATCCATAATGTATTCCCACTTATGTTTGTCGACACTGCACATATATTCTTCCATTCTTGCACACTCACACTTCCAAAATTATTTTCTGCAGAAGTGTTAACATCGTCTAATTTGAATGTTGTATTATTTGTAGCAACATAGTTCTTTACTGACACCCATATTTTCCCCAATCTGGTTTAATTCTGGATGGTAAGGGGGTAATCGTAGGACTACGTATGCCCATGTTCCGCTAATAATTTCTCAATCATATAACTTTTATGTGTAGGTTTATGTAATTTTCTGGTACCATATAATTGGTTTTGTTTCATTCAACTTAATATAAATGTTTCTTACTGATAACCACTTTTGCATGTCTGCTTTTTCCAAACAAGTGTTGGATTCGGCTCAGTACAGACATTGTGATACCATCCATGCATTATCGATGACCAAAATCGACTTTTTTGAAGATTTGCTAATAATTTTTCTTTCAGGCAACATAATTTTAATGGTTTATTTCATCGTGGCAATAATCTGTCTCTTAAGTCCTGATTTAAACATCAGGAATGAATTTGGTACGAAACCTTTTCTACCTCCGGCATAAAGAATAATCAATGCTTGCTCTTTACTGACGGGGGATTTTAAAGAATTGTTGGTACCATCATCACAACATTTAGAACAGTATGGAAGCTATGCAAGTACG
>OW679197.1:56449853-56515553 GCA_940337035.1 Agriotes lineatus | reverse complement strand
CAACCCAGTGAGACAAATGTCTCATTAAAAAAAAACAAAAGAGACCGTTTTTCAAATAGAACGCGTATTAAATAAAAACTGTACCCAGACCTGGAAGGTGTCAAAATGGTACGCCGCATCGGAACATTTTGGAAGCTGTTAAAGTGGTTGCCTAACCGATCGAGGTTTTAAGGCGCAGAGGGTCGCAGCTCCGTTTGGCTGCTGAAACAGCGTACTGACACTTCCGGTTTTCGATAAATCACGTGATTTCTCGAAAATCGGAAGTGTCACGTGACTGAAATTTGGTTCCTGACCTGACATGACCATTCCAAACATATAACTTTAATAACTTTTTCTCTATCTCTTACGGTTTGACAGACAAAACAGCGTCCCGGACCGACAAGTCTATTAGATAAAGGATATGTTATGGTTAATACTATTATACAAGCATTAAGTCGTTTTATATCTGTTCAATATTTCACTTTTATAATTCATATTTTAGTGTTACTAAATAATGCAGAATCATAACGTTTTTGTTGAACATTGCTAATTACTGTTACAAAGAATTAAACTTGCAGTTATCTTTAATTTAATTAGATGAAATGTGAAGATTTTACATTTATGTAGCACAGTAGGTAGGTACACAACACTACACCTACAGGATTTTTTTCTTTTTGTATACATGCATGCTATGTATATATATTTTATAAAAAACCGTGTCAACGCATTGTTTTAGTTTTAATATAAGGAATATGCCTTTATGGATATTTTATCGAAAATAAGTCACCCATAGTTCTCAAAGCTACTACTTTTTCGTCTTTGCTGAAAAGAGTTGTATTAAAAATCATAATTTTATGCTAAACTCAGAGGGTGAAAACTAATTGTTATTAATTTGGCATTAAATAATTTTATTACTGTTTCCACAGCTTCATATAAAACCGAGGGTAGTATTAGTATTAATATTCCTGTTCATGTATGAAATCAAAATTGTTTAAATGTTCATTGCAATGCTTTCAACATGTCGGGTATATATTAAAAGTTAAATTATATATTGTGTCACCATTTGACAGATTCTAAAATTGTCAATGAACTAAAACGATTGGAATGTAGTGTATAGTTGGTTACTTATAGATTACAATAAAACAATGCATTAATATGTTTTCTTTAATAAAAGTACACAAAAAAAATCCTATATATTATTATTGTAAGAAGAAATTACATTAAACATTGTTATTCTTGATTAAGAACTTTGACACTAATATATTTGCTTTTTCTTTTCATTCAGTTGCCAAATACGTGAATACAGTTGTCATTTAAATAGCTAAACTTTGCCAACATTTTCTTTTTGTTCTCTTGTATAGGTACCTAACAATTATTATATGCAACCTTCTCTTTATACACCGTGGAACACACAGTTTAGTCTCAAGTAAGAAAAAAAGGAATGAGGCGAGAAGGAAAAAGGAAAAAGCAATGAAATAGAATACCTGATGCTGGAAATTACCAGGAAAAGATATGAATAATGTGACCAAGTAGGGGAATTGATAGAAACAAAAAGTAAACAGCAATAATGATACAAAGAATACAAATAACCAAAGCCAGAAGAAAAACAAACAATTACGAAAGGCAGAAGACGAAGGAGCATTAAATAACCTAATAAATAGACATAGTAGCATTGCAGGAGACAACGTAAAAAGATAGTGAAATTATGGACATAGAGGATTAAAGTTTTTTAACAGTGGAAGAAAGAAAAAGTGTTTGGAATGGGTTTTCCAGTAAATTAAGAATTGATCTCCCAACAAATAGAAACTGGAGAGAGTCGACCTTGACTTTCCAAGAAATAGCATTATAATGTATTAGCCGATTTCCACGCAAAGGTTAGAAGGGAAAATATATATGCTAATAATAGTAATTATGTAGAAAGTAATGACAAGGAGAACGAAAAGAAACACAGCAGATATTCAAAACTAAAAAAGCAAGAGAGGTTTGAACAGCAGAGGAAGAGCTTAAAGAGAGAAAATCAATAGAAACGGTAGAAGACCACTTGAAACAACTAGCAAGCATAGTATAGAAAACGGCAAAAGGTTACTAACAGTAGAGCGAAAGGTAGTTAAAAAGAACGGTTTAACACATAATGTAAGACAGTTACAAAGAAAAGGAATATAACAAGAACAGAAGAGAATAAAAGGATATACTAAGAGCAAAGAACATAAGTGAAGCCGATATGTAGACTATCAAAGAGAAGGTGTAAAAGAACGGAAATAGAAAAGCTAGATGAAGGATAAAAGAACAAATAAATTCTACCAAGAAGTCAAAAAAGCATGCGCGGATATCAACCCAAAACCAGGTATTGTAAAGACAAAGACGACAACCTAGACTGCGGCGACGAAGAGGAGTATCGGGGTGAATGCAGAGATAATAGATTCATTACATATCAATATTTACACTAACGCAAATACGTACTTATTGATATGAACACAAAGTAACGTCATACGCACCGTTGATTGACTTTATACAAGCCTATGAAAAGAAAACAAATATACATCGCAATGACAGAACTAGGCACACCGATGAAACTAACAGAGATAACGAAAATTACCTTCCAAGGCACAAAAACAAGAGTGAGAATGCATGGGGATACGTATAGGACGTATAAAAAGATGCTTTAAACAGGACGACCATCTTTCTTCAACCGTATTCGATCTACTAGTGTTGGAAAATTTAATGAGAAAAATTGGTTTAAACAGAGAAGGAATGATTTAGAGAAAAAGCCACCAACGCGTACGATATGCGGATGATGTAACATTATTAGTAAGATCGAAACGAGAATTAATAGAAATAACAAGAAACGTAGAAGGCGAAGTAAAGAAGATGAAGTTGAGAATAAACGAACAGTTGACTAAGCAGAAAAGGAAAACTAACAGGATCGGGAATTAAGCTGCGCAAAATTGAAAAATTTTACATTTCTGAGTACTTCAATATTGTAATAATAGAAAGCAAATAGAAACCGAATTGATAAAATGTGCCAAATGTGCGAGTATGCTAAATAACGTGTCAATGTCGCGGAGTGCAAAAATTAAAATATATAAAGCATAATAAGTGGTAAAGGAAACAGTAATTTATGCAAGTGAGACGTGGTCAGACCAGAATAGGGTTGAGATATGGCAAGGGAAGATACTGCGGAGAATATATGAGCGAAAAATAATAGACGGGGGATGGGAAAGAAGGTAATTAGGAGCTTGGACTGTTATATGAGGAACCAGATGTAGGGACAACGAGAAGGACTGGTGGAAATAAGAAGAAGAAGAAAACATAAAAGAATGTGGCTGGTTGCAGCGAAAAAAGACTTTGCATTTTTAAAAAGAGGATCACAGAAATAAGTCGAATCACGAAGGTATTTACAATTTTCAACTCCAAGGAAAAGGTTTTTTTAGAAAGTCAGAGATGGAGCTAATCCAAAACAAAAACTTTATATTTTCATAATTTGAAAGTTGCACATTGCCAAATTCTATGATTACTTGGTTACTATTAATATGGAAAATTTACTAAAAATTTGTTACAAACTACTGCTAACCTGCAAACTTCTTGAAAGTGATGATTGTTGCAAACTTTCCGAGAAACTGTTGCAAAGTTGCTGGAAATCTGACGCAACTCACTAAAATTGTCTCAAAACCTTACTTAACTATGCCGTTGGCTTGTTAAACAATTTACTTAATTTTCTAAAAAAATCCATTTATTCAAACGTTGCTACTAAATTTACTAAAGACGACCTCCCACTATGCTACACATGTACTGACAATTTACATAAACTTTCTAAAATATTGCTCAATGCTGTTGCAAATTTACTGAAATCAAAACTATACTGCACCTGCTTTGAAAATTAATTGCAAATTTATTAACAATGTACTGCAAATTAGAGATGGGCGCGTGAGTGAATTTTCGCTCACGTCACGCACGTTTCACGCTTGCTTTAAACAGTCACGTTCACGCACGTTCACGCTCACGTTCACTCACGTTCACGGCGTGACACGCCACTCACGACGTGACACGCAGCTTTTATTTCAAAATTTAAATTCAGATAGAACAGAACGTTCAAATTTAAAACCAATGAAAAAACCCTAAAGAGAACTAAAAATATGTTTTGCACCTGACATAATTTACGTGATATGTTGCAATCAGAATAGTTGACATAAAAAGAAAAAAAATTAAATTGACTACTATAACTTCGACAAGGGATAAATACTGATTTCTTGCAAATATATTTCTTGCAGTTGTCTTCAAAGACATTACTTTTAATACCAAAAGCTGTCATTGGAATTGACGTTTCCCTTATTGGTATGAGTACAGAAGGTATATGTTGGCAACACTTTTAATTCGTAGCTTTGAAAGTACTTTTACGTACAAGGATCAACATTTTCAGCGTTAAGGCGAGTATACAAAAAAACATTAGGTACTTTTCTAAAAATAGGTTCATCTACACATCTACATAATACATTTTTGGTTTAATAATAAAACGTAATTAACATTTTCAGCGTTAGCCGAGTATAAAAAACAAACCATTACTTTTATTAGAATAATAAGTTCATCTACACAACTACACATTAAAATGTTGATTTAAAATAATATGTAATCAACATTTTCAGCGTTAAGTCGAATTCTGCGCTCTTCTAAAATTCGCCCAGCTGTAGAAAATACTATTTCGCTTGTAGCGGAACTTGCCGGTATGTTTAAAATTTCTCACGATTTTTTTTAACAGTGGCATATTTACACTGTTTTTCCAAAATCCTAAAATGTCATCTACATTTCCGAATTTTAATTTAACATACTAATTTAGTTCTGCTTCGACATCATCCTAATTACATGTGTCATCGTCAGAGCTATCTCTAAGTGTAGAAAGATAAGAATCTGATGCTGATGTACCAGTTTTGAGTCGTTTGCTATGTATTTCATCATTATCATCTATAGTTTTATTTGCATTATAATCTTCTCTTTTATGTGAAGGTATGAATTTGAAGGATTTATAATTAGGGTCTAAAAATAAAGCCACATAATGTAACTTGTTTGGCACAATTCGTGATTTAATGACGTTTAAAAGTTGCTGCACCCTGCAGTTTTTTATTCGTTACTAAATGTTTAACGTGAAATTAACGTGAATCACGCCTTGGAAATTTTCACTCACGCTCACTCACGTTCACGTCACGATTTTCAAATATTAGTCACGTTCACGACGTGACACGCCGTGACACGACGTGTCACGACTGTTTTCACGTCACGCGCCCATTCCTAGTTTAGAGTGTGATTAGCAATAATTTAATTGTAATTGGTTTTTCTCAAGTTTTCCTTATTTTTCCTTTAAAATCTATAGAAAAAAAATGTGTACACACTACGATAATATTTTATTATCGACTAAACATTTCAGTGTTAGTTTTTATGTACATGTTTATGGAATTTCAAGAAAATTCTGTTTAGATCTACAAATTTTTGTTAGAAAATACTCTGCAAGATCTGTAATCTATAAGCACCAGGTAATTTATTATTATACACATTGTAATGATTTAATGCCCACGGCAGTTCTGGTTACATAACTAAGACACGCACATGAAATAAAGATTCAGATTTTTTTTATGCAGAAATGTTTGAGACGGTACGAAAGTTATTTGCAGCGTTAGTGTTAAAAATTACTAGGCCAACAATCACTAACGCAGCTGAAAGGTAAAAAGTGGTGTAATAAAGCATAGGATGCAAAGAGCATGAAAAGGCAAACTACGTTAGAACAAAAACATAGTGCAGTGTTAATAAAATTCGTGAAAAATAGTGCGATTTAAAACTAATGTGTAAAAATCAGAGATTTAAGGTTATAAAGTTTCTAAGTAAAACATGGTATCAAAACTTACTTCAAAACAGTTGTAATTAGTTGCTAAGATAAGTAATGTTTATTTGTTGTTGTTGAACCAAGCCATAATAAAAGATAGCTGTGTGCAAGAGTGGCTCGTAGAAAATTATTATAATATAAAAGTCTCTTTGTGTGAGTTAAAAAGTTGTTTTCATTAATCACCAGTCTGCAGAGTGCCTGTGTGTAGAATTTCATCGTGATATAATATCCCTGCGAAGAGGAAAGTTGACCTGCAAAGTTTGTACAAGTGGGTAGGGATGGTTGTCAATTCCCGGACCTACTCTTTTGAACCTAGTTCGTTTGCCGGAGTAGGTGCACCTGGTTCGGCGTTCCTTAAAGAGTAGGTCGCCTGATCCGGCATTCCTTTAATGAATCAAACCTCTATGCAACCGCCGCGCCAGCGAGCGGAGCGGCGGATCTGTAAACGGAATGCCGGACTCTCGCACCTAGGAGTGATCCGTCGTTCCTTCAAGGAATCGAACCGTTTTGCACCTAAGCCAAACCGCCCCAGCGCTGAGGAGCGCGGAGCGGCGGAACTGTGGAACGGAATGCCGGACTCTTGCTCTTACGAAGCGGATCGGATCGCTCCTCTTTCTTGGACTGCAAAGACGTCGAATTTGAAATCGGAAAGGAAATGGATCGACGCGGTTTGCGCTTTGCAATCGTTCGTAACTGACTAGGAACTGCATAATCTACGCAAGGAATTTAAGATTCGGATTCTTAATTGCGGGATCGTAATGGCAATGCCTCGTGTGTTGTGTCAAAATCATAGACCATGTAGGCTACTGTAAGGTATAAATAGAAAAAACGAAAAACATTTCATAATTTTAAATTGTAATAAACATATTTAATTGTAATAGTTTATTGATGCCCTGCTAATGCAATTACAATTGAAATAGGCGACCCAGCAAAAACTTCCGACCGGAGCCGTCGGATCAAATCAAAGTCACGTCCCCTACATTAACATATGAGTCATAACATGCGACTGTAGGTGCAGGCCCATCAGAGATCCGACTCCGACCGCTCCAGCGTCTGGCGAGACCTGCTATATCCCGGTGACCACAAGCGGAACTGAACCTAGTTTCTTGCACCTAGTTCGGAGTCGGAGTCGGATCAGGTGCACTTGATCCTTTAGCGGAACAGGTTTTACCATCCCTACAAGTGGGTCCGACATCGAGGGCAGTTTTCGACCACGTTCGGGTTAGCAGCCGGCTGAATTTTGTGTGCTACGTGTGGAGGAGACCTTTCTTCAGCTCGATCTGCAGGAATTAGTAGCAGAAAGCCTTCAGAAGATTAATTGGAGCCGCGGCGTCCTTTCATTTTTTGAACCAGCAACGAAGATCCACTTTCAAGGTAAATTTCAGCAGGAAAAACGTTCCCAGGGTTCTTCAGCTTTGGGCAGCATGAAGAATAGAAATTGTAGGAGTCCAGAAGAGCTTTCCCGCCCCAGAATTGTTCTAGAGGATTTTTATTGCGATAGCGTCCCTTGATTGTGCGGTTGGCGTCAGATTTGGACACAAAGCAAGAAGTGAAACAATTGCCAAATAACGCGTCTCTTTGCCGTTACGTCACGAAAAAAAAACAGGTTAACTATACTACGTCATTATTAATTATATTGCATACCTGACGTAAAATTGTTGGAGAACTTTAAATTCAATTACGGTAGTTTTGTGCGATCAACCGTCTGTGTTTATGCCGTCAATTTCGAGGTTAACTGTCAGAAGGTCGGGTATTTGCCATACTCGTGCAAAATTCATACTCAACAGTAATTATTATACTGGGTGTTAAAACTTAACCCTTTGATAACAGTTTTTCTCATGATTGCCAATAAATAAAATAGAAAAAGCAATAAACTGTTTATTTTGCTAGTAAATAATACACAACATAAATTTTTAATAAGCCCTGAGATTGACAACATTTTGAATTCTTTATTGAAACCAAACTAATAATTATTTGTATTTGTGGTGATATTCCTACACATTATTTATGTAGGATATCATTGCAATATTTAGTAAACGTTTTATGTTAGAGCGTATGTGAAGTTGGGCAGTGAGTGCACTATTAAAAATATCTCTTAAAAATTCTCTGTTGGAATTAAGAAGTAATTGTGCTTTACTTAATTTTTTATGTTTATTTATAGAAAGGGTGGGTCACAAAACCTTGTTGGTGCGTGTCATGTAGTGTACTGCAGTTTCGTTGGTGAAATAAAGCTAGTGATTTAATTGTTATATTGAAAACATTGAGGAAATATGTAACAACTATACACTACCAAATTCAGGACAACAGAGAGCGTCTTTCTGTTCGTAACCATCCTGCTGCCCCTGTTAGCTCCCACCACTGCTTAGGTAAGCTGAGTAAGGAGATGCTGCTCCCTGTAGCAAAATCAGGTAACATTTGGAGCCTTTTACTATTTAGAACTGTAACCCAATGAAACGCCCTTTTCTACCACTCAGCTCAGGAATGCATACAACCCAGACTAGCACAGAACTCCTGGCGATTTATGTTCGTAGGTAAGGACTAGTTCAGAGCGCCTGTTGTTAAATAAAAAGAAATAAAATAAACGCTAGTTGCCAATAACGACGATAGAAAAACCAGTCTAACTACAGTCAAATACATGGACTTGCCGTATAGGGCTTTGACGTAGAAGAACCTAAACTCAAAAGAAAAACGAAGAGGTTTGGGGCAGAACATAAGGAAAACCCTAGGAGTAAGTCAATAACCTAGGCTTTCATGCCAAATATTCAGCATAAAGAGAAAAACACAGATTATGTGATAATAGTCACAGTAAAAACTACAATAAAATGGATAATAACCAATACCAAGCGACTTCTTTCAAATCAGCCAGAAATTTCAAAAGAACGTTATTGATGTATAAACACTAACACAAACTCGTCAAATGCAAAAGAATTTTGAAATTGAAAAAAAATTACATTGAGCTGGGTTCGTTATATTCAAAACGACCCTGAAAGTTACATTAATAAAAATATAAAATTTATACGAGGTTCTTGAGATTCTAAAAGCGGCAAAAGTTATATTACTATAATATCAAAATTTAAGCTTAGCAATTAATAATAAAAAAATCTGGTGTGATACACGTACACAACTTTATTTTACAGTGATCTTGTAATTAGCCAAAAATTTGATTTTTATTTTGAGGTATTTGTTAAAAATTTTCAAAAATTACAAATTCTACAGAAACGTACAAAATAGAGCGTTAGTTCAAAAGAATTTTTTTTCTAAAATTTTAAGCTGAATTCAAAAGTGTAACAATATACCGGGTGTTCTATTTAAAATAAGAGTTAATAACAAAATATTTTAGATGTATTTAACTGGAAAATCACATATTTCACAGCAATACACATTAAACATTTAATAAAAATGTAAAGTTTGAAAAAAAGCGTTAGAGCCATTTTTGAAAAAATCGAAAAGGACTGAAAAATCACAAAAGTAAACACCATACTTCCGGTTATGCGATTTTCTTCAAAAGCTTGCTGTCGCATCTAGATAGTACACAAAACTTATATATGACGTTTCAACGCCATACCTCTTTTCGCACACACATACACACACACACACACAGACCGATGAACAAAAAGAATGATCAAAGTGATAAACCTTAAAGGTTGTTTAAATATACTCAACTCAATACAGCAAAAATGTAAACATTAATTTACTTAACTGTATTCTTTCTCTTTTACCGCATAAGCAGTGTCGAGTTGGTATGGTTCTTCATTATAGCTCTTGCACAAATGTTTTAAAATGTTACTGTTGAAATAAAGACACAACGTGTCGTCCACTTTCATACGGGGCTTTATCCGGAGTAAAACAAAAAACCACGGTAAATCAACGTGTCAACCACGCAGAAGGCGAAACTCTTCTATCTATCAGAAAGAAGAAGTGGAAATTTATAGTCAAGAGCCGTCGCAGTTTGTCAGGTCATTTTGGTATTTTAAATAGCCACCTAGGCTTTAGGGCAGCGTGCCCGTATGCTAAACCCTTTTAGTTCTTTATTTGGCTCCATCGCCTAATTCCAGAATCATGATTTCGCACATATTTGGCCCCAAACGCAGTATTTCTCGTCGGTTGGAGCCCCCCTCTGATGGCGCTTTGGCAGCCGAGCGTATCGCTCGCAAGAATTCCGAATCTTCTAGAAAGCACGCCGTTGTGGCGTGATACCATTGTTGCCGGCATTAATTTGTTTCATTTTATCGCCCCGCGATTGGCTGCCGAGGTTTAGTCACGTGGGGACGCGACCAAGGTGACCGGTGCCAGCGCTTCCCTCTGGGCATTCAGCCGAGAGCCGTCGATCGTATAAGAGGTCGGATAGTGTATGCGTTCGTACGGCGCTCCCGCCCTTGGCGGGGGCGTCAGCCTTTTTCCCGTCGAGTGCTGCTTCGGCAGGTATGTGACAAACGGTTTCGCCTTAAGTGGCAGTTGACCGCAGCCCATTGCAGAGAACGCTCGTGTGGTGGTTGTGAGTGTGAGTTTCGAATTGTCTTCGGCGTAGCGTGGGTGCTTTTTGAGCCCAGTTCCTGCTTCCGTAAGTAAGGGGTCGTGCCCCCTTCATCTCGACCTTCGAGGATCTGCCCGCAGAACGAAAGTGGCCCATTTTTCGTCGTCCCGTTGTACGCGTCCTGACGCGTCTCACGTCGCCATTATGGCGGATGTGCACTCATCCCTATAGCCGTCGAACATCGAAGGTACCTGCCACCTAAGACTGCAGCCTGTCGCAACTCAACTGTACCAGGCTCCCCAACCGCTTACATATTAAGGTATGTGTATGTTGCGAGTGCGAATTTGTTCTTTACTGTTTGCTGCATAAGGCGTCGCGCCAGCATATTTGTACATTCATTCAAAATTACAGACTGTCCATGTTGCGAGTGCTAATTTGTTCTTTACTGTTTGCTGCATAAGGCGTCGCGCCAGCATATTTATACATTCATTCAAAATTACAGACTGTCCATGTTGTGAGTGCTAATTTGTTCATTACTGTTCAACATCTGTCGCTAGGTTTAGAGCGCGCGCCAGCTGGTGTTCTTAGTTATAATCTATTTATAGATATAGTGCGACGCACTCTGCTGCACCATTGTAACCCGTTAGTCAATACATGATTTGTTAGCTAAGGGAACTATTGTTTTGTTTCGACTTGTGCATGTTCTGTTACAGATAAGCGCCCCCCTTCAGTGTACTGATTATTGTGCGACGGAACGAGGGAGCTTTGAGCGTACAGGTGGGTAAGACAGCTGCGTAGTCGCGGTCGGATTGACACCTAATTACAATCCTTGCATAAGGCAATCCCGAAATTGTTATTTGACCTTGCAATTCTTGAGTAATCCTATCGGCGGAGTATTTTGCGTGCTTCGCTCCCGTCTAACCGTCCAGGCCCGGTTAGCCGGGTTAAGACAGGCTTGGTGGCGCCCTCATGATTTCGACATACCCTATATATATATTATGCCGCAACACGCTTGCCCAGAACGTACCGTGTGACTCACGCCCGACTCCCTGAGCGTTCCAGCCGTGGCCTATTAGCCTATTTCGAACCGATTTCAGGGCAAGGGTGCCAGTTTTTCAGGACTGATTCCGTGGTGCGATGCTCACCTTGGGTGGGTGTCGTAAAGTTCTTTTAATACCGTAACAGGCTAATTTTGGCGCCCAACATCTGGGGCATTGTATGTTTGTTTTTCTTATTAAGCCACCCGTTGTCTGCCTAATTTTGGTGCTCCGACGCCTGGAGCCTATTGGTGCACGACAACGCCCGACCTCATTTTGAGGTTTTCTTTTTTTTTGCGTTGTGTGTCTTAATTTTGTCGCTCAACGCGGGGCCTTTCAGGCCTTTCTGGCTTTGCTTTGCTTAGCCTTGTTGTGTCATTTATATTGTTGTCACAAATGTTTTTTTTCGTCATTTCGAAGTGGTATGGACTGGTAAACCGTTTTTTTTCTTAGTAGAATATTTTACCGAGCTTCTTTTCTTGTTTTCTATTTGTCTTTTCCTGTTTTCTTCTGTTTTCTATATGTCTTTTCTTGTCTTTTCCTGTTCTTAGTTTATTTTCATTAGTTTTCTGGACCGTGTATATGTTTTTTCTTAGTTGTCATTTGTCTTTACGTTTCTTTTCTTGTTTTCTATATGTTTTTTCTTGTCTTTTCTCATTTTCTATTTGTAGTTTTGTGTTTTGTTGTTGTTTATCGCCTTTTTGAGTTTTCTTTTTGTGTTTTCCATGTCTTTTCATATTTTGAGTATCTTTTTCGTCATTTTTACCGTCGTTTCTTGTTTTTCTTAGCCAGTTCATACTACCGAGATCTCTTGTTGCATTTAGTGCAGATTTTATCCCGTATTAGTCGGATTTAGTACCAGATGTTGTTGAGTGAAGGTACCGACCTTGTTTTTTTAAGTCTTTTCGAAGGCTTAATTGGGAGTTTCGATTCCCTGTCGTTTACATTGTTTAGCCTTGGGCTAAGTTGACACTTTTGTTGTATCGAACTGACGTTTATCGATTTTGACGTTGATGATTGCCGATTTTGACGATTTTTTTTTCCTATCGTTTGGTGTTGTGCCGCGTTGATTTTTGGTGAGCAGGTTGGAATTCATTTTCAGCTTCATCACTGCGTTTTGGTTTGTTGATCAGTTGTGGATTGTTGTTGGTGTGCTTGGGGAGATTCGCTCGTGCGGTTATTACGTCCCTCAGGCCATCTTCTTAGTTGGTTTGACGTAGTTATTTTCGTTGGACTTTTATTTCATTTTCATTATTATCATGTACCGCCCAACTTTGTTTACCGACTTCTTCATGGACACCCCTAACAGTTATCGCAGTGTTTTGTACACATACCGTTAGCATTTAACGAGTCTTTACCGCTGGTCGGAATGCTTCGTACTTGTTGACGTCATGTTGTCAAGTATCGTGTTCTTTGTGAACAGTTTCGTTGAAGCTTTTGAGCTTTGTGTGACACCAGGGCCCGGTTGTTCGCATAAGGTTTCTTAAGTGTAAAGTGTTTGAGTATTTAAAGATTTTTGACTTTTTTTTGTAGTGATGCCCTGTTGTTTTCGTGGCCTAGCGCTCTTTTACCGTACCGTTGGCCGTCGCCATTTTCAACCACCTGTGTGGGATTACATAAAGAGAGCGTGTTTCTGGTCATTTTGTTTCGTGCGGACCCTGTCGTCGTAAGGTAGTCCCTTTGGGCCGCATGGAGTTCTGAAAAGGATTTATTGGGCATGCGTCATCGAACGCCTACACCCTTGGAGACTTGGTTCTTCCGGATTTTCTTTTGGTGTTCGGTGTTGGAGTCACTTTCGAGCTCGCGCTTTGCGGTTTAATAGTCGACTTGGCTCCGGCATCGGCATTGATTGAGGATTTCGGTGGACTGAGTTTTTCCTATTACTGATTATGACTATTTTGACAGTTTCTGTCACAACCATTTTCCCTTTTTGGTGGTTCATCCTCTTCTCTTGGGTACTCATACCAGTTGTGGGATCCACACAATGCGCCGATCTCGTGACGCGCAGCGTGCCCTCTTCAGGTAACCCTTGGGTGGGACTTTGGACTTCCATTTCTATACCCCCCCTCCCTGTGTTCTTTTGGAACGGTTGGTCGGAAGTGTCCACAGGTGTAAGACTTGTTTGTACCCGATTTCGACAAAGTTTACGTATTTCCACTGGCGTATCCAGTCTTTCTTCTTCCTCTTCTCTCTTCCCACCTTTGCACCCTATCTATTGGCCAGTGTGCGTAATCCCTTTGGGGGTGCACTCTATCGTATTGAATGTTTTTTTTTGTTTTGTTCGTTTTTCGTTGTTGCGTTTTCGTTTGAGTGCTCGTGGCGCCGCAGCCAAAATGCCCCGTTGATTTTAAGAGACTTCGGGGAACTCTCTTTCAAGTAAGGGGAGTGTCAGGTCATTTTGGTATTTTAAATAGCCACCTAGGCTTTAGGGCAGCGTGCCCGTATGCTAAACCCTTTTAGTTCTTTATTTGGCTCCATCGCCTAATTCCAGAATCATGATTTCGCACATATTTGGCCCCAAACGCAGTATTTCTCGTCGGTTGGAGCCCCCCTCTGATGGCGCTTTGGCAGCCGAGCGTATCGCTCGCAAGAATTCCGAATCTTCTAGAAAGCACGCCGTTGTGGCGTGATACCATTGTTGCCGGCATTAATTTGTTTCATTTTATCGCCCCGCGATTGGCTCCCGAGGTTTAGTCACGTGGGGACGCGACCAAGGTGACCGGTGCCAGCGCTTCCCTCTGGGCATTCAGCCGAGAGCCGTCGATCGTATAAGAGGTCGGATAGTGTATGCGTTCGTACGGCGCTCCCGCCCTTGGCGGGGGCGTCAGCCTTTTTCCCGTCGAGTGCTGCTTCGGCAGGTATGTGACAAACGGTTTCGCCTTAAGTGGCAGTTGACCGCAGCCCGTTGCAGAGAACGCTCGTGTGGTGGTTGTGAGTGTGAGTTTCGAATTGTCTTCGGCGTAGCGTGGGTGCTTTTTGAGCCCAGTTCCTGCTTCCGTAAGTAAGGGGTCGTGCCCCCTTCATCTCGACCTTCGAGGATCTGTCCCGCAGAACGAAAGTGGCCCATTTTTCGTCGTCCCGTTGTACGCGTCCTGACGCGTCTCACGTCGCCATTATGGCGGATGTGCACTCATCCCTATAGCCGTCGAACATCGAAGGTACCTGCCACCTAGGACTGCAGCCTGTCGCAACTCAACTGTACCAGGCTCCCCAACCGCCTACATATTAAGGTATGTGTCTTTGAACTGATTACCGCTGTGAACGCGAGCGAGCCGTCACATCTCTTGTGCCTACAGGCACTGTCGTCATATTTGTCCATGTTGCGAGTGCAAATTTGTTCTTTACTGTTTGCTGCATAAGGCGTCGCGCCAGCATATTTGTACATTCATTCAAAATTACAGACTGTCCATGTTGCGAGTGCTAATTTGTTCTTTACTGTTTGCTGCATAAGGCGTCGCGCCAGCATATTTATACATTCATTCAAAATTACAGACTGTCTATGTTGCGAGTGCTAATTTGTTCATTACTGTTCAACATCTGTCGCTAGGTTTAGAGCGCGCGCCAGCTGGTGTTCTTAGTTATAATCTATTTATAGATATAGTGCGACGCACTCTGCTGCACCATTGTAACCCGTTAGTCAATACATGATTTGTTAGCTAAGGGAACTATTGTTTTGTTTCGACTTGTGCATGTTCTGTTACAGATAAGCGCCCCCCTTCAGTGTACTGATTATTGTGCGACGGAACGAGGGAGCTTTGAGCGTACAGGTGGGTAAGACAGCTGCGTAGTCGCGGTCGGATTGACACCTAATTACAATCCTTGCATAAGGCAATCCCGAAATTGTTATTTGACCTTGCAATTCTTGAGCAATCCTATCGGCGGAGTATTTTGCGTGCTTCGCTCCCGTCTAACCGTCCAGGCCCGGTTAGCCGGGCCTATTAGCCTATTTCGAACCGATTTCAGGGCAAGGGTGCCAGTTTTTCAGGACTGATTCCGTGGTGCGATGCTCACCTTGGGTGGGTGTCGTAAAGTTCTTTTAATACCGTAACAAGTTGAGTGAAGAGTGTTAAATGGTACATACATTTCTTTATATTAAGTTATATTAAGAACGAAGCGCACGCAGACGAAAAGTCAATTCGTCGGAGCACCACCCATCCGTAAAAACGAAGGGAATACCACGCTTATATTATAATATTCTCACATCGTATCTTGGTTTTCCAAGAAAAATATCGTGAAAGAACTACTGAACCATATCATATTAATTCTGGAGCATCACGGGGGAGCCTTTTGAGACCTGTTCTCTACGATTGCAAAATTCGCTGACGACACAACGATCTTGGCAACTCATCAAGACCCAGCAAGCATAATCTAAAGCATGTTAGAGTTTCGAGGAAGCGTAAGCTGGTCAAGTGATTATTGGCAACCGGCTTCCTGGAGTGGAAAATAGGGTACTTTAGAAGCCGATGAAGTTTGGTACTACAACCTATCCATAGAGTTACAAAAATGTGAGCTTTAAAGACTAGAAGCCAAACGCGTTTACAAAATTTTAAACCACAGATGTAAACCGGGGCCGAGGAGTAATAAATTCTTAGTTTATTTTAAGTTCTTACGGCGCACTGGTGGAATTTCTTTTTTCTCAAACCGCAGTGGTCGAATTTCATTCTGACCGGTTAGCTTTGCGCTTAAGTGGGAAATGTTGGATGAGGATTGCAAATTCTGTCTTGTGCCCACATGAGTGAAACTGAGACCTAAGCAATCGCAGCAAGAAAGTTGAGTGGGCCCCCCATCGGGTTGGGGCGAGGAAATTTACAACCTGTAATACACAGTCGCAGACAAGAATATCGATTTTGACGTCACAGAACCTTGCTGTTCCCCACGTCGCGACTCGCGTCTGTCTTATCTGGTTTGTTGTGGTTTGAGGTTAAGTGTCGTTAGAGTCGCGCAGTATCTTGATACTTGGTATCTAAACTACTTGTTACAGATACAGATATTGTATCTGTATCTGTATCCGTCTTCTTGAAAAGTAGCTGTAAAAAGTATCTACTGATACAAAATTATCACATATAATCTCATAAGAGCATTAATTCTTTCCGGAAATATTTTGAGTGCGTTCCAACAACGTCGTATTAATTTGCCCGAGCGTGACGAGAGGGCAAATTCGGACGTTGTTGAAATGCACGAAAAATAATTTCCGGATATGAATTAATGCTCGAATGCAGATTCGGTAAGAAAATCGTAACGACACAAACCCTAAAAAGAAGTAATGTCTACCTACAAAAAATTTCCAAGAAATTTTGTTGTTGTCTTGGTTATGGCTCGAGAACTAATTTTTCTATTGGTCATTAATGAGTGTCGTACGATTTTCAGCCTCAGATACTCAGATACATAAAAGGTTTATTTGCAGATGAATGCGTTTCAAACCTGTCCGGTTGTCAACCTTTTCGAAGGTCAGGCTTTATGCCTGGGTTCAATAGCTTTGCCCTTTTCTTTGCGGAGAGAGCGTCAGTCACCCGGCCTTTAATCTCCTGGCCAGGCTGCCGTTATTCATTCGTGTGACTTTGAGGAGTGCCGAACTCAATTTGATAAGCACTAAAAAAAGTATTTGTATATGTATCTGTATCCGTGGACCATTCACAAAAGTATCTGTATCTTGTATCTAAGATACCGGAATTATGAAAGTATCTGTATCTGTACTCCAGATACTTTTAAAAGTATTTTGTTCAACTCTGAGTGTCGTGTTGTGCGTAGTTTACAGCTAAGTATTACGTATTTCGTTAAAATATTTGTTTATTTTAAATTCTATCGATTTGATTCAGCTCCTGAATTTATATTAGGTATTGTTTTGTGCTTGTGCTACTCAGTCAGAGTTTAACATCTGAGCTGATTTGTCGTTTATGCACTGCCTGCGCGATTTACGGTCGGGTGCGCTGTCTTGCTTATTTAAGGGGTAGTCACAAGTAATGGGAATTCTATCGTTCATTAGGGTGTGAATCCCAACTATGGCTAGTGCCGAATTTGTCGATTGGCTCCTCATTGTATCTTAAAAAACAGAGAGTTGTGTTTTGCCGTTGTAGTTAATTTAACCATCTCCTGTTCACTAAGTGAATGTTGACTATTCTTCGCCACCTCGCAGACGAGGTTGTAGAGATATCATCGCCATCTCGCCGCCTTTCCGCATACTCGGACGACTTGGACGCCCTTCACAGGGATTAATTGTACTCATATTCAGGTTTTTTGCAAGCCCTAACGCAGACCATGGACGCCGCAGTCGTGTAAGCTAATTAACAGTTTTGAACCTGCATCCTATTTGCATGTAATAACACTGCGTAGTCATAAATTGTTTTATCGGATTTCAAAAGACTGAATTAGAGTGTTCTGAAGTGAATGCCAATAATTGTTGAATTTGTGCCATTACATACACAATAGAGAGATGTGAAGTCAGATGTTTAATATCAAATCAATTTTTGCGTTATAACGTTCCAATATAATTAAATTAGGTAGTCCCTTCCGGGCTACAACTTTAGAATAGTTCGGCCTACGCTTGCTGGTGTAAACAAGAATTTCACAGTTAGACTGTACATACAGTTACGTCACTTAGGGTGATGTTAACTTTGAATTTTTATGGGAAGAAACACTGACTTCAGTGTAAATTGGTGTTTGTAATCAACAGAACCGCTCAAATAATATTACTGGCGTGTTTTCTTATATTTTTCTTTCTTCAAAATCGCAGGATGAGTTCTAAAGTAAACAAAATTAGATCTTGCAGGTGTTTCAGGTGATGGAAGCTAAAGGTAGGTATCCGGTTTGTCGCAACTGTTAGAGGAATATCCCGATATAGCTGGTTGACTCGCGTATCGAGGTCTGAGTGATTCGACAGTTGGTTAATCCCGAAGTACAAACCATCGTGGTCCTTTAGGATCCAAATGTTGAGCCTTAAGTAATGAACCTGGCAGACGATGGGTTTTAATTTAAAGGCTGTTTTGGGTGTCGTGTTTCGTTACTGGTACCAGCAAGCCACGAATACAAGGGGGAGCGGGTTGAAGGAGTTATTTGGAGTATTTTATTTAAGCACTGGTTTTAACAAGTCGCGAATTCGATATTGAGCGGGTTGAAGGGGATATTTGGTAGGTTGTGATCAGATACTTGTTCCAGCAAGCCACGAATACGACGAAGAGCGGTATAGAGGAAGTATCTGTAGATACTGAATCTAGCAAGCCACACAAATGCTCTATACGGTTAGGTTTGTAGTTCAGGAGAGAGTCGGGAGTTTTTGAAGTTTTTTCCAGGCGGGTTTAGGAACTCAAGTGCCTTACCGTTCTGGACGGTTTAATTGCCCAGGTCTAGGTCTCGGACTGGCGGGAAGACAAAGTTCGTATCAATGTGGCAGGTCTGTTTCACTTGTCAGGATCAAGAGGTGATCTCCAGGCTCGAAAGGAAAGTTTTTCAGGCTGCAGGCGTCTTCGGAGCAACCCAAAGAGCCTAGGGGCTGGTAGTTCCTTTAGTTGGAGCTGGTTGGACTGGTCGCTGGACTTAACTGCCTCTATTAGGACAACTTGGTTTAATAGCTTTTAGGACTTCTTCACCAAGACTATTTTCTGGGAAAATTTGAGATGACTTGCGCTGGGCTTCGTTGTAAGCAGATTCGCGCACCGTTGAGCTGTTTTGTTTATCGCTAAGTTTTGCGCACAGAAGATTCAAATACCTATTATGACGTATTGACAACGTAAAAATCTAAGCATATTATTCATGCTTGAAATAAATTTTGAGCAGGTGCTAATGTCACAATGCAGACTCACATATCGTTTACCATCAAATTGACTCTATTTTCCAATTGCATTCCGCCGGCGCAAGTTATTGTTGCAGGACTGATTGATTTTGTGGGTCAGTAATCGCATCGCTGAGCCGTATAATTGGTTATTTGATTAATATTACAGTCGTGTAATCATCGAATTTTTCCCGTAACTTAAAAATGGCGCTGTTGTAACGCTTGCTTCCGTATAAATTTTTAATACCAAATATTAATATAATATGTTCAAATTTATACATCGCCCGATCCAGCGTTATTAAACACAACGTCGTGTCAATGGCTTTGAAGATAAGGCCGCGTGGGCCGATGATCCATTGAAGATAACAACGCCGCAGCCAATTTCCACCCGGTGATTTGCAAGAGAATATCTAGGTCATTGATCATCATCGTTGGCACTACAACCCTGGGTGGGTCTTGGCCTGTCTAGGTCATTAGCTTGAACTTTATTGTTAAACTTGTTAAACCTAAGGCTAATTTCAACCCGGTGATTTGCAAGAGAATATCTAGGTCATTAGCCTGCATTTTCCTGTAAAATCCGTCCCCAAAGCTAGTTTCGACCCGGTGATTTGCAAGAGAATATCTAGGTCACTAGCTTCACGATTCCAGAAACCGGAATCCCTCAGCCCGTTTGGAAGCCTGCCACTATTAACAAAGTTGCAAGTCCTAATTTTCCCCTTGCATTTTAAATTCAGAACTTCGTCCTATAAGTCCAATATATAAAGCCGCAGGTTATGCGAGCCGATTTGCTTTACTAATTACTGGGATTACAGCTAGCGACTTACCCAAGCACTCTCTAAGAGCTGGGGGAATGAATACGAGCCGCAGGGATCGTCCTCATAGAGCACTGCAATCACATGTATATTTGGAGGTTAACCGACGAATCGCGGCCCGGCGACATTAAATCAGCTTTCGGCTACAACACAGAATTTTCCCGCTCCGTGTCAAATCTCCAGGGGGTGTATTGATAACAATTGTAGCCACACAAACCGGGTGAGAAATAGTAGGTACTCTCAATCTAATTTGTTGTTATAATTTGCAGTAGCAAATCAGCGAAACTGACAGGTTCCACAGCGCCGTCGCGGCCGTCCCGACATACAACGAATTAGAAGCTCGACCGACCACGACGTCCCAGGACGGATCAAGCACGAGGCCAGCAGATACGCCTAGCACGGGTGTAGATCTGGTTGCAGCATCCGTAGGGACAAGCAACGCAGTTTTATTACACCAAAGTTAATTTATTCAATATGCATTTCATTTTCGTTATTACATGAATATTTATTTTGTATTATAGCTAAATATAATAAATTGTTATACAGGATACTCCGTTGGTGTTTGCCTGCTTATTTACGTATGTCTGAGTGAACAATTGAACATACCTCCGATTCATGAGCTATCCCGTGGTAAATAAATATTCATACCCTTATGAGAAAGGGTTCGATGTTACACTGTAACGCGGAGCAGTTGCCTGGATGTTAGAAACGTCGTTTTAATTGAAATTAGCCTCTGGTGTAATAAAAGTGCCGCGCCACCGTGTGGCTCTGTTTGATTGTCTTAAATAACGATTAGCCCTGTAGCATAATGCCTACATGCTCGTAGGACGGACAGCAAACAAATACATGCATTTCGGAAAAGTTGAACGCGGCGGCATTGCTCCAAGCTACGAATGCGCCAAATGATAAAGACAAACGCTGGTAAAAGTTATCGTCTAAATGCAAGGTGTAGAAAAATTTGGGCAGTTCCAAAAGTAACTCAACAAATTGAGTCAAAAATCTGGCAGGAGAAAACCGAAGAACATATCTAGTAAAAACCAATTTGAAAACCAGATATACACTCGTTGTATTTGGGATAGGGTAAACACAAGAATAAAGGAAATACAATAAATTTATTGATACAGTTATTGCGAGATACTTGCGGTAGCATATCAACGTGGCCCAAAAGAAGATTTGGAAATTATTAATGTGATTAGGATGTCCGATTCGGATATAAAGAGCTGATTGGTACAAATAAGGAACAATGTGCAAATACTTTATGCAACTGTATGGTAGTGTATGTAGCGTTGACATTATAAGAAGAAATCAATAAAGCACCGAAAAGTAGAAGTTTAGGTAAAGCGCCGGTAGTGGAAAATAACCAGTAAGTGTTGAAAAGTCTAAAAGAGGATGTGAAAGACAGACGCTTTAAATGTGTTTCTAATAGTTACGAAGCAAAGCGCATATGAAAGATTTTCAAGAAGCACAGTTAATACTAATACCAAAAAAGATAGCGTCTACTGTATGCACAGAAAGACCCACTATAACTTTGACGACGCTTTATGCATACATCAAAATTACTACGGAAAGAAATAAGTGTTATGACAAGGCAAAATGGAAATTAAACCATAAAACAATGTTTACAGCAAATAGGTAACTGAACGGCGTTGCAGCGCCCGGTTATTACATGGTCTAATTCAATTTACATCATAAGCAAGAATACGCTGTTGAAGCCAAGTTGTCCACAGCGATAAGAAGATATAAGCAATAACAAAGTTTATGTGACAGTGACCCCCAAAACTAATCAGCCCTGCAATAATGATTTGCTCCAACTAGCTGCAATCGAGAAATTGTTGAGTTCAACAGCGATAGAATTGTGGGTGTTTTTAAATAGCACAGAATTATTTTTTGAAAGAAAGCAAACAATTGATGAATCCCCCAAACTACGAAATAGAATCCAACCAGCTTATTCGGAAGGTGTGCTTCTCAATTCTCCACAGTCAGGGACTTGCCTTGGCGTTTACGTCCACTAAAGTATCTATTAAGTCTGGGTTTGTTTATTCAAAACCGTTCCTCCAAGTTGCTTTACAGAATAGAAGAAAGAGCACAAGAAAACAACCACGAAAATAATTTAAACATGTCTATGGCTACTCATACCGGCTTACAATGAAACCAACTATTCTACATATACAGACAAAATTTAACATTGGCAATTACCTAAGTTACGTCACTCTATTTGCGGTCTAACGCAGAAATTAGTATTTTCCTCAGCAAGTGCCGGTTTAATTATTCAATGAAGAAAAGTAGGTATTTAAGGTAGTTTCTTAATTTAGTTAACATACGAGTATGACGTTAGCGGCCAGAGCATTCAACAAGGCTGTATACCTCTGTTTTGTAGATTATCGGAAGACTTTCGACAGACTGAATAATTCTTCAAGAAATGGGCGTGCCACAACACCTAGTAGCCTTAGTGAGAAGACTTGTAACTGGATCAAAACGCGTTTACGATCAATCAAACATGGCACCACGTTGGGCTGCCAGTTTATAACAGGCTAACACGATATTACGACAATGCGCCAGTTTGTAACGGTACGAATCCGTATTTAAGACAAGCCCAAACAAATCTAAACGACTAGCGCGTAAGTTAACTCAAAATCGGGAATGTACTACATAGGACCGCTGCCCCAGCCCGTTACAAAAGAGTCGCCAACTAACTTCAGTGGAGTGAGGAGGGTCCAACACGAGATCACACAAGGAAACGGCCTAATAAACGAAAAGCAGATCTTTACTGCTACAGCGCCACCACGATTCCTAGAAGGGAAAAATGAATAGCTGAACCCACCGAGGAAAAGTGGAAGCATAATGGATTCACCTTTCAACTATTACCTTCGCAGTGTTAAAAGAAAACCACAGTTAAATAAACATAAAGTGTGTTAGCAAAAATATTTAAAAATGCAAAAGTTTAGTACATAAAAATATGAAATGGGTTACTAAAGGTTAATTATTTAAATTGCGTAACGTCTTCATTTATTAAATGCGAGGTAAACTTCACATGAAACACTGGAATGACTGGAGAACGGTATTAACATAGAAATACATACAAAAAACTGACTTAATAAACAGCAATAAAAGACGGTAATCAGCTTAACATAGTACAAATGCGACACGTACTTTATCTGCCACTACGTAAAGTTGAATAGGATCATGTAATCTGACGGCACTGCATTAAACTGACAGGTAAACAGGTTTAACAAACGCAAAGATATAAACAATAAATGTTACAAGACTGGATCGATAACACTAGAGACCCTGTATAAAAAGTAAGATAAAAGATGGGACAAGTGGAACCAGTTTCCAAGAACAAATTGATTAATTGCTGTTTTTGAAAGAACGTTTGAAGATGTTGCCATTGCCGAATTGACATTAATCTAAAATGACAAATTTCTAAATGTCAAATAATAAAAATAATTTTTTCCACGACCGGGAGTAGAAGTCCGTTTCTATAGCAGAAGTAAAACATTTACTCCCTAGAGACTAAATAAGACAAAAATTTCTCTAGGGAGTTTTCATTATGACTGACAGAATAATTATATCAAATTTGAGGTTATCAGGTTAGGTTTGGCGTCAGTTTTGACACAAACTGACGCAAAACCTAACCTGCTAACCTCGAATTTGAAATAATTGTGAGCTCTTGTCATAATGACTTCCAGTGCCACCAACTTTAAAATTTACCGTAGGCTACTGATTTTAAAATAATTGTAACTAAAATGTCAATAAATGACGTTTAAAAAAACGGATTTTCGTTTTAAATCTTCCTGCAACGTGAAAAAATAGTATATGCAACTTGGAGAGAATGCTATTTTGCTTCAGTGCAATTTCTGATTCTCGGGCTTCGCCCTCGAGTCAGAAATTGTACCTCAGCAAAATAACGCTTTTGTCTCCCTCATTGCATAATCTACTATTATCTACTCCTACTGCACAATGGCCATGAATTATGATTCATAATTCACGGTTTGCAGCCAATCATAAAATTCTATTTTCATTATTCAATAGCTTGCAAATTGCAACCAATCAGAAAATTCTATTTTCATTATTCAATAGGTTGTAGCCAATCACAGAATTCATTCTTATTATTCAATGACTTTTGAAGTTAACAGCTGTCAAAATTCGGAAATATGAACACAAGTCTCCTATTGCAAAGGAGTAGATAAAATATCGTATTATATTCGCGATTATGGCCATTATTCACTCAGATGACTTGCGCCACGCGCCTTCGGCTTGTGGCGCAAATGTCATCTTCGTGAATAATGGCTGTCATAATCGCTCATATAATAATATACTAATTATCTACTCCTACTGTACAATGACCATTAATTATGATTCATAATTCACAGTTTGCAGCCAATCATAAAATTCTATTTTCATTATTCAATAGTTTGCAAGTTGCAACCAATCAGAAAATTCTATTTTCATTATTCAATAGGTTGTAGCCAATCACAGCATTCATTTTTATTATTCAATGACTTTTGAAGTTAACAGCTGTCACAAATGTCAAAATTCAGAAATATGAACACACGTCTCTTATTGCATAGGAGTAGATAAAATATCGTATTACATTCGCGATTATGGCCATTATTCACTCAGATGACTTGCACCACGCGCCTTCGGCTTGTGGCGCAAATGTCATCTTCGTGAATAATGGCTGTCATAATCGCTCATATAATAATATACTAATTATCTATCACACAAAGAAAATGTCACTTGTCATTACAGCAAAAATTAGAAATGTTAAACAGCATCAATCATTTCAGCCATGGAAAATGGTTCCAACCAATTCTCATTGATCATCTGTATTTCCAGTCTCTAATCTTAATATACAGGGTCTTTAGATAACACAGCCGTGTAGCCCTCGAAAACAACTGAATGCATGCCCAAAACTCGATAAACTTATATACAGGCACAATCGCAATTCGGAATCGAGAAAATAATGCTAAATTGCTGTACGTTCATATCAACTAACAATTTCCTTACAGACTGTATAAACAAGGCAGTGCAGACTGTAAAAGTAGATGAATCATTATCGAATCACCTGAGAGTAGAAAAGGGTACTAGACAGGGTTGTATATTATCACCAATACTCTTAACATCTACCGTGAATACATAATTAGGAGAATTCTAGAGAATTGGACCGGTGGAATCAGAATTGGTAGAAAAACAGTCGCCAGTCGCGAAGATTTGGAGGAACTTCTTAGACGCCTGGAAGAAGAACGTTTTCTATATAGCCTAAAGATAAGCCAAGAGAAAACCAAGATTATGCTCATTGATTGCAAAACCGATAACTGTTCGGACATCAGACAAATAGGACAATTTAAAATGGTCAATCAGTTTGTTTACCTCGAAGCAATCATACTCGTATTCAATGCAGGTGAACGCACACCAGAAATCAAAGGATAGTGTGAAATGGCTAGAAGGGCTACGAACGACCTGCATAAAATCTGAAAAGACCATGGTATAACACTCAACACGAAGAAAGTACTAATAAAATCCGTAGTCTTCCCTATTATGCTGTACGCTGCCGAGTCTTGGATTGTCAAAAAACAAGACCAAAAACGTACCGACATTTTTGAAGTTTAGTGTTGGAGGAGAGTTCCGTGAATAGCTAAAATTCTCAAATAGTTTGACCATATAGAACGCAAGGATGACTCGTCATTAGGAAGATTGGTAGTAGAAGGACAGGTCGAGGCCACTAGAGTCAGAGGGAGATCACCGAAACGATGGATAGACCAGGTCAAATATCTGACTGGCAATACGCTATAACATGCCACTAGAGAAGTCAGGAAGAGAGAACAATGAAGAAACAGTATACGAAGGGCTAGAAACAATTAGATTAAAACTAGCGGTCACGACTCCTCTGTAAAAAGCAACCGGCGATGAAAAATAACGTTGCACCAAAACTTGTTTTTTTCATAAAACATCTGACTTTACAGCTTTTCTATAAGTATATAGTGTCGTAAAGTCTATAATAAAGTTCACTTTACAATGATCTCCCCCACTGTCTATTTACGCAAGGCTGTTACATGCACTAAAATAGGTACAAGTTCTATCTGATATGCAGGGCCTCGAAACTCGACGAAGGTGTTCGTGACTGTAAGCACTCCTGCTTAGCACTGATGAAAGATGAAGCCGGCCTCTTGGGAAGATGGTTGGATGACGATGAAACAACAATGGCCTCGTCTGCGTAGTGATGAAAGGGTATGGAATTCGTAAAACGTCGATATTCACCTAGTGGGGCGGGGGTTGGAATATATACGTCGGCAGAAAACAATAATCTGTTATTTCGAAAATACGAAGAGGAATCAAACGTCAAATCCGGTATCAACCGTAACTGAGATAACACTCTCAATCAGCGATAGCAATTGTCTCAAGTACGACTACTTCTCACGACACATTCCAATCCGGTTCAAGCCATGAGAGCTTTCTCCCACTAAGAATGCAGTCATTCACCCCTAAAGCGCATTTGTCACTTAGCGATACTGAGTGGACAGAATTCCACCAGAAGTGGTCGTCAAAAAAGAGTTACACAGCGGCTGTTTTACCAGTTTGTAGAACACGATCTGACTAAAGACCAGTTTGATTTTCGAAGACCAAGAGAGGTCACGCTTGCAATGAGACTTATCGAAAAAGGTTAGGAACGAACTGTATATAGCCCTTGTTGCTATGGAAAAGAGGTTTGATAAAGTGAAATGTGATTTTGAAAAATATTAGAAATTAAAAAAACAAAGGTTATGGTGTGTGCGAGAGATGAAATGATATTTTGTTATTTAGATATTTTGGAGCTTTATGGGTAATAATTTTATGAAATAAGCAAGGTGAATGTAGCAAACGCCTCTTAGACATATTTAGCCACTCGATCTCAGACAGTTTATGTGAGACATGATGTCTACGTCTTATCCCAAAAATTAATCGTAGACACGAGTTTTGAACTACCAGAATTCTGCGGGCATCTTCGGCATCTATGCATGGGCCATATACAGTATCAGCAAAGTTAAATTTGGACAGCACTAAAGACTCGCAGAGCATAATTTTAACTTTTCGATTAAGAAAATGCCTGTTGTTATACCGTGTGTCCACAGGAGTACGCACCATAGAGATAAGATAATGCTAATAGAATATAAATATCAACCAGTGCTATGACCACCGTCCCTTTTCTTGTACCATTTATAACAATATTGTTTCATACAGTGGCGAGTCAGAAGCCAGAAAACAACGTTTTAGCGTCCCGGCGATCACAACATTAGCCGATCTTTCTATTCTATTTGGTTATCCCTATGGTGCGTCCTCCTGTGGACACACGGTATATCATTTTTAGATTTGTCTATGCCAGTCGGATGCAATTACTAATGTGAGGCTTAAATTTTAAAGAAGTATCAAAAATTAGTCCGAAATTCTTGGCTTTTTCAACAAGAGCTATATTATGACGATCTACTTTTATCTGTAGTCTATTTGCAAGTTCAGATCTGACATTAGGTTGTCCAAATAACAAAATTGAGGTTTTAGAAGCGTTAATATTTAGAGAATGTAATTTATATTTCTCGATTAAATTATTGATATCTCGGTTAATTTTGTTAACTGCATCTGCATAGTTATGTGGGTAGAAAGAGTAGTACAGCTGTGTATCGTCGTCATAACAGTGCATATTACAATGTACAACAAACCTCCAAAAGTGGGAGGTATAAAGAGTATATAACAAGGGACTTATTATTGATCCCTGCGGAACCCCCGATGACACAGGACTAAACTAAGGAGAAGAAGAATAGATAAATGTTGTTCTTAGGGAGGGTAGTTAATGGGCGATTTCTTTCATTTTAAAAATAATAATTATTTAATAAGTGTAGGTTTTATTTTAAAATTAAATAATACAATAATAAGTGCTAAGACGCGTTAATCTGGTATTTAAGACAAACAGGCACAATGTGGAAAAGGCACAAGTGAGAATTTTATTCCATTTCCTGTGCTAGCTGCATTTCTAAAGTGCAAATAATGTTCCGTTTTATAACTGGCAGGTCTTCTTCAGCTGTTTTATCCTTTTCTTCGATAATCGAGTCATCTTTATTGCCTTCTACTACCATAATGTCGTTTTCTGTTAAATCCAAATGAGTCTCTTCCACTATTTTGTTAGTCTCCAGTTCTTCCATATTAGAATCATCTTTATTTTCTTCTATTATTATGTCATCTCTTAATTCCAGTTGAGTGCTGTCTTCTATTTTGTCTGCTTCCATTCCTTCGATAATAGAGTAGTCTTTATTAACTGTTACTGGTAGGTCTTCTTCAGCTGCTTCGATAATGGAATTATCTTTATTGTCTGCTAGTGGCAGGTCCTCTTCAGCTGCTTCGATAATGGACTTATCTTTATCGTTTACTACTGGCAGGTCCTCTTCAGCTGCTTCGATAATGAAGTTATCTTTATCATCTACTACTGACAAGTCCTCTTCAGCTGCTTTGATAATGGAGTCCCATTTATCGTCTTCTACTGGCAGGTCTTTTTCAGTTATATTATCTTTTTCTTTTATAGTAGAGTCATCTTTATCGTCTTGTACAACTATGTCGTTATCTGGCAATTCCAGACAAGTTTCATCCACTACTTTGCCTATTTCCATTACGTCAGTATTAGACTCATACTTATTGTCCTTTACTATTACGTCATTCTTGCTTAATTCCAGTTGGGATTCTTCCTTTTTGTTTGTTTCCATTTCGTGTTCTTCAATTACTGCAACATATTTCAAAGAAATTTCTTTCATTTCTTCTACGGAGTCATTGCTTTGCAGATGTCTAGTAAGAATTTCAATGTTATCGCTCGTTAGGGACATTTTCTCAGCTGCAGTTTCGGATTCGTATGTAACGTCGTTATATTCACTGCTTTCTTCGCTAACATCTTCTTCATCTAGCAACTCCTCTGGCTTGCCATAAAATTCCTTTATATTTAACACACTATTTTTCTCCCAATCAGGATAGTTCTTGTCCATCTGTTCTTTGTCCTTCTCATTGCACGCATTGTAATTTTTAACAAACACATCTATTAAATTCTGATACTGCTTATTATACTTATCAGTACACTCCTTCAGATCATCCGTGAACTTTTTCATTTGCACTCTTAAGTCGGATATAGCATTAGTGGTGACTATGGCGTTTTCAACGCTATCTTCATCGGTTCCAAATTGCCTTTCTTCGGATGCTTTAACATCGCCCTGTTCATGCATTTCATCTTCATGTTGATAAATGGAAATGCTCTTAGTCATTCGCAATACATTAGTGACCATCGGGGCTTTATATGTGTCCCTCGCAATCTGCTTATCGCATTCCTTTATGTAACTGTTGTAGTTTTTGTACTCGGAGTGATCTTTTACTAGTGGCAGATCGTTTTCCTCAACTGTGGCGTCAATTACTTCATACGAGTCGCAAACCTCATAATCTGTAATCTCTGCCTTTTCTTGTTTTTGCTGAAACGATGCGCTCACTGGATCATCAGCATGGGTGCTCATTTGCCAAGACAGCAGTTCCCGCACATCACTGACCGCGTATTGGGTTTCGCCCACGGTGATTGTGCTGGAATTCATACTTTCATCTTCCGAAGGCGGACGCTTAAATATCTCCAAACCCGGGCTGTCTTCGGAATCAATCTTTTCTTCCACCGCAGCAACGATGGCATTTCGGTCGAGCTGCCTGTAAAAGGGCCTAGTTTCGCTATCGCTATCGTCAGACAAACTGTCAGATTCTGATGAGGTGACGTCCACTTTCTTAGAGTAAATTTTAACCAACTCATCGAAAGGATCGGGTTCGGGAGATGGCGGTTCTTCCGTATACTCGGGACCTGTTTGCACAGCAGTTGAAGTCCCTTTGTTTTTGCTGATTGCATTGTTTGTATTCCTAACTGTTTCAGGTTTTACTAAAGCAGTGCTTTCAGGAAAACTAGTTTGTGTTTGCATGGAAACAGAACAGTTTTCAATTACTAAGGACTCGTCGATGTCTTTATTAGGTTGCACGGTAAATGTGTCTGTTGTTACTGTTTGCTCATTTGGTTCATTTTCATGAGTTGTGATGTTTTCTTCATTTCTGTCGTTCTCTAGTTTTGTTGTTATTTCTTCAATTAAAGATGGTGCGACTTCTGCTCTATGAATAGTGGTAGTAGTAGAATTGCCATTGTCGTCTGTTTCTGAATGTGTGTTAGTCATGCTAAATTCCGTACCTTCAACGCGCTTAGTATAATTTTCGATCGCCGTCAGAAGATTACGCCCATAACTTTCATCTTTTACAGAATCCTCTTCGCTGGAGCTATAAGTTTCCTCACTATCGTCTTTGCTTGTGATTGAGATACTGCTACCATCACAATCAGTTGATTTTTCTTTAACTGCTATAGGTTGATTGCTTGTTATTTCTTCAATTAAAACCTTCTTACCATCGTTTTGGACGTTATTATTTTTCATTTCTATTTCTTCTACAAGTAGCTTCCTCTTTTCACCTTTACGTCTAGGACTAAAATCGAATATATTTTCAGAGTACTCAGAATAATCTTCACTGGTTTGTCTGTCGTCCATAAAGTTGTCATTCGTAACTTCATTGTCGTCTTCCTGTTGTTCCTCTTCTGCCTCTTCGCAAGCCTGCGCATAATCGTAACTTATTTCGTTATCGCCGTCGTTACTGGTATCGTCTGCCATATCTCGATTTTCCCCTTCTTCACTTTCTTCGTCAATTGTCTTTCTTCTCACGTCCTCCGACAGACTGTCCTGCTCGCTTTCAGAATCATTGAGAGACGCCCCCATGCCGCTGTCTTGTTGCTGAAGACCTCGCTGCGCCTGGCGTTCGTCGCGCATTCTGATCAGAGCTGGTGGTTTTTTAATTAGACAACTGAAATAATGGGCAAAAATGAAAGTTTACCGTTAACGCTATCCATTATTCGCTGATTATCCCTGTCTATCCACCGCTGCCTCTCAGCTTGCTCCTCGTTGATGCCGCCGCGTTTCCTGAAAAGGCAAAGTTGTAGCTACTACAGAAACCGTTCTTAAAGTTACCATGCTTCCGCACACGCCCTGTCCCTGGGAAATATGGGCCGATCATCTAAGTAACGTAGTTGCTTCTAAAAACGCAGATTAGTGGCTTGGTCGTCTATGCTGCGGATATACTTACGCAGGCCAAAGTTAAGGTCTTGCGATAGGCGGGTATGTTCCTGATCACTGGATTGCCATTTAGGCAAAGCACACGGAGGCTGGGCATCCTTGCGAACACCTCCACCACCAGCGGATCCTCAATGTGGTTGTTGGACAGGTCCAGCACCGACACCTCTTTGAGGTTTTGTAGATGTTCCAGTTCCTCCAGGCTCTCTATGTAGTTATTCCCCAAGTTAAGGCTCTGAAGTATCTTGAGTGCATCTGTAAAAGAGCAGTAGTAAGTTCTGCGAAACGCCCAGCTTTAGCACAGACCTAAGTTTTCGACTTTTCTCACTTGGTTGTGAGAGAGGTTAAGCGTGTTTAGGTTGGCGCATTTGTCCAAATTTTCTATCTTCTTTATTAGGTTGTAGTGCAAATAGAGGCTGCGGAGGTCTGTCTGGTTGTCCAGCCCGCTGATCATATTGATGCCGTTGTTCTCCAGCCACAGACACTTTAAGCCTGTGTACTCCTCCAAGTTTTCTATTCGGGAGAAACCCTTGTAGTGCAGATACAAGACGTCGTTCAGATACGGCGTCTGGTAGAGCTTATGCTGCTTGCAGTGTGCAAGAATGAACTCCTTTGTCATTCTGTAAGGGTAAAGTGTTAAAAATTAGTACTTTTCTTGTTTAGGTACCACTACAACATGGAACTCAAATATCAAGTGTTTCATTCAATTTATATAGGAAAATAACAACATTAGTGTTTTTAAGATACACAGAAATATACGTCCATAAGTGGTACATAAGTCATCTCCAAATTATTATTTTCATATAAATTACGCAGATAATGATATTGCCATATTCCTCCAGTTTTTTTGTTCCTACTGTCTATATGGTTGGTGTAAGCACCCGTAGTGTAATGGGCATTTGGACAATTGGGAAAGTTGATTGATATCATTCTATGGTGCCCATTAATAATAGTTGCTCATCTTTCAATAAACCACTCTCGTATTGTCTTGTGGTGATAACAGATCCGTTTGTTTCCACAATGTGACTACTCATAAAAAAAGTCGAGCAAGCCAATGTAAGTGGTCCCTTATTACTACAACCACGTACCAACCAGACGGCAACAACTCTTTCGACATATTTTTTACATCGCCAAAGAGGCAGTTGGTTACTACTTTTTCCATTTCTAATTTAAGTCAATTTCGCAGAGAGCACATCTACGGGATCAAAATAACAGCTTCTAATCGATAAGACATTTCCAAACATCCTCATTCGGCAAATCAAAAAATGTTATAGGTACTACATAGTGGTGCATTATGAAAGATGACAAAATTCTAGTTTAAACAAATATCTCAATTCCATATTTTATTGGGCTTAAACTAGTAAAGCACCAAGAAGCGTTTACATTGCAAATGTCAATAACTGACGTAAAATACGTAGGTGAAGCCTTGGTGCAAATGCTATACCTGGGGCCCTTCCATATTTTATCCATGGGACTGCTTTGTACCTCGTTCGACCCATTGGGCTGACCTGTGACTACGGGACTTTCTGCAACGACGGACATTGCAAAACCGTGACGCAACGAAAATGAAGCTCGTTCAATTGATCGTAAAAATTCGATCAAACAATTCAAATTTGCCTCCTAGTTACGTGACGTCACGATGCTCGGTTCACAGTGGGCCAATGGGAACACCGCGTGCAAATTTAAGAGGGCTTGGCCAAATCGTTTAAATTGGAAAGTTTTGGCTATGAAAATTGCTTAGTTTTAGTTTGCCTAAATTAATCTCAACGAAATTATAATCTTTAATTTGCTGTTATATTTAAATACTGATTCAATTCCAAACAACAACAAGCTACCGCTTAGTGTATGATCGCTGGTATATAATAACTCAGACGAGAAGAAACTAATTGGTTTTCCCTTATTAAAAGCATATTACAAAGAAAAACACACATTTTAGCGTTAACAAAGAAATGTGAACTATCATTATTAAGAATAAACTAATATTCACCCGTACCCCTACCACGTACTTCCTTTCGTAAGGTAGCTTTTTAAAATTTAAATCGATTTGTTTTGTTGACAGTAACTAACCGTCATAATAATTTCCGTAGCTTATAATAGTTTCCCTGCAAGAAGAATTAGGAAAACTCTTCAAAATGCCGTGCGAAATGATAACGCTGCAGCTGGGGCAATGCGGGAACCAGAGTAAGAGCAAAACGTTGAGCCACAAATAATGTTGAGGTTATGTGTAAAATTTAAAAATTTACAGTTGGTTTCGAGTTCTGGAAGCGGCTCTGCGCCGAGCACGGCATCAACCCTGAAGGAATCCTCGAAGACTTCGCCACGGAAGGCATCGACCGCAAGGACGTGTTTTTTTACCAGGCCGATGACGAGCACTACATTCCCCGAGCAGTCCTCCTCGACCTGGAGCCCCGAGTCATAAACACAATCATGAATTCGCCTTACTCGAAGCTGTACAATCAGGAGAATGTCTTTCTATCGAAAAACGGTGGAGGCGCTGGCAACAACTGGGCCTGTGGGTATTCGCAGGGCGAAAAGTTGAACGAAGAGATTTTCGATATCATCGATAGGGAGGCAGATGGCAGCGACAGTTTAGAAGTAAGTAATAAATCTGTACGTAAGTGGCTTTTAACGGTTATGTCCGTAGGGCTTTGTGCTGTGCCATTCGATTGCTGGTGGGACCGGATCTGGGATGGGTTCGAATATCTTAGAAAAGTTGTCAGATCGGTTCCCGAAGAAACTAGTTCAAACCTATAGCGTCTTTCCAAATCAGGATGAAATCAGCGACGTCGTTGTGCAGCCGTACAATTCCCTGTTAACCTTGAAGAGACTGACCGATTCTGCAGATTCCGTGGTTGTTTTGGATAATACAGCTTTAAATCGTATCGCTGCAGATAGGCTACGCATTCAAAACCCCACATTTACACAAATAAACAGCCTCGTCAGTACGATTATGTCGGTTTCAACCACAACTCTTCGCTATCCATCGTACATGAACAACGACCTGATGGGGCTTTTGGCACCGTTAATTCCTACTCCACGTTTGCACTTTTTAATGACGGGTTACACACCTCTGTCCACTGATACTGACGAGGTCAGCGTGCGAAAGACGACCGTGTTGGATGTGATGCGACGACTTTTGCAACCGAAGAACATGATGGTGTCGACAACGCAAGATCGCAACTCCCAGCACTGTTTTATTTCGATATTGAACATCATACAAGTAAGTCTGTGTGTATAGGCTAACATTTGTTTAGGTTCTAATTTGGCTCTTATAATCCAACCAGGCTGCAACGCTTTAGATGCATTATTACCCAATCGTTTCCCGAACCTCTCAGCTTTTATTTTAATTAACTGACCACCAATTGAAATAGATACATATTAGAGCTACGCGCTTCTCTAAACACGCACTCTTCAATATTTGGAAGTTCTGGTCCTTTAATATGTACCTTTTAATCCCTGTCATTTTTGTAAATTTTTGTTTTCTTTGATGATGGCGGTCATCTGCGCACACTGCAATGGCGGCATTATTTATTTGTGGGATATCCGATATGAAAATGCAAAGAATGGGTCCTATTATTGAACCTTGAGGAATTCTAGCCAAAATGTTTCTAATTGTGGATAGGGTAGCATTGATTGTAACCTGAAAACTTCTTTATTAAAAAAGGGCATAAGTATGGGGGTTTGCTAAAACGTACTATAACAAACACATAAATATGGAACCTTCATCAAAAAATGAGGGACTCTCGAAATTTATTGGGGAGATGTGGAAAAGGCTACCCAACAGACAGTCGCAGTGCCCAATAGTAGTATAACACGGAACATACATTAAAACATTTACAATTTTAGGTGAAACAAAATTAAGCAATAATTAAAAACTATGCAGACAACTGAATAATTATAGATATAAACATTAACCACAATGACATAATCAAAAATACTACAATAATTTCAAAATTTTATCAAATCGTTTTGTAAATGTACAAAGTCTGATACGCCCTTAATATACTTAAAAACTTTATAAAGAGTATTCAGTAGGACAGCAACATGAACCAATGCCATTTAATAAAATACTAAATAGCGAGGGACCTAAGTGTGACCCCTGGGGCACCACAGAAGTCACACCCACGCAACCTGATCTGACTCCACGTATCGCATTCCAGAAGCTTTAGAAGTGCCCCGTGCACACCCAAATTTACAAGTTTAACAAGAAGTGTGGGGTGATGGACTTGATCAAAAGCCTTGTGGAAATCAGTATACAAGTCTCCAAGTCATTTTCTATAGCGCTACTTATTTTTTGAACAAATGGAACCAAAAACAAAAAACAGCGAAATCTGCAAAAGCCATGTTGATTTGCCGTCTCGAAATCCCTTCACTCTAAAAAATTGTTGTTTCAATATAAGTGATTCAAACAATTTTCCAAAATTTAATAAAGAGATCGGCCTATAATTGTCAACTTTTGTTTTACCTCCTGATTTATGTACTGGTGCAATCTGTGCTACTTGCCAGAGTTTGGGGTATTTACGTGATGAAATATATAATTACCACTTTTATTAAGTGTCTAAGTAAGGTTTGGTAGATTAAAATCGCCCACCAATCAAACTTTCTTCTAGTTTAAAGAAAAAAGCCACATAATTATTGTACGACGCATGAGGAGGAATATACACAGTAGCAATAAATAGTTTCTTGCCTCCCTTTAAGGGACACCCATATATCTTCTATAGAAATAAGAACCGTCATGGTCAAAACACGTAAAGAACTCGCCAACTACATAACTTGCTTTGATGCCGCAACTGAAGGAACTATCTACCAGAAAAGTGTGCAAGACCCCTTTTAAAAGATCTAAAAGCGTTGTGGCGGGGAAACAGATGTTTGCAACTATTGGCTTAAAATGGAGCATGCGATTAATTCGGCAATGTGTTGGCTGAGGCGCTACTGGGGAGAAAGAAGCGAGAAGGAATTTACTGCTGTATACCTGTTAGTTTTATGCTCATATAACAAAATTGAAATGACTTTTACGACCTTTTTAATGACCTAACGAGCATTTTGATTGACATCTAGAAATTATCTGCTCAATGAAATAACTGTTACTGCCTTGTTGACTAATTTATGAGGCAACACAGCTGGTCGTTTGGAAAGGAATGAACTTCAGCTGCAAGCTGCCCACCTGTGTGCTTGTCTTGTTTGAGTAATTTATGAGAAAGCGATTGTTTGAACACGTGTAACGGAACATATGCTGCAAAAGTTGAAATTCATCGAACATATTTGCTTGTTCAAAGGCCATAAATAATATATGTCTGCTTCTAACGTTTGTAGCTCTCCAACTAGATTTTCCTTAGTGTAAAGACTTTGGTATTCCCCTACACTCTCTTCCATGTTTTCAACTAATTTATACTTTATATAAATTGCTAATATGTTATATGCAGTATTTAGAAGAGTTTCCTTTTTTAAACCGTGAGCATTTTGGCAGTAGTTCTTGTAACTGTATATCCTTTAAAAGTGTATTCGTTTTTACTTCGTTTTACCATAAAGGAAGTATTGGATTCACCCCAAAAATTTGAAATTGAGTTTTCAACAGATCTTCACGCTTTAGAGCCCCTGAACCCAAAAAACATGTTTTTGTTCATTGGTCTGTCTGTCTGTCTGTGTGTGTGTCTAGCTGTGTGTCTGTAAACAGAATATCTCAAAAACGAAAAGAAGTATGGCGTTGAAACTTCATATATACGTTTTGTGTGTTATCTAAATGCGACAGCAAGCTTTTGAAGAAAATCGCATAACCGAAAGTAGGTGTTTACTCTTGCGATTTTTCAGTTTATTGTTTTTTTCTATTTTTTTATTAACTTCTATTTTAAATAGAACACCCGGTATATTATTAAAACCGCCAATTACAATTACAAAAGATCGGCTGATATAAACCTAGAGAGGGGCATGTATTAGTACTCACTCTTAGAGCCATCGCCAGCAGGTGTTATACCAAAACGCTGAAACTCACGAGAATGCCGTTCGTCCAGGATCAAACGTGTTGGCTTACATACGGCAAAGGACATTTGCCTTCAATCATCAGAGGGAATGAGCACCAGCATATTTGCTTGAGGCGGATAGCAAGCACGTGAAAAGCATTTGAGCGCGGACCAAAGAACACGTGCAGCTTAAGAATTATTGTTTGCACTTAAACTCGAATGGCGTAGACGAAGTTTCTTATTGCTTTTTAAAGAATGCTGAAATGCTTCCACCTGGATGTTCATAGAATAAACGTCGGCTTCCGATCCCATAAGGCCACTGGCCAAAGTGACACAGAGCACGTGCCTTCCAGAGGCCAGGCGGAAAAGTGCCCGTTAAAACAAACACAGCTCTCGCTGCGCCTATTAGCTGGGAGTGCAAACTTAACAAGTGAATTCCCTCGAAATGGATCGAGGGAACAGGCTTATATGCCTCACAATGAGAAGTTAGACTTCTAACGCCGAAATTAAAGGGCCGTATTCGGTATCCTTTTTGTATTCTTTCTTTAGCTGTTTGTCCTATTGTTACCCCCAGATAGTTGTATGAGTAGACCGATTCAAATATGTGTCTCTGTGTTCTTAAATAGTTCATTCTTCATTCATTTCCACTTCCTATCCTCGTATATTTTGCTTTTTCTTCATTAATTTCTAGCTCATATTCTCTTGCTTCCGTTTCCAACCTGTTGATAACTTTTATTAGGTCGTCGAGGGTGTTTGGTAATATCGTTACGTCATCCGCATATGCTACTAAAGTACGTTTTTTTCCTATAAAAATTTTCAAGGTCAAAGAATTTAGGGTTTATGTTGGCATAACTTGGATTCCTCTAAAAAATATATGTTGGTAAAATTTGTTTTAGTAACTTTATAGAACTAAAAATTGGTGGGAAATTTAAAATCTGGCATTAAAGTTCTATGTACATCAAAAGCTTTTGCTAATCTTTCGTAAACGTCTTCTTCTGGTGTGTTAGGATGTAGATCCAACAGTTCCTCTGCACACTTCAGAAATGCTTTTTTACATTTAATTTTAAAAGATTCCGTTTTTACACGTATTCAGTTTTAACATAGAAAAGCTGACAATTTAATTTTAAATGTCAAAATGACATAAGTCGTTTACGGAAAAAAATAATTATAAAAATGCAGTTTTGCCAATTTTATCTTGACCTTGAAAATTTTTATAGGAAAAAAACGTACTTTACTTGTATTTGATTCGTTATATTTTTATTATCTAATCTTGCTTTTCTCATAACACTTTCTAGAGTCATTTTGAAAAGAGTTGGAGATGTCGAGTCTCGTTGTTTGACTCCTTTATTTCTCCTGTTAATGTTCCTTGAATTCGTTTGGGTTTCGTATTTTGTAATATTGTTTCTATTAATTTTTTTAGTTTTTTTGGTACTTTTGATGTTTCTAGTTCTTCCATAATTTTTTGTCGATTTATCGAGTCAAACTCGCTTTTAAAATCTACAAAGATTATATGTATCTGCCTATTGTGTTCCCATGTTTTCTGGGTGATTTAGCCAATTGTGTGGATTGTGTTGATCATGGATCGTCCTGGTCTGAAGCCGTTTTGGTAATCTCCCAATATGTTTTCCGCGTATGATTTCAGTTATTTATTTACTAGGTTGGCTAGTAATTATATGCGATATCGAGAAGTGTTACAGCTCCATGGTTTTTACAGTTTTCCTTATCCCCTTTCTTGTGTATTGGTGTAATTACGCCAATAATCCAATCTTGCGGGATTTTATTTTGTTTTCTAATTTGCTCGATAAGCTGATATATTTGGTTTTTTCAGTTGTTCTCTATATTTTAGCAGCTTGGCTTGTATTCCATCGTCTCCTAGGGCTTTACTGTTGCACAGTTTTCTTATTTCTTCTCCTACTTCAGTTTCTGTTGGGCATTTTGCTTCATCTTCTTTTGTTATTTCTTCATTTTCAATTGTTAAGTTTTTGCTTCTTCATATAGCATATCTTCTCGATTATTTGAGGGTTATTTTGTATATTGCCATTGTGGTCTTTCATTCCTCTGTTTTTGCTTTTGGTGTGTTGGTTTGGTATTTTATCTTTTTATAAAATTGCCTTAGGTTTTGTTTACGTCCTTCTCGATCTATCTCCTCTTGTTTCTTATTTAGACTTTCATCTTTTTTCTCTTATATAATGCACTTGTTTTATTTCTTTGTATTTCATTGTTTCTTCTATATTGTTCTTCAGTTTTGTCTATCCATTTAATTATTTTTTGTTTTGAGGCAGCTTTACATTCCTCATCGTACCATTCTTTATCTATTTTTTGCTGGTCTTTCTATCTGTATCTACTTTCCATTTTTTTGTATTTTTTGCTGTAGTAGTGTTTTTTCAGCTCTATATCTCTTAGTGTTGCAATTACTAAATAATGGTCTGTTTCGCCTTGTGCGCCTCTATATATACTGATGTCTATTGTTTTTAATAATATATTATTGTTTTTTCTAATTGCTTTTTTATATAGTATCTTACTCCGTTGTTCCCTCTCCTTTCTTCTCCTTTATATGTATAGAAATATATATTTATCTTTTATCATTTCTCCTGATTTGTCCCATCTTGTTTCTTACACTGCCGTAACATCGATCTTGTATTTTTCTATCTCTCTTGTTTTGATATTCTAAGTTTCTATTCTTATTTGTTTCCTTTTTATGTTTTTTGACCTTGTTATCCTCTTCAGCTATTAAGTTTTTTATTTCCTCTCTAAATTCTTGTTCGGTTGTAATTAGCTGCATATCATCATATCTCTTACAGCATATTGATGATCATAAAAAAAAAATGTTGCTTTTAAGGGCGAAGTTGACCCCACACAAGTGCACAAGTCGTTGCAACGGATACGCGAGAGGAAACTGGCACAGTTCATCCCATGGGGCCCGGCCAGCATCCAGGTGGCGCTTTCGAGGAAGTCCCCGTACATACAGACAGCACACCGTGTCTCAGGACTTATGCTGGCGAATCACACGAACATCAGCTCGGTAAGTGCTAAAAGCTGAACGAAATAGAAAGTAGCAACGAATTGCATACCAATTTTTTGCAGCTCTTTGATCGGGCCCTGCAACAATACGACAAACTGCGCAAGCGCGAGGCATTTCTGGAACAATTCCGAAAGGAGGAGATGTTCAAGGATAACTTGGACGAATTGGATGTCAGTCGGGAAGTGGTGCAGGACCTCGTCAATGAGTACGTGGCGGCCACCAGGGAAGACTACTGCACTTACGGCCTATCTTAAGCCATTGAATCTGCTGTGTTACTTGTCGTTACGAATGTTCTTCGATTGGAACTTTTTATTATTTTTCAGTGCCATGTGATGAGTTTTTTGCACGTAGTACTAACCAGACCAGTATTTTTCCAAAGTTGTAGAGCAGCTGTGCCATTATGTCGCCCAATGATGCCATGTAAATGTAGTGCAGAATGGATCTTACTGAGTTTAGTTACGTAATTGTTAGATTTAAATGCGTTTTTATGTAAATAGAATCTCGTTACCTTAACCACATTTGTAATAATAAATCTAAGATGTATATCTGATGAATAATTTTTCTTGAATATATTTGTTTTGAAGTATTTGCGAACGAGCTGGTTTGATTTACGCTACGTACACTTTAAGTTTTTATGCTCTGTACATCTTTAGCTACATGATCCGTGTAGGTGTTTCTGGCCTCGTTCTTCTCTTAAACATGGTTGTGTCCATTTGGTCATCAGACAGGTAAGCTCACAGGTAGCTTTAGGTTCAGGCTTGAGATCGCTGGAATGATAAAATTTGAGTCAGTATTTACTAGTGATGTCGTACCCGGTCTAAAACGAAACCCGGGTACCCGAAAGCAATACCCGGGTAAACCCGGGTACCCGAAATATATAACAAAAAGTTAGTGTACATCTGAACATCTGAAGTAACTACAATATCTTTCTTTTACGCCGCGAGTTTTAAACTGAACTAAATTAAAATAGTACTTACTCACCCATTCAAACGGCAAGTCGTCTGTTATTCGTAAATATTTTCACACTTCCAAGTGCTATCAAATTCAAGTACGTGACTTTTTGTCCGAAGTTGGTAGCAGCATCAACATCACACAGAGGAAGTTTATTTTACTTCACCCATACTGACGCGATTTAATGGTACTATTGACGGGATTCTTGTTATTACTGCATGGTTATGTTTTTCCACAGCTTATTCCTATTGTTTTTAAGTTCTTATAATTTTCTCCGATAAAGGCTGACTTTCTGGAAGTTATATAATTTATTAGTCGGGTACCCGGGTCTTAAAAATATACCCGGGTCGACTATTACCCGGGTCGACCCGGGTACCCGGGTACCCGCCGACATCCCTAGTATTTACAAATTTTGGGTCAATGTCCGTCGCGTAACCGTGTTTAACGGTCCTGCCGACGGCATGAGTTAAATTGTATTTTTTGTATTCGCTCCCCAAACTGGTTACTTTGGAAACTCTCTAGGATTCTCAAAATGGCCATTTAGAGGCCTTGTACTTAAAGTCGCCATGGCAACATTTTAGCGGACTCAAACATTAGTTGCCATGACGACTTTAAGTACAAGGCCTCTAAATGGCCATTTTGAGGATCCTAGACAGTTTCCAAAGTAACCAGTTTGGGGAGCGAGAAATACATTTTCGCGCGGGCTCCTAATATAATGCCGCGTTAATGGTAATTGAAACTTCATATTATGTTTGGAGAGCTAATACAAAAAAACGTTGTATGCAACACGTCCTCAAATGCTTTAGAGGACTCATCTTCATATTGCGGACTCGGCTGCGCTTCGCTCCGCCTCGTCCAGAAACATTACGACATGTCCCCTAAAGCTTTGCTGTGAGGACTAGTTGCTTAAAGTACTATTTTCAGTGTCTTAGAGCGCGATTTAAAAACCCAAAAGTGCATACAAGTGGAGTGGAACCTAAGCGTTGTGAAAGAAAGAGGAAGCATTAGTGTGCTGTTTATGATAATAACAGGAGAGTGTTTAAACAATTTTGGTAAAGCGCGAGCAAGATCGGATAAGCGGAACAGCTGATCCGGGTTCAAGTGCACGCGCGCGCGTTAGATATCGAGGTCGCGCAGCGCCGCAATTAAATAAAAGCGCGAAAAGCAGTAGTGTAGTTCGGAAAAACGAAAGCAGACAGATGAATGAAAACGGGAGTTGAGGCGAAAGCAGCAAAGGGCAACAATCGGAAGAAGTAACAAAGAAAAGAATACAGGAAGAGAAAGATAGTTCATTTGAGTTAGAGTTTGCGGCGTTCGGTAAAAATAAAAAAACCAGATCGCCGGTCGAAAAGCAAAGACGAGGAAAAGAAATGGATGTAATCAAAGAGTTATTCACGGGAATAAAGGGCGACATAGGAGAAAGTAGATCACCACGCGAGGAAGTTAACAAAATAAAAATGGAATGGAAGAAGGACAGAGATAACTTGGCAAAACGGCTGGAGCAATCAGAAGCAAAACTGGAAAGAATCGAAAAGGAGAAAATAAGAAACAACGTTGTAATAACTGGAATAAATATGGAAAACAAAGATAGTAAAGGGTTACTGGAAACTACGGAAAATCTACTGAAGCAAGAATTAAAAGTGGAAGCGAAGATAAAAAACGTATACACAGTGGGAGAAGAAAGATGTGTGGTGGAACTAGAGAATTGGGAAGCGAAACTTGAGGTATTAAAAAACAAACCGCAACTGAAAGGAAAGGAACTATATGTAGACAGTGATATGACTTATAAAGAAAGATCCATGCAGAAATTAATACGAGAGAAAGCCAAAGTAGAAAAAGAAAATGGAGCCACGGTTAAAATTGGACATCTGAAGCTGGAGATAAATGTAAAAGTAATAAAGTGGAATCTAAAGGAACAAAAATGGGAGGAGGAGAGGGGTAGTCAGCATCCAAAAAACTGATAAAACAAAATAGACGATGGGAAAGCATGACGACGGAAACGCAAAGAAAAAGGAATACGAATACGGTACAAAATAACCAGAGGCAACGAAAGGTAGTGCATGAACAAATAGTTAGACTAGCAACATGGAATTTAAGAGGAACGTACACAACAGGAACTTTAAAGAATCTAGTTAAATAAAGTGAAAAGTACAAAATAGATATAATGGCTATCCAAGAAACAAACCAGAAAGGGCAGGAAGTAATCGATGTAGAGGGATATACCTTTTTTAACAGCGGATCGGAGGACAGGGGGTTGGGAACAGGCTTCTTGGTCAGACGGCAGCTGAAGCACACGGTAATACGTTTCACGCCAATAAGTAATAGAATGTGTTATTTACGGATTAAAGGAATATATAGAAAGATCAGTATAATAAACGTTCACCCGCCAACGGAAGAGAAAGACCCAGAGGAAAAAGACAGGTACTACGAAAGTTTGGAAGAGGAATTTGAAAAAATACCGAAATATGACCTAAAAGTTATATTGGGTGACTTTAACGCGAAGGTCGGTAGGGAGGAATTTTACAAGCCAACGATTGGGAGCTACAGCAAACATGAACTAAATAACAATAACGGGGAAAGAATAATAGACTTCGCTACTGGAAGGATGATGCGAGTGGCAAGTACGCACTTTAATCACAAAGCGATTCATAAAGCTACGTGGATGAGCCCGCATGGAAAAACAGTCAAATCAGATTGACTATGTAATAATTGAGGAGAAACATATAGCGTCGGTAAGAAACATAAGGGTGTGTAGAGGAGCAGACGCAAATTCTGATCACTTTCTGGTAAACGCAGATATTAAACAAGAAATGCCCAAGGAAAGTAAAGCAATAAAAGCTAAAAGACAAGAACGAAATATTAGTGACTTAGAAAAAGAGGAGGTGAAAAGCAGTTATGAACGCGAAATAGAAAAAAAATTATCCAAAGGAGGAGCAAAGGAAGATATAGAGGGTAAATGGAGAGAAATCAAGAAAGCAATATGCCAAGCAGCAGAAAAGATACTAGGAAACAAGACAGAGACAACAAACAAAGTATGGTATGATCAACAGAGTGAAGAAGCGCTACAAGAAAGAAATAAAGCAAGAATAAAGATGTTGGAAGGAAAAACTGTACAAGCTAGGAAGGAATTTGAAAAATCGCAGAAGGCGGCAAAAAGAATCTGCAGAGCAAAGAAGAGGGAGTATGAAGCAAAAAAGTTAGATGAATTGTAAGAGTCCCACAATTAAAACGAAATAAGAAAATTTTATAAAGAAGTGAGGAGCATCAAAGGAGGATATCCGCCCAGAACAACATTTTGCCAAGATAAACGAGGTAATTTAGTAGGAGGGGAAAAGGATGTAATGGAAGAATGGGCTGAGTATTTCTCATGGTTGTTAAACAAGGAACAAAACATTGAGAAAGAATTTTTATAGACTTCAAGCAGGCTTATGATTCCGTCAAGAGAAGGAAATTGTTTGAAGTAATGGAAGAGCTAGGTGACCCAAGCAAAATCACAAAATTAGTGAAAGTAACCTTAAACAGAACAGAGAACCAAGTTAGGGTAGCAGGATGTCTCTCGAGGGAATTCCAAGTTAATAGTGGTTTACGACAGGGCGACCCACTCTCCACAATTCTGTTCAATTTGATTTTGGAAAAAATTATCCGGGACACTAAAGTGAACAGGGAAGGGACAATATATAGTAGATTGCAACAGTGTGTGGCGTACGCCGACGATGTTACCCTGATAACAAGAACTAAGGAAGAACTAAAGGCTTTAATAAGACTAGATGAAAATGCAAAAACATATGAACTACATAACTTGCTTCGATGCCGCAGAAAGAACTATCTACCAGAAAAGTGTGCAAGACCCCTTTTAAAAGATCTAAAAGCGTTGTGGCGGGGAAACAGATGTTTGCAACTATTGGCTTAAAATGGAGCATGCGATTAATTCGGCAATGTGTTGGCTGAGGCGCTACTGGGGAGAAAGAAGCGAGAAGGAATTTACTGCTGTATACCTGTTAGTTTTATGCTCATATAACAAAATTGAAATGACTTTTACGACCTTTTTAATGACCTAACGAGCATTTTGATTGACATCTAGAAATTATCTGCTCAATGAAATAACTGTTACTGCCTTGTTGATTAATTTATGAGGCAACACAGCTGGTCGTTTGGAAAGGAATGAACTTCAGCTGCAAGCTGCCCACCTGTGTGCTTGTCTTGTTTGAGTAATTTATGAGAAAGCGATTGTTTGAACACGTGTAACGGAACATATGCTGCAAAAGTTGAAATTCATCGAACATATTTGCTTGTTCAAAGTCCCTTCTAACGTTTGTAGCTTTCCAACTAGATTTTCCTTAGTGTAAAGACTTAGTTTATTATCCTTCCCGCTTTTTTATATCCTCATTGGTATTCCCCTACACTCTCTTCCATGTTTTCAACTAATTTATGCTTTATATAAATTGCTAATATGTTATATGCAGTATTTAGAAGAGTTTCCTTTTTTAAAGCGTGAGCATTTTGGCATTAGTTCTTGTAACTGTATATCCTTTAGAAGTGTATTCATTTTTACTTCCTTTTACCATAAAGGAAGTATTGGATTCATGGTTGTTAAACAAGGAACAAAACATTGAGGAAGAATTTTTATAGACTTCAAGCAGGCTTATGATTCCGTCAAGAGAAGGAAATTATTTGAAGTAATGGAAGAGCTAGGTGTCCCAAGCAAAATCACAAAATTAGTGAAAGTAACCTTAAACAGAACAGAGAACCAAGTTAGGGTAGCAGGATGTCTCTCGAGGGAATTTCAAGTTAATAGTGGTTTACGACAGGGCGACCCACTCTCCACAATTCTGTTCAATTTGATTTTGGAAAAAATTATCCGGGACACTAAAGTGAACAGGGAAGGGACAATATATAGTAGATTGCAACAGTGTGTGGCGTACGCCGACGATGTTACCCTGATAACAAGAACTAAGGAAGAACTAAAGGCTTTAATAAGACTAGATGAAAATGCAAAAACATATGAACTACATATTAATGCAGAGAAGACAAAATATATGGCTGTGGGGAAAATGAAATGTGACAGAAAATAACATAAAAGTGAAATGTGACCAAGATAAAGTCTACTGCTTTCAAAGAGTCGATTCCTTCAACTACTTAGGAGCAGAAATCACAGGTGATAGCAATCAAAAGCGAGAGATAGAAAAGAGAATCAGAAGTGGTAATCGGACTTCGACGGGACTACATAAAATTTTAAGTGCTAAAAATGTGACAAGAAAGGCTAAAATAAAAGTGTATAAGACAATAGTCCGACCAGTGGTAGTATACGCGAGTGAAACGTGGACCCTAAACAAAGATCAAAGAAGGTTACTGGTGTGGGAGCGAAAAGTACTGCGGCGAATTTTTGGGGGAATGAAAGAGGGACAGTGGTGGAGAAGAAGAACTAACACGGAAATAAAATGCCTGTACAACGAGCCTGATATAGTGTCGGTAGTGAGAAGGCAAAGAATACGATGGTTGGGCCATGTGGCCAGAATGAATGGAGAGCGTGTGGCACAAAAAGTGTTATTAGAGGACCCTTGGGAAAAAAGAAGAAAGGGTAGACCCAAGAGGAAATGGAAAGAATGTGTTTGGAGCAACCCCTGAAAGAATTAAATGTGGACAATTGGAGAATCAAGGCGAAGGACAAGAAAGAGTGGAGGAAAATCGCAGACAAAGCCATGGGCCTGGAAGGCCTGCAGTGCTAATATATATATATTTACAAAGTTTATTATTACATTTATTATACAACAAGAAAACTGTTGGTAACTTAAATAAAAGGATTTACACTTAAAAAATAAATAAAAATATATTTCTGGGGCGGTCTGTAACACCTGGCGGAGCCTCCAGCAGCGGCTGCAGAAAATTCGAGCACCGTCTTCAGTTTGCTGGTAAACGCTGCACGCTAGAATCGGGTGTTTTAGAGTACACCAAATTAATGACTTCTAGGTGCATAAATCTGTAGGTGCGGACAATTCTGGGAAGTGATTATTGGAGACGTCTCGTCAGCTACTCAGACTGGCACAGAGTGCTGACGGGTTTGCTCCGTAGGCCGTCTAAATCAAATTTACACACAACTGGGCCGAAAATGAAAGTTTACATCTTAGTTACCACGACTGCAAATACAACTTTATGCCCGGCGGGCGGTAAAGTAACTTTATTGCCCGCAAATTACTTTACCGCCCGGCACTTTAACTGTGGTAGCAATTTTTGGCATTAAAAAACCTAAATTTAGTCTAAGCGTTTGTTCCATGCCGTTGTGCGTAAGACGTTGTACATACCTCAGGCCGGAAGTAGATTACGCCCTTAGCCAAATAAAGGCCCTCCTCCGTTGGGCTTCAAATTTTGACTGCGGGGGAAATCTTACTCTTCCAGCCTTCTATACGTAGATAACTATTATGAGCACGACCTCAAGGGTCACTAATATTTTAAGTGGCACGAAGCGTCAAAGCCAGGCTCTTGTGCTTCATGTTTTAGCGGAGAATTCGTCACGCTCCTGCAATGGTTATTTCTGGCGGACTTCTTCCGCTAGCAGCTAGTAGCTAACACTTGCACCGGCGAATTATGAATTCGAGCAGCAGGCTGTACAGGGACTCGGTTTTAACAGGCTGACTGCTATCGATCTAGATTGATATTTATTCAGAAAATGGGCGTGGAAAAATGTTTAATTAGCAGGGAATGACCCTAGAGCTTATTGCAAAGGTGTTTTGTGCACAGTCAGCTTAGGGAAACAGGGGTTGCAATACAGCGTTTATAGTGAGATTTTGCAGTTTATCCCAACGATCTTCTGTGAGCATTTAACTTGGGGACTGACTTTACCCTGACGTAAATTAATTGAAAAACGCAATCAGTGTATTTGAAATTTCTCTTTTCTTGACCTTCAGCTCGTGATAAAATTCCAAAGAAGGTAAAATATTCGATTCTGCACCTGTCCCGCCTTGACCTTTCCGGTCACAAAGTTTCAATAAAAACAAACATCCTGATACATGCGCCTTTATCACCACAAAGCTGGTTCTCCTAAGCTATCTCAGAGGATAACGAAGAGTATTTAAGAGAGCTGCTGCGCTCCTGGAGGCTTGATTTGAGCCCAGCATCTCAGCTTGAATCCTCACACAGCGATTGTTTGTCTCCATGATCTCAATAGAACGGTTTTGCCGCCTCCCGTAACGCCGATACATCTGGGGATTCGTTCAAAAGCCCCCCCCCCCCGTGCCTCGTGTATCTGGGAGAAAGGAACGATAAAGATTTGTCTTGACGAATTCTTTGCCGAAAATAGTTCGGAGGTGTGAATTACCAGTCAAAAATAGCTCTCTGCGAGCTTGGGTGACTAACAGGGCCGGCGTCACACTTTTAGCTCGAGTGGGTAGTAAGGTGGGGGGGGGGGGTCCAAGTGATTTTTTACAATACACTCATCTGAAGGGATGAGGGATACAGGGTTATTATCAAAAATTGATAAAAATATACTTTTGAGATGTCACAAAGTTATTTTTTGTTTTCGTTTAATGCTACAAATAAATCATTTTCGTAGGGCGAAACAAGACGTTCGTTTTCTATTATGAACAATAAATTCATCCGTTAAAGTTTCTAAATCGAGCACATCAACTGAATCCGGGTAGGAATGCAAAATAGCAACGTGGTTTAGCCGACTGTGTGCAATAGCCGATCTTAAATAATTGTTTATTCGACGTAAAACTGAAAAACTTTTTTCATTAGAACAAGAAGATCTCGGTACTGTTATTATTAATCTCAGAAAACGCACGAATTCGGGAACGATTTTCATATAATGTTTATTTTTCCTGAGAAAGGACCCACCCCCAATTAAAAATTTTAGGTTTTGTTCGGAAGTTTCGAGTGGGGAATTACCCACACGGATATTTTCGAGTGGGTAGTACTACCCATACTACCCACGTCAACCGCCGGCCCTGGTGACTAACACAACCCCGCTTAACGCGAGAAAACCGTGTGTTACTGGCCTCTACCTAAAGCATTTGGTGCAAGCGGCTACATCTTGTGGCGACCATCTGGCTTTACGTAACCTCTTGTGGAGTCCAAATGTCTTCATGTCGAGACTGTATGGTTCTTGTAGTGGTGATAACACCTTAAAAATTATAACGGTGGTTAATATGTTTCAAAATAATTTACTGAAACGTCACAAAATGAATTAAATTTTGTATAATAAATTAACTGGTAGTTGCTAACACAATGTTCGAGAATGAAGACATTCACAAATATACTGTGACGTTAGCCCCAGCACAAATGCTGATTTTTTACATTTAAAATTTGTGCCCATTTTTCTAGCGCTAATTTCCGTCTCTATCTTAAACTTGCATCAACTTTACGCTCGAAAAGTGATACAGACAAAATCCAACAGCGATGCGCCGAGTCGCGTAAAAATACCCACGGCGCGGCGTCGTCCCTCCTAAACATACCTGGACTGAAGCATAGATAAGACAGCATTCAAAGAGTATAAAACTTCCGCAGTCATTTCAATTTACTTGAGTCCCAGAACTTTCCACTTCCTAATATTCCTTCTTTTGCATCGGTCGGTTCCGATCTTTGTTATAATTTTCAGTACACGCCAAAAATCTTGTTTTGCATCGCTTGCCTCTGATCTTTGTTATAATTTCCAGTACATGCCGACTTTTGCACCAAAAATAATAAAATCGACTTACCTACACACAAAGAGAAATCTCCAGGTCGACATGATCCAGGGGCCCTCGGCGTAGGTAAATTGTGCTGCCGGCCAAGACGCCAGACTTGGCCGCAAAACCTCCAGCGGTGCCCGGCCTTTTCAACTGCCAAACGCGGGCTTGGCGAAACGCAATGCTACTCGTCCAAACCGCTTCGCCAGAACCCCAATTTATGCAGAAAGGACGTGCCACGTCCAGCCGGATTTGGTACACTCGTGGTACGCTCGCCATCACCAGGTAAAACACTTAAATTCGCTTGAAACGGATTGCTTGGCAAAATAAATAACCAGTCTGTGCAATCTTGCTCATATGACGTTTGCTTCATTTTAGATCTATTGACCCCCAGTTTATTATTTGGTCTACCGAGCACAACGACTAGTGTGCAATGCAGAACGAGTCCCCGAAATAATCGAACGCCGAAGATATTTTATTTTGTTAATTTTTGTACATAATATTTTATTAAAATTACCATTTAATTTGTATGCATAGCTAAAACACATTATACCGTTTATTTATACCACTGTGTCTTTTTTTTTCCTGCTAAATATATATTTGAGTCTGAACATATGGCATTTGAGCTTTACTTAAGGCAAACCAGTTAAAAATAAATATAGTAAATTTTGTTCAAACTGAGAATAAGCAATTTTAGTAAGAAGAACAAAGTTTAAAAATTACCAGAACAATACCGGTATGTTATAATACAAGCGTGAAACCAGAAAAGGGCAGAATATCAATAATTGATTACGCGATAGTGGAGAGAAAATTAAGAAAAGTGTTAATGGAGGAAAGGGTAAAGCAAGGTTCTAAGTTTTGAAATAAATAGAGACCACTATCTTCTGGTCGTTATAATAATAGAGTTTTCCAAAGAGAAGATTGAAACATTAATAACGTAAAAGCACACATCGATTTTCAGCAAAATAAGTGCACGTAGGATGAAATACAACAAACTTAACAGGAAAGATTAAAAGCGGTTATAGAAAGTAATGGGACTATGGATAAAGGGAATCACTTAGAGGAAGCATGGGAATAATTGAAGAAGATAATATTAAAAGCAGCGAAATATGCGTGCGAAACCAGCACAGAGATAAAAGGGAAAAAGCAAACGTCGTGGTGGACAGAAACTGTGAAAGAAGAAGTAGCGCTAAAACAGCATAAAGACATTGAAAATTATACACAATATAAACAGCAAATAAGAAGAGCAAAGGAAGCAGTGTTACAAGCAGAAATGGGATTAATTTGATCACAAATTTGAGCAAGAGAGAATCTAAAACTATTTTATAGGGTGCTCAGAAGATTTGGATGGGAAAAACCACAATCAAACAAGAAGATCTTCTCAAAGTACAGACAATTTCTGACTTACAAATTACGATATCATACAAAGATGGCCGGAACATTTTGAAGAAATCATGGCAGGAGAAAAAACAAGACAAAAGAGCATTAAGGAGGATATCGACGAAAAATATACACAGATAACAGATGACACAGTAAGCGCGGCAGTAAGTGAACTGAATCCAGGAAAGGCAGCAGGGAAGTGGGAGAATAAAATCAACGGGAGAGAGGAGGAGAAAGGCATGACCTTAGTCGCCTATGATTTGTGATATACGATTGACAGTACTGATGTGTATTGGCAGTACTGAAGTGTATTGTCAGTCTATGTCAAATTCGAGGTTCGTATGTTAGGTTTTGTTTGTTATTTGACACAGACTGACGCAAAACGTAACCTGAAAATTACTAATTTGACATAGCTTGACAGTGCTACCAACAATGCAGTAGTATAAATAATGAAAACTCACTTGTGGTGCTACTGTAAGATAATAGCTATTTATGCAACAAGTGCTAAAAGTTGACGTTTATGCACGAGACATGAAAATTATGAAACGAAGCCGAACGACTTTTAGAACGCGTTGCATACAATATTTTATCTACGACCTTAAATTTACTGTTATTAATCCATAAATATCGATTTAACAAAGGTTTGCATCTACGACACTTCTAATTTATGTCATAATAAACAGTAGGCCATACCGCGCGGTCGAACGTTTGCGAATGACAGTAGTCAGGGTCAGTTACGAAATGTAATTATTAATACTCCACATCTGACTGTATTGTTTACATAACGCTTTAAGTATTTCAAAAACACCTTACTTGTAATGCAAGAAGCAACTAGAATAACTTTACAACTTCACTTCTAGTTCGAAATTGTAGTTTTATAACCTCACTTCACTTTTAGCACATGGGCTAAAAGTAAACAGCTGATTTCTTTAACCATGGTACACAATAAAACGTCACTTTTAGTGAAACAAGCTAGCGCTAAAAGGCCTACTTTTAGTGGTGGTCGTAGATAAATATATACAGAACGCCTATCAATATATTTAGTTCTGTATAATAACCTAACTGCAACCGAAACGCTGAAAGTGCTACGAAAATTTATAATAATTACACCGAAAGCATCTCGCAGTGTCAGCTACTGCTTCTAAAATAGATATAAACGTCACATTACCACTTACGAAGAATTCTCGGCACGCTTAGGTGTGTTTGAATATGAATCCAATCGAATGTAAAATTCAAACGTTCTCTATTCAAATAATTCGTTATTTGGTTTATGTTACGGAACAGGTAGAATACTCAGAACGCATATAAATATATTTATCCGCAAACGTCACAAAAATGACAACTTATTTGTCCTTATTGACAAGGTAAAAGTGTCACTTTATCTGCCTAAGCAGATAAAATAGCGACTTTTGCGTACTTTATCTGCCTAAGCACACAAAATTGTTGCCCTCTTTCTTTCTTTCTATGTTTGTTCGCTATCTCTTCTGAAGATACTGGACCGATTAAATTGTATGATGGCTTAAAATTTTGCTAATTTTTAGACTTAGATCGTAGGTCGGTTTTTATTTTCAAAAAGAGTACGAAAAAGTTTTAATTTAAATAAACCTTTAAGCAGCGGATCGGAGCATCTGTCGCCGTGGTTTATGGTGTGACAGCTGCTGTGGCCGTGTGCTATTAGCTCAGGTGATTCAGTATGTTCATATATCATTACAGTAGCGAGTTATTTGAACAAGAGAGGTTGGCGCAGGGGTACGGTGTTCGCCTGTCACGCGGGTGGCCTGGGTTCGATTCCCGGCCGATGCATCCTTTTTTTTAAAATTTATATTAATGAAATTTACCTGAATACGTTTGCGGATAAAATAGTATATGTTATTCGGAGTAAAAGTGACTTTATGTGGCTTAGCTGAATTATTTGCCTTACTAACGTTCGGTTAAATAAACTTCAGCTTCGCCACATAAAGTATCACTTTTACTCCTAATAACATAATCTACTATTAGCTCTGTATAATAACCTAACTGCAACCGAAACCCTGAAAGTATATATGTATATATATATATATATATATATATACATCCTTCTATTAAACCTGAACCATTAGGTATTCCATACTATCCTGCTCCAGCTATTTGTAGAAAAGATAGAAAAAAATGAATTGCATATTCGGGTGTATATATGGGGTGGGAGAACCGAATCTGTAACATATACATAGAAATAAAGAAGTTGAAATTACTCATATTATCATATTAACCACACCATGCTGAACCAGTATATTTTTCGCACTAACCTGAGCCAAAATATACAATTTTATGTAGTTGAACGAATTCTTCTGAACCATTCCAGCGTTGCCACAGTTAATACAAAGTTATTTATAGTTTTTATTTACTCGAGGATTATGTTACTGGTATCAGTTTGCCGGAGAAGATATACAATTCTGATTTCAGTAAATTCTGCATTTTGATTTGGGCCTAGTAAACCCCAGGAATAAATTCATGGAGAAAATTTGTTACAGATTTTGTAGTGCGGTGTAGTTGCAATTACAGCGGAAGTCGCGGTGGGGAACAATTTTTATTCGCAACCATATATGTAATGTTAACATTCCTGACCTCATTTGAGTGGGGGAAGTCGTACATTTCCGACCGCTCTGTAGGTAGGGACACTGGGAATCTCGTTGATCCATTTATGCGCGTTACAACCTGTCGTATCATAATATAATAATTTTTCCAATTATTGTTTAGAATAAAGTGGTTGCGAATAAAATAGTATACAAACCTCGACAGGAAGTTTCCTTAGTCTCGAGATAATATCTGATTTCGACGCTTCGCGTCTCAATCAGCTAACTAATCTCTCGACAGTAATGAAACACTTCCCATCTCGGGCTGTAATATACTATTGTTCAATCCTGTTATTGAAAATTACTGTTTCCTACTTAGATACAAAATGTGAAAGAGTTTGTTTTGACCATTGAAACTATTTACATAGCAACGGGTGAGCGAAAACAGTGGGTGAAATAATTTTCACTCACTCGTTTTGTCAATACACATAAGCTGAACATTCAACCAAATTTTATTCATAACACTAATACACAGCAACAATATTACTTATAAATATGAATGTTAACATTACAATTGTTAAAAATCGGTTGATTAATACCAGGGAATTGATTTTTCGCAGACTCTTCGGGTTCAACTTCCAAGCAAATTTTCTTGCTGGTGCTGCTGCCAGTATCTCCCGTAATAATTTTTTTCGCTATCTCGATTGTATTGGTCACTGACTCTTCTACATAGCTCTCAGCAATGGATGAGGAACGCCAACCTCCGTGTCCTTTAAGGATCAGGATATCAGCAGCAGCATTCGCCAATAGTGTTGCCGATGTCCGCCGAAAGCAATGTCCTGTATATAGGTCGACATTCTTGATTTGCAGGTAGCTTGCTACTAATCTAGGTATTTTGGATAAAGTATTTATACCCACTGGTTGAACTGTACAGGGTTATTCATTATAAATTACCCACCCCTTATCATCGTTATTATTGTCTATAGAAAAAAAAGTTTTAAATAAAAGTTATGTGGTTATAACTGAATTTTGTTAAAATGCTATCAAAAGTACAGTGGCGTGCATAATTAAGGGGATACAAAAAAGTAATATATTTTTTTAAATGGAACACCCTGTATATTATTAAATTTTTGGAATTATCTTTCTTTCCTGATTTCAAAAATATACCATATGTTACCCCTACCTTATACCGTTTTTGAGTTATTAAACGTCGAATATTATTATTTATTATTATTTTGTATAGTATAACAAGTAAATATTTGGACTTTTTCTTCCTCACTGTAAACCATTTTGATTATTTCATTAAATAAATGTCACTTATCAAACATTAGTTGTCATTTTCATAGCTTACGTTAATAATGTTAACTTTTCCATATTTACAGTAACTACTTTAACTAAGATATTCGACGGTTAATAACTCAAAAACGGTATGATATAGGGGTAACATATAATATATTTTTGAAATCAGGAAAAAAATATCATTCCAAAAATTTAATAATATACAGGGTGTTCCATTTAAAAAAATATATTACTTTTTTGTATCCCCTTAAACCTGTACGCCACTGTACTTTTGATAGCATTTAAACAAAATTCAGTCATAACCACACAACTTTTATTTAAAACTTTTTTTTCTATAGACGATAATAACGATGATAAGGGGTGGGTAATTTATAATGAATAACTCTGTACATTTCACTGATCGATAATTCAAGAAAAATCTTCCATCGCCAAGAGTATTAGGACGCAACACTGCATATTTTCGATATATCGCTAAACAATTAAAATTATTTCCTTCAGCACCAGTCACAACAAAAGGACGCGGTTTATAATGTCTTAATAATATTGACAACTAATATATATTCTTTATTTTCAATATCAGTGGTTTTAAGATTCACTAACTCGGCACACCTACAGGCGCCCATAACTGCCATCACAACAACCATTTTCATTAGCAAGTAAATCTTGTCGGGAGCTTGATTTAGAAACTTTTCCACTTCTTTCTCATCAAATGTCTTCGCTTTCTTAGGTTGATAGCCTTTCGAATTACTTTTTAAAATCGCGAACAAGGTCTTAAACCTACAAAATTACATATATGATTACAACCGGTAAATTAATTACGAACTACGAAACTTACTTGCTTATGTCTATTTTCTTCAAAGACCAATATGGTGGATTTAAGCATCGAAAATGTAGACCATAAGGAAGGGGCAGTGTATTTTTCTATTAATCCATTGAAATAAGCAACCACTACTTCTTCAATCACAACATTTACGTTTCTGTTCTCCATCCAAGACCGAAATTTTTCCAACTCCTTGACGTGCCTGTTTTTAGATTTTTGCGGGAGTAGATAAAATGTGACTGCATTAGTTTCTTCCAGAATGTCATCTGGTACAAATACACCGTTGTATTCCTCCATTTTCTCTACGAAAAAGGCTGGCACACACTTTTGGGATGAAAAATTATAATTTGTTGACAAATTAATTGTTTGTTTGATGAGAACCATAACAACGAAAACTGCCTTCTAAATGTTTTTGCAATTATAAAAATGAAAATTTGTTTTATTGAATTTTTAATAGCAGGATTGAACAAAGCACTATACAACACTCGTGGGGCCGGGGTCGGTAGCTCAGTGGTAAGCATCCTGGCTACTGATCTAAGGGTCGCGAGTTCGATTCCCGGTCCCGGTTAGGTTTTCAAAAATAAAAAATGCAGATGAAAGCCTCTACAGAATGCCATCATTCGGAAGTGATGTAAAGCTGTGAGTCCCATGTTACTACGATGTGTAGCATGTAAAAGATCCCTTGCTAGGGTTGAAACTCCTTAGTCTCGGCAAAATTCTAAATAGGACTTTGACCAAATGACCACAGCAGTCGGTGTCTAAGGTACCTGGTACTCTGCATGCCTAGACCTTGTCCATTAACAAACAAACACTCGTGGGAAACTAAATCACTCACTTGTGTGTCGTTCCACACTTAGTTTCTCCACTCGTGCTGTAATATACTATTGTCTGAAAACATTTTTTCGAAAATGTGACGGTTTCTCATAATTTTGCAAAAAACCTATTTTTATATTTTGGTTCGTTTACAGTGCTACAAACCCAAATGAGTTTGTTTATACAGCATTTGTTTTAAATGTCAAAATATGTCAAATTTTATTTATAAAAAAGGGTTCAAAAGGCACAAAATAGAAAAGAAGTATAAAAAACTCGTGTCATAAGTTATTTAAAAACTAAGAAATAACCCCTTACCACCAAAATATTTAAGTAGAACCTAAATACGCATTTCGGCAGCTAGGCTGCCATCTTTAGTAAAAGCTAAAACAAAGAAAGCTGGCCGCAGTTAAGAAAACACTTCTATACTCCGTCAACTATCAGAGTCTAATCTAAGTCATTTATACACTCCTCCTTTGGACTCGTGTTGCAAAATCTTCCTAATGAAACTTGTCCTTTAACATACTATTTTGGACTGGTTTTTAATAACGAAAGCATAAATACACTATTGCCAAATCTATTGGTTCAGCTTTATCGGAAAAAGTATATACTATATACAGAACTCAAAACAGCGCCAATTCCTAATGCGCACATCCCTCGAACTTGAAAGTACATATATCTATCAAACCTGAGCCATTTTAATCATGCAATTTCTACCGTCTGGTGATTTTTTAACCCGGCAAAGCCGAGTGAGATGCAAGCAGCTAGTATTACGCTAATAATTTTTTTAGCTTAAATAAATTTTTATTAAAGCAAAACCTACTTGAACCACATATATGGTTCAGGTCCGTCAGGCTGGTTCAGCATTGTGCATACAAATACCCTCGAGTGGTTCAGCTTTGTACCATTACTGTATCTATATATATATATATATATATATATATATATATATATATATACGGATAAACAGTATGTTGTAAAGCCCTTCATGTGAACGGTTAGTTGTTAAACCCTGTATATATAAACATACCGTTTCAAAGCCCAGTGTATGTACATACATAGATAAGTTGTTCGGAAAAAAGTAACTGCCAAATATTTGATTGCATATACGACTATAAAAATATGTCGGCTCAACACACACACACACACACACACACGCATACAGGCGCCGACGATCTTTATGGCATATTTACCCCCTGGCCTGAATTGTGGCATAGTCACATTTTGTCATTGCGTTAGCTTGCTACTTTATCTAGTAAATGGCTGTACTTATCAAAATTTACATACACTCCATGTGAAAGGTATGCACTCCTGCTAAAGGAATATAGGTCATAGTTAATGGTTGACGGTTGGAGTGTATAAGTATGCCATTATTTTGGAAAATTGATGGACGAATGTGTGTTATGTGTGTGTGTGTGTGTGTGTGTGTGTGTGTGTGTGTGTGTGTGTGTGTGTGTGTGTATGTATTTTAAGGTTACGTAGAGTTATGGGCAAGATTCTAAATCACAAGGATATATTGCTTCAATTGCCAGTACCTACCCTTTTCATTCTTTATACCTCTTTACCACCTACACGAAAAACTAGACAAATTTAATGTGATTAATAAATAAAAAACCTATAACTATACATATTAAACGAAAATTATAATCCAATATGACTAGCGTTTTCTTTTATTTTCAAAATTTGGTGTAGATTTTGTGACAAATACGCCAATTTTCTTCTCATTTTGTGATTTTGCAACATTCCATACATTTTACAAGTTTTATGTTGAGTAAACAATTTATATACGCTTTAAAAATTTACATTGATTAAATATTGTATATCATTGTAAAAATACTAAATAGGTAGATATAACTAAGCTGCGAATAAAAATAATTCCTTATAGAGATAAATGCATCGACAAATACAACTGAAAGGTACATAAATACATTTATGCTCTCCCCTGTTTAGTTTTAGTTACATAATTTTTGACGTAATATTTAATGTCTTTCCATGATCTAGATGATAAAACGTTACGATGTAATTCCATACATTGTTCGCATTGCACTTTTCCTGGAATTTTTGATGCTTTTATATTCGTCTTAAAGAATGATATTACTGCACCAGATTCTTGTTCACTCCATGGCCTCTTGGTAGCAGCTTGACGTGCGCATTTTGTGATCTTTCTAGTTGACTTTGTTTTATTCGTTACAACTTCGTTGGGTTTAGCTTTAGTTACAGCACTATTGAGTTTAGCTTTCCTGATATTTGAAGATATTGTTGATATTACATCTTCCGCAGCTTGTGTATCATCTGCACTGTTTTCTTGATTATTTTCTTCACCGTCACTGTCTTCTACGTTATCCTCCTCCTCGTTCTCAAGCGCAGGCAAATCTGAATAAAAATAATATTGTACATTAAATTAGAGTTGACACTTCAATTCGATTACTTACCAGTTATATTTATTTCATTTAACTTCTTTCCATGAAATTTACTAGCCTCCCCATGCTCTACTGCCATTAATAGTCTGCTGACTTTTGTCATTTCAATAGATGAATCGTGAAGTCTATAAAAATCTCTGTGCGCCCTTATGTCGTGCCCTAAATGACGAGCTAACCATTCACTCTCATTCTCGGTTAAATTAAATATTTGGCACACGGTAGCTATATACTTTCTTAATTGAGTACCATTTATTAGTTCAGGTTGTTGCAGGTCGGCTTCTGAGCACAATTTTTTCAAACAATCGTGACCTCTTATATGTTCTTTAGAATCATTTCCTCTAGCAAAAATATAAGAATTTTCTTTAGAAACACATACATCAGATCGAGTTTTTATTAACAAGTCTATTACTTGTTTCACATCATCAGTGAGTAAAACACTAACCTTTCTATGACGTTTACCAACAATTTCAATCAGCGTCAATCTAGATGCCAATTCGAGTTCAAGTGGAGATAATGTCTTTCTAAACTTCTCTGTGCCACTTTGTGTCCAATTTGGTCGTGAAGAATATTGTTCCAAGGTCATTTCTGAAGCTTCTCCAGAGCGTCTTTTATTAAATAGCACTATTTTGGATAGTGCCACTGCTGCCAATCGACTCCAATTTTGGTATGTCTTAGAAGAAGAAGTTAACAGCAATTGTTTGCATGCTGTCATTTCACTGTTAAGGAAACTGTTTAATTTAATAAGATCGTCTGTTAAAGGTAGTAATTCAGTGGCATTAATTTTTCGTGTGTGCAATGTTGCAAGGGCATTAGATGATATTTTAATGGTCCATTCCAAATCCATAATAGTTAATAGCGAACTTAAGTTTTCATTTCGTTGTAGGTCACCTCTTCTCAACGCATTTCCTCTTTCAATAGCAATACATTTTCTTAGACTGTGCCCCAATTTTAGAGCTAAGGATGGAATTGAAAACTGTGGCCTATTTATTGTTTGATAACATACTGTGCATATATTTTTAACCGCCGATATTATTAAATCGAAGCAGTCTGGTCTTAGCCATTGAGAAAGCCAGCAATTACTTGGATCTAATCTCCTGAGTTCCAAAACCAATCTTGATAACTGTCGCATTGTTTGCCGTATAAGTTCACACTGAGTGATATGGTACTTCTCAAATTGTAATGCACCAAACTGCTTAATCAGATTATCTTGCCGACATACCAATGAAATCCTATCTTCTTTTAACTTGGTAAGAATATTAAAAACAAAATGATTGGAAAGTTTGTCGCCAAAAGTGTGAGATATCAAAGCTGCACTTTCGGACATTGGTTTTCGATGCATGCTACCACTTTCATTAATCTTTTTTGCGGTACACCCGTATTTTAAATGATGCCATATATGTTTTTTTAACATAAAACCCAAACAGTCTGGACAAGGACCATAATCATTGTAGTCCAATAAAACTTTTTCTTGCGGAGTGGGCCTTCTCACTAAAATCAATTCTCCTTCTTTTTTCATTAAAATTTCACAATTATGATAGTAATCTCCGATTTTAAGTAAATTTCCAAAGCCATTTCTTCGTTCCTTACAGTTTTTTGGCATAGCTAACAGTTTAGCAACTTCACTTTCATCGCTATGGACTTTTTCAAAGTGTATTGCTAGTTGTTTTAAGTTTTTATGACAAAAATAGCATGAATGGACCTTATCACGGATTCTTTTCCCGGTAGCGCCATCTTTCGAAGAGTTAACTATGGCAATGGAATATTCTTTACCTGTGCAATCCATATTATTGCGTCTGTTAACGATTTTTTTTATCGGTTTGGGGTTTTCTAACTCCTCTTCCTGGATATTGCTTTTTTGATGTGGGATTGGTTCTTTCCAGCTTTCTTCATCATCTGAGTCATCATTATTATCGTTTTCAGATGGAACATATTCACTTCCAGATGACTCCACAATACTGTCGTCATCCCAATCCTCATTTCCTGCTTTATATGTTATCAATGGTATTTCTGGTATGACCACGTTGTTTAATACGAAGTCGTCTCGCATATGACAATCATCGTTATGTAATTCCTTATGTCGTGTCCTATATTGAAAATAATTTTCAATTGCCATAAACCCACTATCTTTATTAGTATTTGTAGTGCTGTCTATATGACATGTTGGAACCGCATCGAATTCACAATCCTGTAATACGTCTTTCGTAATAATATTTTTCTTTGCCTGCAAGACATTTGCTACTTCATAATATACTATAGGTGTATTGACTTCAGAATGAAGCTCGGTAGCCACCTGCATATTATTCACTTCAGTTGCAGCCAACATAATTACACTTTTGCGATTATGATTTGCATTCCACCCTAAAATAAAAAATTCAGCTTTACAATAATCTTGCTTGAAGCATGTGGTATGTAGTGCTTACAATACCGGGCCAAACTCTTAATACCGGTATTCGGTATTTTACATTTTTAATACCGATGGGTTGGCCATGGAAAATAAAACTAATGTTAACAACAACAAGCGTTAGAGACAGCAACCTTTAGAATCTTCAATCACGATAACAGCGTATAATATAAGCTTACAGTACCGACAACAGTGATGACAGTTAATAAATTCTAAAGCTTGCTGTTGACATTACTTTTATCTTCTATAGCCAACCCTTATGTAATTTCTTTTTAAACGCATAGTATATAACTATATATTTTAGTAGCACTGAAAAACAATTTTAAATGAATAAATCCGAAAATGATACAAAATATATCTATTGCCATTAAAAACATACTTAGTTTTGTAATTTTATAGGTAAATGCGAGCTACTTACCCACAAGGTGTGCCAAAAACACCAAATTTCCCCGTATAGCCGTTATTTATAATAAATCGAGTCCCTCCGCTGAGGTCTCAGAAACCTTAAGAGACATACGAAGTCTGTTAAGTTGAGTATTTTATTACTGAGCGATAATTTAAAAATTATTGAACAATCTGCTTTATTTTAAAAAAACACAAAAAAATAACAATTTCAGCTTTCAGCCATAATTTGTTTGTTATTAACAATTCATGCTGATTTTAACGATTTATAGGATGGTTGAATTTTACTGGCAGAAACTGCTGTTATTTGCAAAATTTTAATAGAAGACCATGGAAAAATGATTCTAATCGACTAAGTCACATGTCGTGTACCCAGGTACAATTTCTCAAGTACTACAAAATAACCTATACCCGAGTTAAATACTGGCCCCCTTTTGACATAGCTATTAGTGTCAAAAGTGACATTATAGCGATATGCCATAGTTAATGGCACACGTGAGCACACACACACACACACACACACACACACACACACACACACACACACACACACACACACACACACACACACACACACACACACACACACTCACTTCTATGGCAGAAGATTTTTTAGCTTGTGTTGTTGTTGTTGTTGTTGTTGTACAAAAAAACCGCTTCTTTTTATATACTTATTTATTTTAACCAATTTACATAGTCACTTATGATTAATAAACATACAAAATATTATATTGTTAATAAATATACTAATCCGATTAATCTAATTTCTTGTAAAATGGAAAAGTAAACAACAACAGTAACATCATTATCATCGTCAGATTAAAAATAACCCGTTGCGCAGCGTTATATGTATATGTTTTAAGATCAACTCGCGTTTAGCGAATAATGATCTCCACCCCTCCCCCCCCTTCGAGGAATCGTTATTCGCAGATTTTCTTTTATTATCCGTGGATTTATAGTAAAGACATTGCGTTTGTATATGACATAATAGAGTACCGAGAGCGCAACCTTTCTTTTAATGTGTCCAACGAGGTTAGTTCTAACGTTAATTGTGCCTAATGTTAAATGTGTTATACTTTGACATTTCTATAGAACCAGTATAATGTCGTCGTAAAAATGTTTATTTAAAATTTTAATCGTTTATTCGTTCGATATTCTTCTAAGCTCTCTTCGTAATATTTTTTGCCTACAATTCTACTAAAAACCGGTTTGGGCAATGGAACATACAAATAATCGTCAAATTCATTTAATACCACTTGAAAATGTCGAATTACGCAGATTCTCTTCCAAATTCTATTGTAAACGATTAATTTATATACCGCTTTTCTGAATTTCTGTTTAACCGGAGCATAATAATCGACGTGGAGCTTCGAGTTTGACGTGTATATCGCTTTAGCCTTAACGTCCATAAAAATACATTTTTTGCTCATATAATCGTTTGTAATGAAATTGATCGGTTTAAAAATATAAGTAACCGGTTTAGAAAGCGAACTTAATGAATGAAGACAACGTCTAAATTCTATTTTATCATACTCGTCCTTAAAAATTTCATAAAACACGCTATCACCTAAATATCTTGTAAATCTATATTCTCGAAGCTTGAAATCAAATGTTTTATAAATAATTAATCCGGTCGTTAGAAAATGCAAAAACTGAGTCGATAGCACGAAAACTCTACCATCGATATCCAAATATAAACATAAGAAGTTGAAATCGTAAACTTCAAATATTTGCTTGGGTTGTTCGAATAGAAACCGAACTGTTATTGTGCGACGATTCTGCTTATTATAATAGCGAATTTTGTTCTTCCACAGATACTGATTTTCACGATCATATCCTATTTCACCGATCGTCGAAAGCATCCCGAAGTCATTTGTATAGGGGTATAAAATATCATAATCGTTAGTAGAGTGTTTAATTAGATAATTAGTTTCTAGATTAAATTGTTTACAAAATAAAAAAAATGCTCCGCTGCCAGCTAAATAACCTCCTTTGAATTTATCAATGTACTTTGGAATGTATTCGGCTCTGACTTTTGTAAATCTGTCGTAGTCGCTCAATAATAAATCGTAATTATAACATGTATAAGAAGCTATTTCTCTGCTAGGATACATTATCTCTTTCGAATCGTTAAGGGTTGTCGTTGATTCTTTTATGGGGAGAGGGGGGGGGGGGAGGAGTGTGGAAGAGTTAATGCGTTCAGCTGCGCTTAATTGTTGTTCGAAGGAGATTTGAACGTATATCTTTTTTTCTAACTGCAAATTGTAGAGAAACAAATATTAATTTTAAGCCGTCCAAACGGTTGTAACACTTACATATTTTTTTTATAAACGGGTTTTTCCGCGTTCTCCGCTTCTACAAAACTTCTTTCAGATGTAATATAATAAATTATAGTCAATCTTACGACTAAAATAAAATACACTCAACCTGATTTTTGTCTAGAGGTTGAGGGAACAAACTTTGTTGTAACTCCGCCAAAAGTCCTTCTTCGTCTTGTTCGTCTCGTTCGTCTTCAGTGGAGTCTTTACTTTAAAAATTTATTGTTTTCGATAGATCGATCTAAATAGTTTTGATATTGAAAGATTTCTGTATCCATTTCATTTTCATCGATATCCGTAGCAATCGTATCATTTATATTAGACGATTGCGAGTCTTTATCGATATATCAAGTCCATATATATATATATATATATATATAAAATAGGTAGCTCACGCGAATCGTTTAATATTTTATAGGCACAATCGTTTCTTCTTGTTGGTTATTTAAAAAGTTCGCGCGTGTGATTATCTTTTAGATAGTCAAATAATTTAACTGAATTGAGCATCGTTTATATACCCGGGATGATAATGAAACCAGGCCCATGCTTACATCTCCTTTATTCATGAATAAATTTGGATAAAATTTAATGCGTGGATAGTAGACATAATTTCTGATGGAATGGTCAACTTCCGGTTTCACCAGAAGTGCCGTTACCTTTGATTTTTTAAATGGATCGCTCTATACATTTTAATTTTTTTTTTTTTTTTTTTTTGGAATGCACAGCTCAAATTACATGCGATACTTTTGCTAAATTTGAATTTTTCTAAACAAAAAATTCTTTTTTAATTTTTTTTATAGAAAGCCGTGATTGAAGAAAGTGCGTTCTAAATGACTCTAGTAAACCATAATAATACATATTTTATTAGTTTGATCAATAACACATCTTCCATGAAGGAATAAAATTTGCTAAACGTGTTTTACGAGAAAGTCGATTTTTTAAATGGCTCCTACCAAGGATCACCGCGCCGTTAGATAGAAAACTTGATGATCAATCTAACGACATGCGTCACAGACCACTTTCTTTATCTTTACATAAGACAGATATACGTTTTAATAAATAAATTTTTAAATTTTTTTTTTGGGAATTACCTAAGCAAATTTGTCAACACTCATTTAAAAAATTAAAGTTATTGACATTTTCGGTGAAACTTGAAGTCGGCCATTTGGATTATATCTCTATCTCTCAATTCGAAATTACGTTTATTATCGTTGTAACAAGTTTCATTCAAATCCGTTTATAAGCAAACGAGATAGAGACATGGCACTGATCTCGTTGTCATCCGGTATACTGCTAAAAAAACACGAACCGGTCAATTTGTCTATATTGGTGTAATTTTGAAAAAAAAAACATTTACCAAAAGGACAATCACGGCATTTTTGGAATCCTTTCGGGATCGTGTCACTATAAAAGCATTTCTTTTTTTTTAATAATTTTGTTTAAATAAAACTAGATAGAGCCGGTACTATATTGCTATCGTAAAATGTTTATCTAAACTTTAATCTATTTATTTTTGCATGCAATTCTACTGAAAACCGGTTTGGTAAATGGACTATACAGATAATCCTCAAATTCATTTAATACCACTTGAAAATGTCGAATTACGCAGATTCTCTTCCAAATTC
>OW679197.1:56251756-56449753 GCA_940337035.1 Agriotes lineatus | reverse complement strand
ATTATGTTTTATTTTTATAATTTTTTATTATTAGAATTCGTGAAATTACAACATTTTAACCATCATTTGTAGGCTATGTTAACGTCGGTTGACGTTTATCTGTCGCCTGGCCACATATAAAAAAGTTGTGAAACAATGGATTACTTTACTGAAGATTTCTCGTTTTTAATGATGATTTCAAATAAATGTTTTAACGTTTAATGAAATTTGACAACTGAGAAGCTTTTCTCAAACCAAATGCGCTAATAATAAACATTACATTTATGGATGATTTTTCGAGTGTCTTTATTTTTGGAGACAATTTAAATGTTCCTTTATCTTGAAAGAGATAAAATACGTGTAGATGATATTCGTCTAGCGTAATTTCTAAAACTGTTAATGATACAGGGTGAAGCAGAATAATGCAGCAAAAAATATAGATGTGATCAGCTGCAACAACGACCTCTGTGACTTAATTTTCAAACCATTAATAGAATACATTCTTGTCATTACCAGTTCTCATAATAGTTCGTTAAGGCGTCATAATTGATTTTTTTCGATTTTTGTTATTATTTTTGTTCTATCTCTAAAAACACTAGGTATTTTTTTTAATAATGTAGTCAAATGTTCCATAAAAGTTGTTTTCAACAGTAACTGTATAATATTTTGTTACTTAAGTTTAATTCTTAGAAAAATCTTATCCATTGTCGAACCTGGTGCAGCTAGCTGTGTATGTATGACAAAAATCGAAACTCCGATCAAATATTGAAGTAGGTATTTACAATGAGTGAATCATGGAGGATGTTTATATTAAGATCATTTGCAAATCTTCTTCTTGTAGGTGACAAATAATTTTTAAAGTTTTCATTAAATTCATTAAAACATTAGTAGAATGCGGCATATATAGACCTGTTATTGCAAAAGACTTTGTATTATAACTAGTAATATGTATTGTTACGTATTTAATCAAACCCAAATTAATTATTTTATAGTTATAATTTAAACAACTTTTAATAAACACAACAATTACGTCGTTTTGGTTAATATTCCTAAAGTTATAAAGGTTGTGATAGCCAGGAATTCTGATTCTGAATGAGCAATAATTCCAGTAGATTTAAAATCTAAAATTTTCAAAAGTATTTTTAGTTTCCCAAAAGTTCTATTGATATTGCGTATATTGCTACTACATGATTGTGAATACATTATTAACATTTATTTTAATATTAATTAAATCATCAGTACTTAAAGTATTACATTTTAATTTAATTGAAACGTTTCTAAATATACTCACGAAGGTTGTCCGCACTGAACACGCGTACTAAGGTACCTGCGGCAAATAAGGCCCACTTAAGAAAAAAAACTGCTTTAATTCCCGAAAAAGGCAAAAAATAATTAACAAAATCAAGATTATATTAATTCGGTCTATCGTAAACGCACCTAAAGCTAGATTTGCAGTTTTAAATTTGTGTGAAACTTTGAACATGCTTTTTAAAAAAAACATACGAATGGGCTTTATTTGCCGAACATTCGGTTAATAAAGCCCACGAGATAAATTGTTGTCGGCTATTAAGGCCCACCTAAAATAAGACTAATACATTAATCTAGGGCAAAAAGTAAAAATATTTGCGTCCTAAAAAGTAAAGTTTACGTTATTTTGCATCACTTTTGATACTAAATAAGCCACAAAATATATTTTTATAAAAATAACATAAATGAAATTCTTGGTAAAATGAACAACTAAAAATTAAGCACAACGTACGCAAATATAGTCATTTGTATCGTCTTTTGTAAAACCAATACATATTTCGTGGCACCAACTGCCACACAACACACAGCACCGCATATCTCACTGTTTGTTTTTATTACACAGAAAGCAATACCTTTTAATGGGCCGTTTTAGCCGAATATTACTGGGCTTTATTACCCGAAATGCTTCTTAGCTGTAAAAAATTAAAAATCTTAGAGCGTCACTTACCTTTATGTGCATGTATTTATAGCAAAATATAGTCCATACAATGTAGAACACAGGGTACCATTTACTGGAATTTATTTTTCTTAACAAACGAATTATTTATGGAAATACAGTAAATAAATTGTAGTAGTTAGAGATCCACACCGCACACCGCCCCGATATCAACTGCTTGTGCTAACACTATTCAGATTTCGCAATATTGCAATGGCTGGTGACCCTGGACATGTAGTCAGAAGGAAATTGATATTGCCGGATTTTAAGAATCTGCATTGTGTTCTTAATTCTAGCTACTGGGCCTTATTAGCCGCCGGGCTTTATTTGCCGCAGGTACCTTATAGGCTACATATCGTTTTTCTAGCAAAAGTGTCCATTCTAAACCACTACGACTTTACATTCGTTGAACTAGTCACCTCTAACAATTCTATTTATAAATTGAATACATAAACAATAATTTATCGAAAATAAAAGTACAACTGAAGTTGATAAGCTATGACTATGAAAGTTTAAAAAATATATATTCTCATGTTTGGATTCCGAAATATTTTTATTATTGATTACTATGAACATTAGAAATGCAATCACCGCAGCTGCTGTGAGTTAATAAAGAATGAATAGTACCTATTTTAGATAGAAATAAATTTTTGGAAAAAAATTATAATTTGGCAAGTTGCTACATTAAACAAAATAGTTAAATACTCTGACTTAGTGACATGAAAATTAAATACAATGTTACAACAAAGGTATACTCGACGAGTATTAATTTTCGGCGTTAATATACTACATGTTTTCATTATAAAATGACTGTGATTTGAGATTATTATAACGATGTATGGTCATGTCACAATTTATTTGAAGGGCTATATACTTTATATACGTCAACGAAAATTCAAAATTCGAAAATTAAATTGATGTTAATTATTAACCAGGTACATTTACTTAAATAAATTAATAACTATTACAGTAATAACACGAACAACTAATTTTTAACATAACTAAGCACTGAAGCTGCCCAATATTTAAACTTAACAACCATAGTTACGTTACTTAAGTACTTTTGCTATTGGCAAAAAGACTAATGGCGAAGTTACATGTAGTTTCATATATAGAATGTTAGTTATTTATTCACTGATTCTAGTGTCAGTTTGTATTAGAATTTCCTTGGAAATAACTAGTTTTGATTCAGTTTGAATCAGATTGTCGAAGAGAAATTATAATAGGAGGAATCACATTTACACCAGAATTTTCCATATATTTTAGGCAGTTATTTATAATCAGTTTTGTATAGCAATTAATGTTGCTTTGCCGCACGTGCCTTAAATTTAGAATTCCCTTCTTATCATAAATTCGTAACCCTCTCACTAAAGACAACGAATTTATATGCTTATTGTAGGATGGCTTACATAATAGCCATGTCATTTAAATAGGATTGTATTAGCAATAGTAAGGGGGTAATCTACGTAGATCATGCCTGCATATTCAGTAAAAGATCAGGAAAGTAATGTTTTGTATAATTGGAGTAGTTACGACTAATCTTAGAACATCCCAAAGTTGTTTTTTGTATCTATTCTCCCCATTAAAATGCATTCCGTCTTCTCTCATTAGCCATTCCTCCTTATTTTGAAGTGAGTGGCATATTAACAAGCATGGAATGGTACCGAGAATTACCGATTATCACTACATAGGTACTTGTTTGCATTTAATGTAGGAGGAAGTTGATCTTCCTCCCTTATTTAAAGAGCTTTGTTAGTCAAGTGTGTGTGATAATCTTTATGTTTAGATTAAATCGACTAAAATCATTTCAAAATCCTGCAATGCACCCAGCATATAATACAAACAGTAAATCGCTTGCCTTCACTTTCAATATTGCTTGGGTTTCCTTTCAAATCTGTGTCATAAATTCATATTCGTATTGGCGAACCATTTTGATATTACCTTTTCTCAAGAAATTGCTGCATTGTAAATATTGCTTAAATACCTTAATTGTCTTTCCTTGCAAATGTATTATTTTCTATTAAAATGTATCTACCGTTACATTTTCTAAATTTAAAACCCATGTATCATGTAGGTTTTTGTAATGTCCCTTTAGATGCGTCAAATTTAGCTGGGTAAATAAAAATAATCAAATTTTTATAATATTTTCAAATAATGGGAGAACTATTTTGATTATTTTATTTTATCGACAAGCTAAACATTTTTATTTTCGAGCGATGAAGGAGCGAGTAAATTAATTTCGCGAGTCGATAATGAATTTTATCATCTAGTATAATATTTTTTTTTTTTATAGAAAGTCAATCACATTTTAATATCTCAGTAGCTAGATTGGGTTGCTACGGTAATACGAAGCCGAATTTAAATTAAAATTAAAAAATTAAAGTACTTTATCTACCCTTGATGTTCAAGTGCTACTTTATCTACCCTTGCTGTTAAAGTGACACTTGATCTTTTGTTTTGACTCGATTAAAGTACACTTTAATATTTGCAACAGAAAAAATGTATTTTGACTTTTAATACTCGAACCACATACTGCTCGGAATTACATCAACAACTTATAGATTCTAAGATGGTCTATTTGTTCTTACATATTTTTTTTTATTTTCCTTGTATTTTCTTCTTAGTAGTGACTTCTTTGTATTCTCCAACTATTGAATCTTAATTTAAAAAAGTGTAAAAAGGTTTTTGGGTCGCTTTTTTCTTTGTATATATTTGTCGACTGGTATTGTAATATGTGTAATATTATTACGTTCAGTGGCATGAAAAAAGCGACTACATGTTATACTGCGCCGAACTATAGATCAAGAGCTTGCACCGTCTCATTTTGTTCTTGTATTCGTTTCATTGCAAGTTATACTGTGTACACACAATTTTTGCGATACGTACTCTTTCTCTTTACTAGAGTTGAATATTTTGTTTCTCGGACCAACAAATATAAAACCCATTATGTAGTTCATCAATTGTGATGTCACAGCTAGGTCTTTCTTGGGTGGGGGGTACCGTATATTTATGTATTGAGCTTAAGTTTTCTTATGAACTTGATTATTATGGCATATTATGGAACATTAAGTAATTGCATAGGCTATACTAATGTCTACTGATTACAAGTACAAAATTGTTATATTTAAAGAGCAAGAGATTTTATGATTGGTCTATCTTAAAATCTCATTACCTTTCCAAATGTAAATATTTAAAAGTAATTTCTTCCACTATCGCCAATATTGTATTGGAGGAAATAGAAACAAAAATTCTAAATTAAAACAACGATTTCTCTCTTTATTTAAGATACGTCGACATCATAATGCTACTGATTCAGTTAATAAACAAAATTTCTTTAACCTTTTCAACAATGTACACCCAATATTAAAATTTACACTAGAAAATGAAAACAATAATGCCTCTATAAACTATCTTGACCTAACATTAATCAGACAAGCTAATATAAATATATTAACAAATTGGTTTCGAAAAAACATAAAGACTGTTAGATATTTAAATTTTAACTCTGATGCCTCAATTAAATACAAAAAAAGGTAATTAACAATTTAATCGACCGAGCTATCAAACTATCTTCAAAACAATTTCATTAAAAAAACCTAGAAATCATTACAAACGTCTTAATCAAAGATGAATATCCAATTTATTTTATTAAAAAGCAAATTAAAAATCGAATTAATATAATTAACAATTGGAATAAAATTAATCAATCAATAGATCTACAACCAAATTGCATGGGCAAAGAATTTAATATATTCTAACATTTCTAACAAAAAAAAATATATATGCATTAACTATATCCCACTTTCTGAAAAAATTGAAAAAGGACTTAATAAATACAATTTCATAACAACATTTAACAACCGCAATACTTTAGGTAATAAATTTTTCACGAATTTAAAAGATAAGACTGAAAATAATATGCAATCAAAACGGGTTTATCAAGTTGACTGTAATAACTGCAACTTTATCTACATAGGACAAACAAAACAGCTATTAAAGAACAGAATTAATCAACACAAGTACTCAATTAAAATTAATCATTTATCTCCGTCCAATAAAAAAACTGCACTGACTGACTACGCCAATGGATCGCTACATAAATTCAATTTTAATACACCTAAGATCTTACATAAAGAGAATAATCTAAAAAAACGTCTATGCTTGAAGATGATTGAAATACAAAAAAGCCCCAATGCTCTTATTTATAGAACTGATATCGATAACCTCAGTTCTATCTATCATAATTTGTTTAAATAACAATTTTATATACTTGAACCAAATATTTTACTCTCATATTCATGTTATTATCTTTAAAACTTATTTTTCCATTAAATCAAAATTTAACTTAATATGTCTCTGCCCATGTCACCTGCATTTCCGAAGTTTATACACTTTGCGCATTGACTGATAATTTAAATATGTGAATGGCCGTGCTAGCCCCCTATCTAATTACATTTGCATTCTGCTTTCTGAACAGCTAATGCTTTCTGTTTCTTAATTATATCCAAGTATGGATTGTACTTAAAGAATGACTGCTTTTATTAATTAATAATTTTGTAGTGTAAACCTTGAAAAAGGCCGTGAAAGAATTTCCAAAAATCTTTTACTAATCATGTAAGTACGCATGTTAAAGGAAAAATGAAATTGTTGGCTAATCCTATTTTTTCTATTTTCAGAATGTATTAAACTTTTATATTGTAATGAACTTTTAAATTACTCATGAAGCCATCAAAAGTGGCGAAATGTTTAATATTTTTTTAAATTTACTTCAAGTATATTTCACGACTATAAGTATGATTTTTATTTATCATCAAAAATCATACATTCTAAATAATTTTTGACTAATATTCTCCTAAATTACTTTTCAATATCATCTTTCTATCTCGTGATCTCTAGATAAATGTGTACAAATAATCTACATGCAACTCAAAGTTTTGAACTGAGGGTTTGATTTGCTTGCAAGCAACGTTTTTTGTGTAACGTTTATAAAAAATTGTAACAGGAAAGAAATGCTATTTTTTTTAACTACAGAGGGATTACATACTTCTGAAATGCTTGCAATAATGCTATCTGGAAGTTCCTGTGTGTTTTTAAAAAGGCGAAAAATCAAACACAGCACCGAAACCGTGTAAAATTCACCACTCAGGTCAAAAGACCATGTAAACAGTGAAGCTAATATTAGAACTGTGCAAGAGCTTACTTTACAAAACATACGTGTAAAATTCTCACAAAAATGAATGAGAGTATTGGTTTAGTAGGTATATAATATTGTTTGTAACAAGTAGAAACTGGAACTACTTTTCTGTTTTATGACCAAAAAGAAAGAAATGCATCTTTACACCGAATAGTATCTGGTGAAGAGACTTGGGTCCTTTATTTGTGAAACCATAGCCCAAAGTACAGCGTCATGACCACAACAGAAGAAATTAAACTTGCTCTATCTGCTGGAAAAGCAATGTTGACTGAGTTTAGGAATAGGAAAGAACTTGATTTTAAAATAGTACGTAATAATTAGTCAAAAAAAAAACAAATGGAAGCCAACCTTAAAAATAAAATCAATAAAATCACTTTCATTTTTGTAAAAAACTGCGTTGTCCAATTATGAATACGCTTTTGCAACGTGCTCCATGGAGACGAAAGAAGCAATCCAAAAATTTGGATTTGACCTTTCATGTTTTTCAGAAAAGTTTGAGTTGAGCTGAATTTTATAAGCAACCAAAGTGTGAAAATGTATAAAACCAAAAGAACTGACGCTTTAATTGATAGGCGCTGTATGTGCATCGATAGACAGAAACTATATTAATAAAAGTGAAAATAGTATTTAGATAGTTTTGTTGTGAAAGCACAATCCGGATTTCATTTGAAACATCCTCGTATAAGCGAAATTCCATCGGCAAGAATCCTGTCAGCCAGTATAAGCAGGAAGTAGGCACCTCCAGAGGTTAATTACTTTCTCTGCAAGGAGGTGCCCACGACGAGGATTTCGTCTTCGTATTCAGCGGCACGTGCCCGCGTTGCCGTAACGGATGGCAACATACCACCATCATAGTCTCGGCACTGTTTAACAGCTCGGATTAAATTGCTCGCTGAACTAGCGGCTTTGTCCGCCGCTCTAGCGCATGTATTAGAGGCTCGAAACGGTACTCCCGATCGCTGACAGTTGCTTGATCTATTTCAATTAATGGGAGTATTTACCCATGTTTATCCATACAGCTTTTTGCAGCATCCTGCCGATCTGGGCACGCAACCAGAAAAATGCGCCTCGCCGATGTAAATAGCTGAAGGATAACTCAAGGCTAATTAATAGATTACCATTTCAGAGATAAAATACGGCACCTGCTGCATTACTTGCCCGATTTCATATAAATAATGCAGCTGGCATTAAGCAAGAGCTACGCATTAGTTCAGACTGTTGCAAAGTATCGCTAGATCCCTTTTTTACGTAGTATGATCCAAGTAGAAATATCAAAACCTCGAGAAAAGAAGAACTCCACCATATCAGTTGTATACATGGGGTAGAACACAGTAGTGCACCAAAGCCCTTCTAATTAAATCGTTAAATCAAAGAAAAAGGATTTATAACACACAAACTTAGTTGTTGACGTCACAAAATCCTCATTGACGTCACGAAAGTTCCCAAAAATTGTAGACCCAACGGTTACCCACATGGTGAAAAAACAATGGCCGCAGCTGGCAAGGTTTCTGAACTCCATACTGTGATTAATCAGTAGATGCAACTGGACTAACTTCAATAAGTAACCACCAGGTTTAGAAATTGGTGAGGCTAAATGCATACATTACAAGGAAAAGTAGTAGGAAGTACAAATTGAAATATAAGAGATAAAAACTTCTGATAGTAACAACATCGATTCCTAAATAAATTTTCGAATAATAACAGTCAATTGAAATATGTTTGCCATAAATGCACTCATTTATAATATAGGCTTAAAGCTTTTAGATAAAAAAATCATGGAAGAGTTATATAAGGCCCTGCAACAAGTAGACTCTACCTTTACTATATTTAATAACGTTAGTTCTAATATTCTGCTTCACCTTAGCTTAAGCTACTTGTTTAGCATTGAGGTTCGTTTAGGTCATGCGATTGGCCTGGATTCTTGCAGCATCTCTTCTCGAGATGTGTGAGGTCTCTTGGTTTTGTTAAGCCTTTTATGAAAGAGTTATATAGTTTAATTAGCCCTGGCAGCCCAATGCTGACCTATTATTTTGATAACATATTTAAGGTTGGCAGCTGGAATTGGAGTATAGTCTATTGTACCACATGTGTGAATTTATTTGACTATTCAATTCACCTGTCATCTGCCAAAAAGTGACCAATGAAAATCCAGAATTCTGACGTTTCTTGACCAATCAAAAAAATATCAGTGGATATATCTTCCTAGAAGGTATTCAAGTGACTATTTTTAACAAATGCGATTTTTATTAGAAAAAGTCGACATTAGTGTTCTGTTACTATAGAAATTGCGTAGTTTGTTGCTAGATTTACTGAAAACTGATTTGAAAAAATAGTTTGGTTCATTAAATAGTCCCTCGAATACCATTCTTAGTCAAAGTTAAGTAGATTATTTTTGCGGTGGTATCACTACTCATGTCCATTGCGCTTGGGATTAGGACTCGTGCTAGCGCACTCGTCCTAATCGTACCAAAGCGCAATGGACATTCGTGACACCACCACAAAAATAGTCGACATAACTTTGACTACTCATGGTATTATAAGTGATAGTTTTTTCCGACTTATCTGAGCGAATCTGCACGTCATGTCTCCTATCCAATAACTTTTCAGCCGTTTTTATATGGGTTTGACGTAGTTGTGCATTTGGTTGCCGTAATTGTGTTGGCACGGTCGTTTACTATCTCTCACCTGATTGATCGGTTTGGTTTCGGCTGCCAAGGGAACAGGAACTCGTCTGGCCCGTTATAGGGTTTTGGAATTTAGTGAATTATGCTTCTCCGTTATTTTTCTCCTTCCTAATGGTTGATTAGTATGATAGAAACTGGGAAAATAGAACAGAGTGTGGATCTAATAGATATTTATCCATTTATTCCTATGCAATTTTGATCTCATTTTTAAATGTCTTTTGATAGGTTTTCATCTCCTGATTATGCTACGTAGGAGTAGGGAGAGAACGTTGAGCAAATTTACACCAGAAGTGAGTTTCTTATTGCAATCTACTTGTCTGCACCAATGGCGCCCTATTTTTAGGGCTTTTTATAGTTGGAATTTATTTTAAATTTTATTTTGGACTTCAGCTGTTGGTTTTAATTTGTATTTATGGATGTTTCGATTTATGGACGTAGCTTTTGGGTTGCTAGATTTGGGATTCCAAAATTGGTTTAATGCATTTTTGAGATTTGGGTTTGTGAAATGGATAGATTGTAGTTTCTAGTTGCGCCGTTGGCTCCTTAGCTTCATTTTCGTAGAACGCTGGTGAACAGAATTGCCTGGGAGGCTGGATCAGGATTCCGTTACTTTGCGCTAGTTCTATCCTTCAAGCACGTAAACAAGACTGTGTTTACGTTTTAAACCAATGTAGTCAATGGTACTTGAAAGGACGACAGTAAAACCACCCCTGGGACACAGCCTCATGCCCCATAAATATTATGGTTTGGAAGGGGTAGTAACGAGTGAATCAAACATTAAATGCATATTGTTTTATTACGAAAATAAACGGTGTATTTATACATAACAAGAATGCTTAACTAAGTAACAATATCAAAGTTCAAATGTACAGTTTACTGGGACAGAGCGTTTAACATTACAAAACAGCAACGTAGCAATTCAGCTGTTTTATTTCCTGCTGGAGCGAAGGTCGCCCGTTGAACCGGCCGCTGTAGGTCGGTTTTGTGCATGAGGTGCAAATCTGCAATTTTCCTGGTCTTTAACTCGTCTAATTGCGAAATACCACTGGCTTTTAAATTATGAATAATGTTCCGTAAATTTGGACTGAATTTTATATATGTTTAATCTAATTGAATTTAGCAATTATGAGGCAAAGACTGGTGATTGCGGCATTAAAAACTTCTTGCTATTAAATCAGAATTGCATCTAAGAACGTGCGACTGGATTTCGTACATTTTAGAAAATAAAATTTATGTGTGTTTAAATCAAGTTTAAACACTGGATTTAACAGATAGTCCACAAACTTGCTCTACATTGAATAAGTATTTAGGGGTAATTGAAAATGTATTCGCCTGAATAAGTTTATGAACTTATGATATTTAAATTTTCCTGTTAATGCCAATTTTACCATTTATGTATTAATACAGTAGTGAGTTATATGCGTACATTGCAGTTTGTTTATTTTTGCGTTCAATTTACATTTGAAATATAGAAATTACATACGTTACGCATTCAACGCTACGTGCATATATCATGGGCTTGTTGTGGGGTTCGGCCCAATTACTATATCATTAGATATCATAAAGTCAATCGTTTATTTCGATACAAAATAGCGAATTATATCATTTGTCTGAATTTATTAAAAAAAAATGTCAGCTTAGTAGCGTCTTTTTTCTTTCTATAACAGATTGTAGTTTACCCAACAGTTTGCGTCGAATAAGTGCATTTTTTCTACAACCCCGTCAATGTAAGTTGTGATTACTATATCACCGTGGAATCTTCTAACTTAGATGCGCGAGTTGTAAACAATAAGGTTGGTGGCGCCCGTATTTGTTTTGATCAGTTTATTGTTAACTCACCTCTTTTCCAAAGTAGCGTAGCTGGACCGTTGAACGGTGTTGGTTACGGGACTGTTTTGGGTATTCACAGCTCGCAATCCATCTTATATTAAAGTGTTGTAAACTTATTGTTAGGTTATTCTAGTGCTGTTGCATATTATTGTTCAGCGGTAACGGGAGATGGAGTAAAATATAATAAAAGAGGATCAAGTAGAAATTTCCTTACACAAAGAACAGCTGATCAACAACGTCATAAATCAAAACGAAGAACCATTGGTTAACGAACTAACGTTATTCAGATCTGCAATTAAACTTTTTCCCAGTATACTGACAGAAACAAGAGACAATGGTATAATCAACGAGGAACAACATGGTTTAACGATTGAACAGGTTCCCTCCATAGACGCCATTTTTACACACCCTCAAATAACAGAAAAGTCATAATATAATACGCCAGCAGACAAAGCAGCACTATTCGACTACATAACAATCATAGAAAATTTTAACACAAACCAGAGCACCAAAATCTAGAGACTATCTAGGGACACGAATCTCAAGCTATGGGAACATAACCAATAACATCAAACAACAATTTATCAAAGAAGCAGTTATACTTGAACATCTACAAATACTACTTGGAAGGTTAAGAACATAACAGACGAATACTAAAACAGAATGAACAAACCATGCATACCGTCGATTATAATAACATCCGCAGAGGAGTCAGAAGCGAAGACCGCAACTACTAAAAAAACCCTTAAGAATCGCTGAGATGAAACTATCAAAAATGAAAACAGGCCACACAAAATTCGTGTAGAATGGATGATGTAGTATGCTGGATCATATAGAGGCAAAAAATAGACAACATGGTAAAAATCGTCAGAAATAAAAATCAAGGTAAAAACCTGTTATACCTCTTAAACAATGGCACGACAGTTGGCAATGCATGTCGCTAGAGCAAAACTAGCCAGCTCTGAATCCACTAATAAACAAATGTGTCGCCCATAAAATGAACAAGAAGAGCAAGACATACTATCGACCGGGCATTTAAAACAAAAAGTAGCAGGAAAAAGATGGATATCAGCGCCACTGGCTGTAGAAATTTTGAAGAAAACGGTAGAAACGAAGAACAACTGAAGGACGAAGATCAGCATGAACAAACTGGCAACGTTAAAAAAGATCTGAAAATGATGCGGGAGAAAAACTTAACCAACTTACAGAAACCAGAGATGAGTGATGTCGAGTTGTAGAGGAGGCCGAGAGCCGTGAGCCGTAAAGGTTGCAGTTTACGTGTAGTGAAGTCTTGTATTAATTTCTTCAGTTAGGAGTTGGAAAAGCTTCAGTTTATATTGAATGAAAATGTTCTTCATGTAAATGATTAAGCATAGCCTTAGTTAAGCAGTTGTAGAAAACTAAATTTTATCATATTAATTGACAAGTTTTGCTTTAAGTAATTATAGCAACAACAAACACATAGTTGAAATAAAGTTTGTTTTACAATAATATTTACAACTTAATTCTGTAGTTCAGTGCCGTTTATTTCAATAATTTAAGTAAAACAAAATTTTTCTTTCCAGAATATAAGCTTCTCTAGACAGACAGACCTATTCTGTAATATCTGTCTGTCAGTTATTTTTATGTTTGGTAATGTAACATCTTCAATTCAAATTGTTTTACTACAAGAACGTACAATTTTTATGATCGAATCCTATTTTCATAACTGCCGTCGAGTTGATGAAATATGGCAGTAGTGATTGTTTTGAAGAGTTTCGGCAGGAATTTTGAAATCTTACGTTACGTTATAACACTTACCGTTGTTCTTGAATCACTACGTTGAAGTTTTTCGTGGAACTGGATTCGTTTCACGCAAAGAAGGCAGGTCATTTTCCGAAAAGAACGGCAGAAATAATTGAAAATGTAAGACAGATTATGGAAGATTCCCCTCGAACTTCTGTATGCCATTTGTCTCAACAAGTTCAGTTGACAGTTGGCACCTGCCACAAAATATTAGAAAGACATTTACGTCTATTCGTACCATTTGCTGTCTGTACAACCATTACACGGAGCTGATTATCCTCAGCGTGTCAGTGGTTCCTAAATAACCTCAATGACGACTTATTGGAGAACACTTCGCGCAAGAGGCCCTGGTTTTATTTAGATGGATACATTAATTCCCAAAAATGCGTTTTATGGTAGAGACACCTTTTTATCCTCAAAAAATAGGAGTGTGGGCAGCTACTTCGAAGAGTAGAATAATTGGATCATACTTTTTTGAAGATAAAAGTAAGACAAACGTGTTTATTTGTTGAAAAATCAAAAATCAATCAAGGTTTTTTTCAGGCACTTTGACGTGTTAAGCAACAAAAATACATCTATTTACAATTACCACAAACATAACCAAAAAGACACATCCGGAATTTAAATTAAGCACGCACCAAATAATACGATAGAATTCATGCATGAACAAGGTTTCACTTGACAAGAAACTACGGAGTCGATCGAGCCAAGTAAGAAAAATTCCCTAAATGATAAGCATCAATTAGTATGAAACATAAAATCTACAGATGACTCGCGGCTATGATGTTTCGACGAGGCCGCCTTGAATGTAACGTATTAATAAACAGATAAATTTATTTATAGCTTGCAACACACAAAATCCGCTTGTAAGACGAATACTAAAAAATTTGGAATAAGCAATGGATGCAGACAAGTTATCCCCCACCTCGAAACTGTGCACAGAGAGATTTCGAATCTACTAAAACTAAACTAAAATCATTTAGGTGCCCGAAACGCACGGCGGCGTTCGAAGTCGCGGTACTTACAGTAAAATCAGCGAAAAATTTAAAGCGGCACTGTCGGCCCATAACCAGGAGATTGGTAAATTTTATATGTTGTGGTCCTATAACCCCCCATACATATTATCGAATTGATATAATATGTTGCCGATTAGATTTATCATTCTTCATATACTCGTACCTGCCATACTAAATTTTGTAGAAGCAAAAAGATTTTCCAGGAACAGCACAATCTAGTTTTAAAGTTCTTATCGAAATTCTTATTACTTTAAGGCGATTTTGCATGTTTCTGTAACTTCTCTTTATAAATACACCGAGTATGAATATATGAATACTTTTTCCAGTTCTTGAATTTTAATTCGAATTATGCACATTTTCCTTGAAATTATGCTCTAACTGTAAATGGAAAACTAACATTGCGTGCGAGTGCTATCTTCACGTGTTACTATAAGACATATGGAACATATCGTAAATAAATCTTCGGCTGCTAATTTAACGGCGCGAAAAGGCGTTCATACATTTACTTGCAATTGCCACCTCAACTAGTTATTTTTCTAATTCAATTTGTTATGGCTGTTGCTTCGTTTTTACTCACACACTCACATTGAAACAACACACTGGTTTGTAAACGTTAACTGGTAGGTACAGCGGCGTTTGGAAAAGTTAGTATTTTTAAATAAATATGTATTTTGATTGACCTTTGACTATCGTTAATAAGTTCCACCCTAATATATAGTATTTTGAGAGTTTATCAAAAGCGCATGGCAATTGTAAAATATATGAAAAGGTGTTAGAATTACGAACGTCGTGACTCATAATTCCATATCTCGACAGTTGTCTCTATTTTCTGAGTTGCTCACGATTTTGGGTGTTGATCAATTTGTAACATCAAGAAATCTATTGAAGGATCTTCCTCATATTCTTCTTGCATCTACCTCCCCTCAGATGCTTAGTTTTTGAATGTTTGGATGTTAGCTTTTTTTATTATTGACACATTTGTGCTGTAGGCGGTTTATTTTATCAATAACATTCTGCGGTAACATATCATTTTATAACCAGTTTGCGGCAGACTACGCTGACGATCAAGGTTTAAAATCCGTAAGTTAGCTGTTTTCTTGTGCCATGGCTTGGCATGAACCCTGCTTGCTCAGGCGTAATTTGAAAGAGACATGGTTTGACTCGTTCTTGAAAGTGACCAACATTACCCTACTCTCGTGTGAGATCATTGGTGAAACCATTAGAAGAACTATTCACAACAAAAGCAGAATGGAGTGAAGCCTGAATACTAAACGAGGAAAAAATATTTAGGCATGGAAACTAGTGAGGTGGCATGCCTGAAGTTTGTAGAAGAATGTGCTAAAACTGATGGAATAATGAATAGCGCTATTCGAAAGGATCTAAGAGTAACCCCACTAATATAAATAATTAAAAACAGAAAGAGAACTTGAAAGCATACTTAGAGAGGATGGAAGTCCATTCTTGATTGTTCTTGCAGAACGCCCCAAGCAATATCTCATTCCACAAATTCCGCTTTAACAAGCAAGTTTTATGCCAGGGCTTGGTGCAAAAGCCTGTCAAACAGTCTCGATAGTTAAGCAACGTTCGCAGCGGTCGGCACTGGGATGGGTGTTCGACCAATAGTAGTAGTAAAATCGCAGCCAGCTGTGCCTCGGAGAACACGTTAAGCCATCAGTCCCGGTTGTCATTTCGGTGAAAGTCGTTAGGTTACGTCAGACGCGCTTTCGGAACCTGAAAACTCTAACACACAGGCATTACTGATCAATCACTTATACTAAACAATCGTTTTTAAACTAAACAATCAAAAAATGAAAAATGTAACAAATACCTACTAACAAAAAGGACAATAAAAGCAACAAACCAGCATGGCAACGCAGATTACAAAATAATATCAACTCAAACAAGAAATAGCTAAAGTAACACAAAAACTATGAAACGTTAAAAAACAAAGAGTAGGACAAGAAATAACAGCTAAATATAAAGGACATGACATAACAATCCTTCTAGTTACACTAAAAAAAAACAGCGTACTCTAACAAACTTAGAAGATACAAATTAAGTTTAAATAAAAAGCCAAACATGTAATTCAATAACAGCTCCGAAACCTTCTGCAGTAATCTAAGATATGAAAAAAATGATGTCAAAGATACATCTCCTATAAACGACATAGAGCTCTTCTGGTCCAACCCAAAACTATATAACAAAGCTAGCTAGATTCCAGAATAGACAACACAATGCACATTTAACCAACGGTAAACATGATCATAGGTAGATGAAATGCATGTCAGCAATACAATTAAAAAGACACACAAAAGGAAGTCACCCGGAATACATAAAATCGATAATTAATGATACAAATCTCTACCATCAAAAGACGAAAATACCACTAATCCTACTAGATGCAATATATATAAAATATTAACATGCACACTAACATCAAAAATAGATCAATACCCAAGAAACACCCAAATATAGACAGAAGAACAAAAAGAATACAGAAAGGAAAGCCAAGGATACAAGTAACAGTTGATAATCAACTAAAATATTATCAAACCTACAGAAACGATAAAGTAGGTACAGAATAAACAGTTCATATATCGATTGTCATAATGCTTTCGATCGAGTCCCACACTAATGGCTGTCCTACTGTCCTTTGAAGAAGCAATGACAGACCTAATGAAGCCAAATAAGGGCACCAGTGCCGAAGTCTGTTCAAAACTTATTCGCTCTAAGTGATCGCCATTGGTTGTTGACATAGCAGGTCTTCTACCACCACAAGTAACCAAGATATTCAACTCCAAACTAAGACTATCAATCTCAGTGCTCAAATATCAAACAATGGAATTGCAATGGGAAAGTCAGAAGGAGCATTCTTAGTTAAAATGGCAAAAATTTGGATCGCCAGACAAATAACCACACCACAAAGGTTAATACAGACCCTAATTTTCGCAATCGCAACTTACAGGTTTTAAACATTGACGGTCAACGCAGATTGCAGCAAACTGTTTGAATGTTTAAATTGCATGTTGCCCAGAGGAAAAATGCATCGATGTTAAAGGAACTTACTATCAAAGACAAGGAACGACTCTTGCCAACCATTAAACAAGGAATATTCAGTCTTGTGAGACATGTCAATACGACGAAATATATTACATGACTGTTCAAGAAAAGGTAGGCGGAAGAAGAAGAACGGACAAATATCCCAGTAGGCATTAACTCTTGCAAAATTATCAATTCGCGAATTCAGGAGAAACTCCGAAAACAGAGACAACTGGCAAGACCTCGGAAAACTTCTATCACCATAATTCACGATATTCGGAATTCGAACACCGACACATAAGAAACAGATCACCAGTGAAGATAACGGGGTCCTGGTAGCTTAAAAAAAATTCCTAGTTAATGAGTTGGAGCAAAATTTATGGTCTAATCAAGTGAAGTAGAAGAAGAAGAAAGAGAAGAATAAGCGGATAGCCCAACAAATTCCTCAACCAGGTATCAACCGTTGCAAAATTATCAATATCCGAAATTATGAGGAACCCCGAAAGCAGAGAAAACTGGCGAAACCCTCAATTAGCACCATGAATTATCACGCTCGGAGTTCGAACACAGCAAACGAAGAAAATCATGCTTGAAGAAAACGAAACCATGGTAGATTCTGACAATTGTGATAGTTAATGAGTTGGAACAGGTTTTAATGATCCAATTGATGAAGTGAAGCAGAAGAAAAAGCAGAGGCAGATAGTTCAACAGATTTATAAACCAGGTATCAGCCGTTGTAAAGTTATCAGTACTCGAAATCATAGAGAGACAACTGGCATCACACTACAAACTATCTATAAGCACTAAGACTATGACCTTCGAAGTTCGAACACGGACGCAGAAGAAAAAGATCATCCTTGAAGAAAACGAGACCCTGGTAAATTCAGAAAATTATGATAATTAATGAGTTAGAACAGGTTTTTATGGTTCAATCGATGAAGTAAAAAAAAGAAGTAAAAAAGAATATGGGGCAGAGCGTCCAACAGATTTATTAACCAGTTATAAACCATTGCAAAATTATAAGCACCCGAAATCATAAGACACCTAGAAAAAGAAAGACAGCTGGCATCACATTACAAAACCCCTATCAGCACCATGAATTATGACATTCGGAATACGAACACCGACGCAGAGGCAAAAGATCATCCTTGAAGAAAACAAAAGCCCGGTAGATTTCAAAAAATATGTTCGAAGTGAAGGAGAAGAAAAGGCAGATAGTTTAACAGATTTATCAACCCGCTATCAACAATTGCAAAATAATCCATACCGGAAATCACGAAGAAACTTCAAAGACCACTGGCGATACTCCACAAATCTTCTATCAGCACCAAGAATTATAACGCTCGGAATTCCAACACCGACGCTCAAGAAAAAGATCATCCTTGAAGCAAACGAGACTCCGGTAGTTCCAAAAAAATATGTTCATTAATGAGTTACAAGAGGTTTAATGATCCAATCTATAAAGTGCAGGAGAAGAAGAGGCAGATAGTCCAACAGATTTATCAACCAGGTATCAACAGTTGCAAAATCATGAATACCCGAAATCATGAGGAATCCCGAAAACCGAAACAAGTGGTGATACATGACAAATCCGTTATCAGCACCATAAATTATGGCGCTCGGGCGCTCGGAATTCGAACATTGACGCAGAAGAAAAGATCATCCTTGAAGACCCTAGTAAATTCAGATAAATATGCTAGTGAATGAGTTGGAATATATCTTATGGTCCAACAGATAAGCTGAAGGAGAAGAAAATAAAAAAGAAGAAAGGGCGGATGGTCTAACAGATTTATTAACCAGGTACCAACCGTTGCAAAATTATCTACATTCGAAATTACGAGTAACCCTGAAAGAAGACAAAACTGTCAAAACATCACAAACCCTCCATCAATAATGAATTCGAAAACCGAGACAAAAGGAAAAGAGCATGCTTGAAGAAAACGAAACTCTGGTAGATTCAGAGAATCCTGATAGTTATTGAGTTAGAACAGATTCTTATGGTCCAATCGATGAGGTGAAGTTGAAGAAGAGAAAAAAGAAGAAAAGGCAGAGTTCAACAGATTTATCAATAGTCAGGAATCTGGCCTCTCAAAAAACGCTTCTAAAATGATGGGGTGTGCACTCGAAGATATAGCTTTAAAAAATGTACACTATCTGGAATGACCTTGCGGATCTGAATGTGGATGTATTTTTTAAACTACTGGACGTAAAGGCATACTTCCAGCGTATGAAATGCATAGAAAAGAATGGAGACATTTTTAGTGAAAGAATTATCTCTATTGCTTTATTGTTCTAGAAGATACGATTTATTTTTCTACATCGCTCCGATGTTTTCCGTTGCGTGTTTGGAGTTAGCCCAGGTATAATAGATATCTACCTCAAAAAGAATAATGTAGTTCTGAATTTTGACACAAGTGTTCCTTAATACTTTAGGAGTAACCCTTTAAAAATCCTCGCCTCTAGGATACCGGCGTCATATCAAAGAGGCTTTGGCAGTAGTTTAAAGATACCTTTTGTTCAGGTAAAGTACCGTTTTTGTTTCGAAGATGGCAAAACATCATTACAAAAAGTTGTTCAGAATCTAGAATAAGGGCCCATGCAAAATTCCAGAAACATAGTTACTTTTATGAATTCTTGTTTATTAGAATTTGCAAGTTCCGTCTCATACACACGGTTTCATAAAAGTAGCCCAGTATTTCTGAAATTTTGCAGTTGGCTAACATTTTACATTCTGAAGAACTTTTTATAATAACATTTTTCTGTAATATGAACAGATAAGGTGATTCTTTCTAATAAACCTACGGTTTCTTTTTTTTTTTCTTCTTGCTGCAAAAAAATACGACGCCGACACCCCAGACGGACTTTAAAGGGTCGCTTAATGCTCAAATGCATGTGGATAATTATTTTTTTTTGCACTACTAGTCTCAGAACGCATCGTTATTGGCCTATCTTTAGGTCGTGAAGTTGATTTTCTCCACCAAGGGAGAGACAGTAAAATAAACAATTTTCACCGTAGTAACTAATAAATTGCTAAGTTACCAAATATGACTATTTTAATTTTGACGTTTTAAAGAGCTGTATTGTCAGGGTGACAGTTAAAATATTTTTAAAATTTGTTGGGAATTTAGGTACTAAGCCATTTGGTAGTGCAAAAAATAGTATATACACCACGGTAGCGAAGCGTGAAGCTTTAGATACTTCGCGCTACGCGCTCAGTAATATGCGCTCAGGTTATAATACTGCGCTTCGCTACCTTGATGTATAATATACTATTATGTACTTATGCTCTCACTGGCCGTGACACAGATAATTTTCTGTTTAAAAAGGAAAATCCAACGTTGTAAAAAATGTTTAATGCATACAGAAGATAAAGAACTACAAACATTACTTGACTATCCTCAAAATGGTATCAATGATTTGACTTCTTTTCTAAATTCGGCACGATATTTTGTCAGAATATTGTATGGTCGCCCATCATTTACAGCGGATTTGAATAAATTACGGGCGCATTTGCTTCACACTTCTAAATCTGATTATTAGAAATTTACCACCTACTGAGGATTCTTTTTACCAACACATTATGAGAGCTGCGTATCAAATAATTATTTGGGAAAGTGCGACTTCGATAAATCCAGAAATTCCCAATCCTATTAATTTTGGTTGAAACTTCAAAAATAATGTGCTTATTCCAAGCTTAATAACTATAAGTATTAGTCCCAATGTAACTTACGAAAATGTATTTTGTAATTGTAAATTTAGAAAATGTTCTGGGAACTGTAGTTGTAACAAAGCTGGATTGAAATGTATAATAGAGGAGCGTTCAAATTTAAACAATAATTTAATATTTATTCAGAAACAAACTCAAGGAGTATAATGTATATCATGTCATTATTCTACTCAGCCTTCTTCTCTTTTAATAAACTGGTGCCATCTTTCCGGAAGTTTCTGTATTTCACGAGAAAAAAATTCTTTTGGGTGCTTTCGCACTTCGGAACGATTTCGATGACTTCTTCATTACAATGAGGTATTTTTCTCCTAGAAACTCTTTTAAGGATCCAAACAAATAAGAAACTGATAGAACAAGGTCCGAAATGTATGGTAAATAGGACTGCATGGTCGAATTAAATTTTTGGATCGTAGGCAGCGTGTGAATAGCGAAATGGGGTCGGGCATTATCCTGTAAGACGCAGACAGAGAACTCGCGTTTTTTTTTTAAGTTACACTTACTGATACGCAGAAGTAATATCCTTCACTGTAAATCGACAATCGTTTCAAATAAGTGCATTTTACTCTGTGAGCATTCTCTTATGTTGTCAATGTTTTTTGACGGTCATTCTCTGCAGCTTTGCAGCCATCTTTAAGCGCTTTACTCCTTTTGTAAACGCTTATGCCTGATAGTAGTTGAGCATCAAACTGTTTTTTAACTCTTACACAAATTTCTTATCGTTTGATATCTTCGTTGATAAGAAATTTACTACTAATGCGTTGTTCCAGGCTTGCATGCACTCCCACCTCACTTATGCTGGCCAATTGATCGAAAATGCATTATGACGACTTAACGACTGAATAAAGGTAGGTCATATTCCAGAGCATTAATTAATGTATAAAACTTCTGTGCATGTCTTTTGGCGTGCAATTCAAATTATTGTTCATATTTGAACGCTCCTCGTAGATTGCTATTGTAATCAATGCATTAGCTTTTAATTTGCTTCAGAAACGCATATTTGTGTACCTATACAGTGTTTTTCTTGTAAGGCAACGTATAACGGTTCACATGGCCTATATGGAAAACTAGCACGATGCCCGTTCTTCGTACGGACTACAAATGATTGTTTCTTCTTGTAAATCTTAACTGAATTCTTTAGCCCCCCCCCCCTGCCCCTCACTCAATACGCTAAACTAACAAACGATGGAGAACAATATTGTAGGTAAAAAGGAAACAATATTCTTCCGAAAATAGTTTTATTTAACTCTTTTAATCTTTACGTGCCCGCTGGAAATGTGTATGTATTTGTCGTTACCCTTGTATAGATTGATAAAACTATAAATTTAGGATAAAAATGAGATAGAATAATAAATATATATACTTATTAAATGTTGTATTCATAAATTACAGCAGGTTACCCGTTTCCACTACAGGGGGATGAAATTTCAGAAATTCTTTTATTTTATGCTAAGAGATATTGACAAATTAGTGAAAACACAGTTTACTCCTTTTCACCCCTTAGGGGTAAAATTTCTAAAAAAAATTTCCGCCCGTTTTATTCTGAAATAAACCCAGAGGGGAAATAATTACCCATTTTAACCCCCTACCCCTTTTCAGTTTTCTCTTTTTACCTCCTTAGGGGTGAGATTCAAAAAACCCTAAAACCCATTTCTAAAGATTTGAAAAACACATCTATATGAAAAAAAGAATGCTCTAACTTAACAAACACTGGAGATACAAGGGGTTCTATAATTTACCCCGAATGCAGATTCGTACCTTTAAGGGTTGATTAGGGCCAAATCCTGAAATGTGTTTCTAGACATTTGCCTTGGATACCTATGTAAGCAAACACGAAGTCGATATCTTATCAGGTCTAAGAGATATTGAGGAATTCGGAAAACACAGTTTACCCTATTTCACCCCCTTATGGGTAAATTTTTCAAAATCCCTTAAACCACTTTTTAAATATTTTAAAAATACATCTATTTGCTAAAAAAGAATGTTCTAACTCACGAAACATAGGAGATACGAAGGGTTCTTTAATTTACCCCTAATCCATATTTGCACCTTTAGGGGTTGATTAGGGAAAAATCCTGAAATAATTTTCTAGGCATTTGCATTGAAAATCTTTGCAAGTAAACACCAAATCGATATCTCATCGGGTGTAAGAGATATTGAGGAATTCGTAAAAACACATTTTACCCCTTTTTACCCCCTTAGAGGTAGAATTTCAAAAAATCCCTTCTTAGCACTACCTTACGTAACAAATTGAATCTTCCACCAAAATTTCAACTTCGTAGTACCAGTGGTTACGGCTCTGCGTTGATTAGTCAGGGTTGTGACTTTCCTTTATATATGTATATAGATAAAACTTAATAATTATTATTATGAAAATATAAACCATAAAAGTAACAAGTGTACTATTTTTCAAGTAGATAGCGTTACCACAAAAATAATCATGTTTTTTGTGAAATGGTAGTTTTTTAAGAAAGTTATAGCTTCGATTTTTCCATCTTTTTCTTGAAGTTTCTTGTGCTTGTAGCTGCTTTATGAGTAAATCACTGCAACATTTGTATGTTTTTATATTTTCTCCCTGAAATTGTAATAAATAGATAAAGATCATGAAGTACTTTGAATGATTTTGTTTATGTTCGCAAGTCGCAATCTTTAAATTTCTGCTTTTTAGTGACTACAAATGACATTATTATAAGTATAACCAATCAGCGTAATATAATTATGAGTAAGTATAATACAAACAAATTATTAGCAAGCACAGTATATTCGTATCGCAGTTCAAATCAGTGAACGGCAAAGCGCACCACGCGTGAAACTTCTTCTTTCACTAAAAACTTCTCCATTCTTTTATAAGCATTTCATACGCTGAAAGTATGCCTTTATGTCCAATAGTTAAAAAATACCTCGATGCTGAAGTTTATACCGCGCGTTCCCGGTACGCTTTGCTTAAACAATTTCTGTAGCATTTGTTAAAAATAATTTCGTCATTAATTTGACATCGTCTGAATCCAGAAAGAATAATATTTCCACTGGTTTAAAAATCATTGAGAAATATTCAAAACTAAGCTTGTGAATGCGATGTACGCATAAAATTCATCAATTTTTTGTAATAAAAAAAATGTCGGAAATATTTTTTTCTGCGTTTTTGCAATCGCAAAAAGAATGGAGCCCTCCACATTCAGATCCGCAAAGTCATTCCAGATAGTGTACATTTTTTTAACTATATCTTCGAGTGCACACCCTATGATCGAATTTATGGTCCCTGATTTCTGACTACAACCAAGTAGTATTATAGAAAACTTTCAACGTCTAGAGAACTGTGAATCTAAAAAAAATTAAATTTATGTTGGCAGTGATGAGTAAAGCTACTTAATAATATAACCTATACAGTTTTGACAGATAAACCTAACTTTTACAGGATGTTTAATGCCGAGCATTAGGTGGTTCTGTGTATGGAAAATGCAGTAAATCATTTTGAATAGCTGTAATTGTTTTTGTTTTTCTCTTCTACATCATGACATCTTTCCATATGTGTTGTGATTCTAATATGATAAGTTTGGAAATGTCTCGTCCAGAAAATTTCTCCAGGGTCCTCTATCTTGGTTCATGCGTAAAACATGTTCTCAGGGTTCCTGGAGACCTTTCGCGTTATGTCAGTCCAGCGTTGCGGAGATCGTCCTCGTCTTCTTTTATTATGTATTCAACAAGAATGTTTGTATTTGTTGAAATGACAATCCTGACATAACCTTAAACTGACAGATATAAAATTCCAATGTTACTTTTACTACCACGACTGCCAACACTTTTTTTTTTGGCAAAATAATTCCACAATCCTCTAGACCAGCGATTCCCAAAGTGGTCGATCTCTCAGGGGTCGATAAATTCAGTGCATAAAAACGGGGGTCAAAGGCATTTGAAAATTGATCCCCAAACAGGCCGTTATTTAAATATTTCAATATCAACTCATCGTATGTTAATTTAGTGGTAAAGTATATAAGTATGTACTAATTAACACTTCACAAAATTAACTTTAAGTAGATGAAATTGTAACAAGGTTCGTCTCAACACACTGCTGGTGCACGAGTTTGGACATGTACAGGACGAATGCATGGTGAAACAACTTTTTTGCACATCCGAACTTGCTTTGTTCAATGCGATTGGAAAAGTGTAATTTAATTTACCCTCGTTTACAGATAGCATCGACTCCAAAAAATCAGATCTTATCAAATTATGGAAAACCGGTGATTGTCAAACGTGCTGTAAGCAAGTAAAAGAACGAGTTACAGTGGAGGGGGGGGGGGGTCTATGGTATCAACTATTTTTGGGAAAGGGGTCTTTGACCCAACAAAGTTTGGGAACCACTGCTCTAGACGTTGAAAGTTTTCGATTATACTGTATTAACTTTTGCAAAGTTACCGTACCCTAAATCATGAGGCATCTCGAAAGGAGAGACAACTGGCATCACATTACGAACAACCTCTATTAGCAGCATGAATTATGACGTTCGGAGTTCGAACACTGACGCAGAAGAAAAGATCATCCTAGCAGAAAACAAGACCCTGGCAGATTTTAAAAATTATATCCGTTAATGAGTTGCAAGATGTTTTATAATCCAATCTCTCAAGGAGAAGAAGAGGCAGATAATCCAACCAGGTTTCAACGGTTGCAAAATAATCAATACCGAAAATCACGAAGAACTCCGAAAATCTAGACAACTTGGCGATACATCACAAATCTTCTATCAGCACCAAGAATTATGATGCTCAGGTTTCCAACACCGACACGAAAGAAAAATATCTTCCTTGAAGAAAACGAAATCCTAATAGATTCAGAAAGTTACGCTCGTTAATGAGTTTAATGAGTTTTATGATCCAATCTATAAAGTGAAGGAGAAGTGGAGGCAGATAGTCCAACAGATTTATCAACCCGGTATCAACGGTTGCAAACTAATCAATGCCCGAAATCATGAAGAACCCCAAACCCGAAATCATGAAGAACCCCAAAAACCGAGACAACTGGCAATACATCACAAATCTTCTATCAGCATGACGCTCGAAATTCGAACATCGACGCAGAAAAAAAAGATTATAGTCCACTGCATTTAGGCCAAAACTACGGAATAATTCATATAGAAGCAAATAAGGTCTTTCAGGTGTGTTTCGGTGTCCTGAATAGAAGTAGCAAAAGTCCCGAGAATGGGGTTGTACGCATAAAATTTGGATATGCTGTAACGGGCTGAAATTGGGCTCAAAAATCATATTTCGCGAATATCTCGGTATCAATCGACTCTAGGATAAAAATACATCAAAGCAAAAATAAAGGTAAGGAAATTGTCTAAAAAAGGTAGAGGGTCATTTTTTCGTATAGGCGATCATTTTTGTCAAAAGATCGAGTGAAGGGTTGTGCAGTGCCCTCTGTTTTTTATTCCATCAATTTTTTCAGCTAATTTTACTTCTTCGATGACGTTCGATGTTTCAACATCTTCGAATGATTTTTCGGCTAAGTTATCAAGATAAAGTTTCAATTGTTCATTTCTTTCGTCATCTAATGTTATTTAATCGAAAATAATTCTGGACAAAGCAACTTGGAGCAAAGTGTGACCTCTGGCAGTTCTGGAATACGCATGACCCAACAACATTTTGTCTACGGAATTCGGAGCAAAAATAATTCTCATTACTTCCTTCAGGCCGCTGTCAGCCATTATGTACCCAACTGATCGGAAGTACGACATGAGTAAATGAAAGCCTTCAAGTTTAACGATTATGTTTGACAACGGAGAACTTAAATTTGCTGTTGTAACTATTGCTTTTGCCTTGAAGTAGAGTGGTTGGTCAAATGTAACGATGTAAGTCGTATATAAATGGTACTGTAATTATTTGCTGGTTCATTAATGAATGATAAAAAAAGTATCCGTGACTTGGTGTATGTTTGTTCGTTCGTTAAGTTCTTCATAAACCCACTCCAGCCTGATACGTTAGATAAATTTTGCCACCATGCATACATCCACAATATATCAAGAGTTTCAGAGCATAGCCGTTGTTTTAACTTCATCACAATCCACTTTTGTTACGATTATTTTTTTTCAATCCCTGCTCACCACGATTGTCATAAACTTTAAGAAGAATATGAGCAACATTAATCATTTCGTTTTCAGTCGACATTTTCGATAATCTTACCATTTCCTTATCGTCGACAATGTGGAGCTATTATTTTAATCATTCCCATGGGATGAAATGTATTAAAACCATAGAGAGTGTCGACACTGTGATGCGCGTTATCACAAACATACGGCACGAAATATCCCTCTTCTGGAGGCAAAGTTGAAGGCTGAGAATAGAAAAGACTTGAAGCTTCGTACAATAATGTTTCTTTATATGATGCACAATGCACATATACCCAAGCTTGATAAAATATCAACTAAAAGTTGTGACGCAAATTGTCGGTGAAAATGAATAGCTAGTCCAAGCTGCAGAGGAGATCGAAATGATCGGGGACGAAGTGCAGTCATAATTATATGACATATATTAGTGCACACTATTTTTAGCTGCTTTGATGTTCCTTTTCTGGTTTTTAGCAGCTCTTCCACAAAAAAATCAATGAATCAGGAATAGATTTTTCCACGTTGTCGAACAAAGAAGTGCTGGGTGGATAAAAATTAGTTTCGCAAATTTCAGTTTGTATATTCTGGCGTAAAATGTCTGCAGAAGTACCGACAATTCTACTGCGTTCAGCCTCCGGACAAATATCTTTTTTATTGTACCACGCCTGACTCAAATATTTAGATGAGTCTCTCGAAATGAAATGATCGTAAATTATGTTTTTTAGAGGTTATAACAATATTGTTTCCATACCTTTCTTCAAGTTTTGTTTTAATAGTTTTCCATAAAACAGAAAATTTAGCTTCAGCTGCACTAAATCTGTATCAAAAATTATACGTTTTTAAACAGTTTTTGCCCAAGCATCGGCTGTTTTGTTAGCTAGTGACAAAATATTGTCTTTGAAACTGAGAATTGTAACATGTTGAATGATTTTACATTGGTTTTTCCGTTTTTTTTCTCGACTTCTTCGTCGGCCACGTTTCCACAAATAAAACAATAATTTTTAAATTTGAAAGGAGGTTAGATGGATCTAATCTTCGTTGTTTTAAAAGGATCGACGAACCTACTAGGGGGTTCTGAAGTTTCACGTTTATTCTTGGCCTCCTTGATATTTGATAGACGAGTGTAGCCTTTTCGGTACTGCACATGATTCGCGATTGGGTTTAGTTTGCCCTATTGTTGGAGTTTTTCATCACCTCTCAACACTGGCACTAATTAACTTATCGAATCCACGATCAACATTGACGGTAGGTGTTTCGTCGAGCGATTTATTACATATAAAACAATTTCTACTCATTATGCGTAGAATTATATTGGTGAGCACTGCAAAAATACATCCATATGCTACACAGAATTAACAGACACTGGCAAATTTCCCGTCCTTGAATGTATAAACCTAGAGCAGGTATAAATCTGAACCGAGTCTACCCGGCGACCCCGCCAGAGGGGAGTCTTTGTAGCGGGTTTCACGTTCTCTTACCGATATGACATTTGTTTGCTTGTATTTGTAATAGAATAACACAATACGGAAACGCTCTCGCTTGAAGGGAGGCAGGACCGCGGTTAAGAATGGGTTTTTTTAGGGCCATTGACAAACTAGCTCAGGGCAGGGTGTCAACGAAAGACGACGATTGGAGCTCCTGTAGACAGAAATAACTGACTGTGACTAGGCCGCGCTGGAAGGCGCGAGCTCTAGTTCCTCTGGAGGTGTTTGGCATCTCGTAGCTTTCGGCTACAAGGGGGCGGCGGCGAGCGTCCTCTGCTGATGCTGCGGCGGCGGCGGCGATGGGCTTCCTCTATGGAGGCGGTGTTTGGCGGCCTTCTGCTATGGATGCAGCGGTGGTGGCGACGAATGGGCTAAACGGCGGCAGCAGGCACGCAAGAGGATGGCGTCGCTTGGCGGCGATCCTCCTCTGTGGAGGTTGAGTGTGTGCATAGACGGCGGTGGCGTCTTTGGCGCGATGTGGGCTTCTTGGAAGGGGAGCAGCAGCTTGCATGGTGGCCGTCTGGGCGACGGTGATTCTCCTCTGTGGAGGCTGAGCGCAAGGGCAGACGGCGGCGGCGTCTTCCTTCTGCGGATGCAGCGGCGGCGGTGGCGTCAGCGGCAGCGTAGATCTCCTCGGCTGCGACGGCGGTTGGCAAACTTTCTGGTGGAAGGCGAAAGGTAGCGGCGAGCGGGGCCACGGACAGCTTTCTCGCAGCTGGGGCGGAAGAGCGACGGCGATGGTGGAGCTCGGGAGGCGTACCGAGGTCCCGGACGAGCTGCGACGGCGGCTTCCCCAGAGCGGAGGCTAGGTTTTTACTCCGGGGAGGATTTTAAGACCAGGGGTCTGTTAGAAGTTGTTTCGAGATCAGGGATCAATCGAATGTAGTTTTCTGGGGGCGGCGTTAGCCTAGTCTTGTTCCTCCAAGGCTACTGGAGGATCTAGCCCTGTAGAGGAAGAAAAGTTGATCCGAGAACATAGTTCAATCAGATCTTGTTTTCTGTCGCATTCTCTTCTTATAAAGGGAAAGCCAGCCCCCTCGAGTTTCCCCGGATTGCAGGTTTTGGGGTCGTAAACTGACAAACACGGCCTGGGGAGAGATTTGGCTGGTTTTAATTAATTTCTGTTCTCGCGCTATTAATTGCACGCGATGCTTTTTCTCGTGCTGTTTATCGTCTTTCTGGTGTGAAAACGCATCCAACGATATATCACATGCCTATATTTATATTCTTGTCAAGGGGCTATATAAATTATGTATAATGTATTTCTGATAAGATGTGCGAGAGGCCGAGGTGCCGTTTTAAGCTTCTTTGTATATCCCTCGTGCGACGTTAATGACTGATTTATGCGTAATCCTTTTACCTGGGCAGATTACAAAATCTGCCTTGCGATTTGTGTGTTGAAACGTGTATTTGGTAGCTATCTTCCGTTTTCCTTTGTGTTTAGCATATGGGGTGGCATCTCCTGGTATTTTTATATCCGGGCATATTTCGTTTTGCGGCCGGGATTTATTTTAAAATCGTCGAGTTTTCGCTGGGCCAGGTCATGAAAGCTTTGGCCTGGTGCGAGCGGTATTTCGCTTTATTGGACAGCGCGGCGTTGCTGGCCTGCTTGGTTTATGGTGTTATTTACTTTAGTTTGCCGAAATCGCACTTGCGCAGATTGCGGTGTGCTGTTTTTCTTTAGCAAAAAAAATAAACCGGCTGGCATTGCTGCTTTTCTGCTGCGTGAAAAAATGAACGCGAGGTTCGAGGGAGTTACTGACATGTGATACATTTTTAATTGAGCCGCGATCTGAGGAATCGAAAGCGCTGCCTTTATCACATGTGTGAATCATGTCAATTATAATGGTTTTTTTCCAACATTTTAAACGTGCGTGTGATAAAAACGGCTACAAATGAAATATTTTCTTCGAGTATGACCTCACTCGATTTTTGACAACAATGATCGTCTATACGAAAAAATTAAACTCTACCGTTTTTTTAGACAATTTCCTTATCTTTATTTTTGCTCAAATGCATTTGTATCGTAAAGTTAATAGATACCGAGATATTCGCGAAAAATGATTTTTGAACTCAATTTCAGCCTGTTACAGCGTTTCCAAATTTTATGCGTACAACCCCATCCTTGGGACCTGCTACTTCTATTCAGGACACCGAAACACACCTGAAAATACCTTATTTGCTTCTATATGAATTATTCCGTAGTTTCATTCAGAAAAACATGCTAGTTAATAAGTTGGAACATATCTTTTGGTCCAATGGATAAAGTGAGGAAGAATAAAATAAAGAAGAAGAAAGGGGAATACTCCAACAGATTTATCAACAAGGTTTCATGGGAAAGAGGAAGATAATCCAAGAGATATCGACGAGGTATCAACCCTTGCAAAATTATATTCGTCTCTTTCCCCTGTTTTAACCACAAAGTAGTTCTATGAGCCCTCTTTATTCGTAAGTCGGGTAGGTGGTTTGCCTTGACCGTCCAAATGGAGGATGAGCTTCCTCGTTAGGAGTTAACGACTACAACCCCGAAAACAGAAACAAGTGAGATATCAAAAACTCTCTATTAGTAAGTACCATGAATCATGAGTGACGACGTTCAAAATTCTAAAACCGATGCAACAGGAATCGAAACCTTAGTAAGTCCCCAAAAGGATGATAGTTGAGTGGGAACAGGTTTTATGGCCCAATTGAATAACAATTAAAGAACGAAGATATTTTAAAACAGACGATTGAGAAAATAGACAACTATGGAAATTGAAAAGGACAAACCCTTAAGGGAAAAACCGAAGAAAGGGAACAATCAAGGCTCAAGGTGCAAGCCCTATTCCTTTGTGAATACATGTAATTGTAGTTCTCTGTCATTCATAGAAGCCGTAAATGACCATTGCTGAATAAACAAAAAACCTTGATTGTATCGGCTCCAATTTAGATTAAAATTCGAAAGACAAAAGTGGTCTAGGTTTAATTGATACAACATAATGCAGCAGTTAAGGCTAATTTCGGAAAGCATAAATTTTAGTGCCGTTAATTGCAGGCCGTTGCAGCGTAGAGGCTCGCACATGCCTAGAGCAGCGCGAGCGATAATGATAACGTGATATTGCAACAATTAAGAGTCATTTGCAACATTTACGAAGCCATAAATATTAATTGTTCGCAGGCCGGCAGAAGCTCGCAATTACGGCAGCATCTGACTGTCATCTGAAATCGGCGCCTAAAAAGTGGCAGGCATGCAAACGCATCCTTCATAATCAGGCATTAATTGGCTCATTTTTGTAGCGCTGCGCACCGAGATTCGTTGAACTCGCCATTTGCATTTTGATGCGCAGTGCAGTTAGTCCGCAGAAGCTGCATACGTGTGGGAAATACATTAATAAGGCTCGCCATTTGTATAGAGATTACTTTATTAGTATTAATTCATGGAAACCATATTCAATAATAATAAAGAACGAGTCCGCAGCTGTCATTAGATCTAATGGACGGCCGATGCTTCTGCTGCAGCTTTTTGCTGCATCGGGAAAAAATACATTAAGTGCCCCTGGAGAAGATGAATTTTCATTAGGCGCGCTGACATTTGTATCGGCTGATAAACGCAGTAAGGTTCCAATTTATAGAATAATTCAATTAGTAGGCAGATAAATATATATAAAGGACAGCTGTAACGATGCCTTAATTAAGCGCATTAGCTCGACGACAATTATTTCATCAGTTTTCCAATTACAGTTTTTATATAATTCAATTACGTCCACCATCGTTTACCTCTTTAATTTAATTTTATGCTCTTGGGAACGAAATAACGCCGAGCTCGCCTTTACGTATAAGGCAACCGTCGTTTTAATTACTGCCAGGAATTTAGATTTCCAGCCGATTTTCAATGCGGTTACGCAACGCAACAATGCTCGGCCCAGCAAATGGAATTCAGATTTGTTGCTCCTGGTATAATGCAGTATTGATCTAGGTGACCTATCGTAAAATATGACCCTCCAGTCACAGGTCAAATGGACTCACTCTATATTTCCAATATCCTGATTGTGGAGAGAGTAACGACAATGTGTTCGCCGGTCCTACATATTTGATTACGCCGACATTTTGTTACTTTTGTAGCGGGATTACATCGCGTCATAAACACATCGGCCACTATAAAAGTTACGAGCATTCGTTCCTATCGAAATTCATGTCTAAACGAAGGCAACAATTTAATCTCGTTATTTAAATAAAGTTGCTTTTATTAGTTGAATCGTTCAAATTTCAAAAGTGAAATAATCAAACTCGCCATTTAAAAATCAACTTGAATAGCTGATTTTTTATTGCAATGATTTTTTATGTGAGCATATAAAAAAATTCTTACGTTACAGACGCTTACTCAAATCTTTACTTCTTCAAAGGTCAGATTGCTTAACCCAAGATAGTTATTGTTATGTACTTCTTCATATTAAGGATTACTCTGTGCACCAGTAATGTCCTAACAAATAAATTCCAGTACTAGTTCAGTTAATAATTTGCAAACATGAAACTCTTTACTCAAGTTGGGACATCCATTTATAATTGCTGTAGATTTTAAATATTGTTTTTCGTTTTACACTTTATATCTATTATGTAGATTTCCTTAATATAAAGTGTACGTTGACAGTTCACTCAATTTTCAACACAACATCTTTTGTGAATACAACTTCTCAACTATTTCAGGTAGTTATTAATTAGGCATTACATTGTATAATTTATTTCTCTTAGATCTGTTCTATGATAAGCGTTATTTTGAAATCTTCGATATATAACACTGCTCTAACCTCTTTAAGAGGTTCTCCAGTATCAGTTACAGCCAATGGATGAACATCAACTAGTTCATAGCAACTCTCTCCATGTACTTCACGTTCTATAATGCTGACTCTTCATTCTTGGGTACAAGTCAACTAATAACACAGTTTTTATTTTAAATCGGACTTTAATTGGAATTATTCAATCTTATTCTTATTCCATTGTATATTTCCTTTTTTTTTGGAAAATGACATACTGCATATTTTTAATTTCCAAAACTCTTCTAGAACCTAGCTTGATTACAGAATATTCATAGCGACTCAATATTTTGACCTATATTAATTAAGTTTGACCTTATTACATTGATAAACCTATCTTTAAAAACATAAAAACACAAATCTTGTTCAGAAATACTTCACAACTTCCAAAAACGCCTACAAATCCACACATTATCGCTCTTCTCTGCATATCCGAAAGCCCATATGCCAAAACTGCATTCTTCGGTAATTCGGGTGCTGATTGTCAGATAGAGCACAAGTGTGAAACCGGCGAGTTGCGCAAGCTACCCCGATCTGCTCGATTCGTGCATCCCTACTTTAGTGCTTCTTAGATTTTCCTAGGTAAACTAACTGGAAGGAGATCGCGAAGCATATAAAAGAGCCATGCCCGCTCAGTCCAAGGAAAGATCTAACTCGTTGCTTTCAGAAACGAGACCAGAACCTGCGCCAAAGCCGGAGGCTAACTTGGGCCCTCGGGCCCAAAAAGCTCCACCAGTCACCTCCAGTTCCGTTATCCGTCCGTTAAAACCAGAATGCTGTCCCGAACTACCTGTCCTTTCCAGTTCATGTAAGTTCAATTCCCAGCTTCTTCTGCAGAAGTCGAACTGCCTGAGTCGCCCTTAAATCTGAGCTGAAACCTTCCTTGCTTGGGCTAGTCGAACTGCCTATACATAAAACCGTTCTGTTCTGTTAATCTTAGAGAGCAGTGGAACAACATCTTGTTGCTCAGATTAGCCCCGAACCTACCCTGTCCTGGAAAATCTTCGAACGCATCGGAATCATATCGTGACGCTCCGATTTCTCTATCTATCCGGTCCAGTAGTCCGTGAAACCATCCTGCTAATAAACAATTCCTCCCGACAGCTCGCCGCCAAGGCTCACCATCCCGAGGTTCACGCGCGGCCAAAATCTAATTCAAATCCGTGAGCGTGAGCTCGCTTAATATTTGAATTACAAATCGAGCTCGCACCGATATTATATTGTTATTTAGCTAGCAATTCTAAATAGGATATCTACTCCTCTTTTTAAATCTAATTATACATTAATGTTAGGCGCCGAAGCACAGAACCATTGCAATACGTTTGATGAAAATTACTTTCCTCTGCTTGTAGTAGAAGCTACGAGCATTTATAAAATTATTTTGTTACAGATAAAGGTCGATAACACAATATCAGTGGCTTAACTCGACTTACCATTTATGCTATAATCATCAGTGGCACTTCCAATGTCATTGCTCTTATTATTATTATTCTTTAAACGTGTTGTCTTTCAACAACCTCGGTGATCAGAAGCATGTGCTGTACTTTACCATTAGTTTCTGTCCATACAATTAGTACCGTAAGTTTTTGAGATATGGGGTTCTACGCCTACCTGGACCATGTTTTTCTTATATTTTCCTTGGATAATAGTTTGTAACAACAGTTTATTTTTTAGTCAGTGCAATTATAAGTTATTTATCTATGATTTTTACTGCTTATAAATATAATGGCTATTAATCAAGGATGTCCACTATTGGTCAATAAAAGGAAATTTTATCTATAACAGATCTCATTCTCAAACTAGATTTCAGCAACATAATTTTTCAGTAGAAAGTTGCAATTCTGATGTTGATGGGTAAACTACCATCTGAAATAATCAATTTGTCAAATAAATAATTAAAGAAATTAATTTAATACTTACTTGTCGGATGTGAAACGAATGGATGAAGCATTCCGTTTTCGACTCGTTACACTTTTAAATCATATTGAATTGAACAAAATGTAGATTGCAGTTTTACAAATGGTACATCTATGTAACAACAGTGTTAATTGTAATTAGCTTATCCAGAAAGTTGATTTATGTGTAACGCATGGGGAGAACCTAAACCCCGATATTATTCATAAAAATGTAAGATACCTGAGTTGTAGTCAGCTATTGCACCTACACGTTCAGTATTTTATGCAAATACTAATTATAACCTATAAAACAGAGATGTCAAAACTTGTTTTTACTTCTGTGGGGTCGCTAAAAAGCACAGTATCATAAAAATAAATGTCTTGCATAGCAACAATCACTATAGAGATGGTAGAAACAAAGAAAATAAACAAAAAAGAAACAGCAATTTTCGACTGCCAACAGCAGGTAGCGGAAGTTTATCTACAATTCTACAAACGAAGAAGAGCGATGCAGAGTCGTAATCAGCCTGCAAGTAAGCCAGGACCGTAGTGCAACGAAATATTTGGGTGTTAACACAGAAGCAGTTCCATGTGCAGATAAGTTTGCGATCGCACAAGGTCGGAGCAGCCAAGCCAGTTTGAGCCAGCACCAGAATTGAACGAGAAGGTAGAAGTGTGGTGTTTCAGACTGCGAGTAAACCAGAAAATCAAACATTTGCAAGTGTATCAAAGATTAAGATCATTTTAAATAGACTATTAGAATATTAGTAGTAATTTAAATGTTCCTTGTATAATTTTAAAGATCGTTTGTAAATAAATAGCGACGTCACTAATTTGTTTTGGTTTATACGAGCAACTATCTAGATTAATAATTTAGAACAATAACTAAACAACGGTATGTTGATGTTATCAGTTTATTTGTCATTAAGAAAATAACCCATTTTAGATAACTTATTTGTTTTGTCTTAACGTACATTCGTTAGAGTAACAAACGTTATTAATTGATTTATAATTTTACAATACAATAAATAGATGATAATGTAAAATAGTTTATTTTGCCCACATTTTAATAATTTACATTGAAAATAAAGTTGGTTACACACAACTGTCACATGACTGACATCAACCAATGAAAACCATGCATTTTTTTGAAAATCGACCAATCCCGAACTGCTTACCTGATAAGCGCCCGTGGGCTGCTTACTAAGCGATAAGCTCCCTAGGGACGATTATCGACTCCCTGGATGGTCTCATAATTAGATATAGAAATGCAAGAAACAAGCAATTTGAGTTTTTTTGCATTATTAGATCAATTTTAAATCATAATACGTATACGGGTTTTGTGTAATAATCTTCAAAATATAAACGCGGGCGACACACTTACATATAATTTTCCCCATGCCAAGAGTCATCGTGCTGGTTGCCCTTAGAAAACTGCCCTCGGGCAAGCCCTCGGAGCAGTTTTCACTGCAACCAGCACTCGACCCTTGGCGTGTGCAAAATTATCGGTAAGTATGTCTCGCCCTTGTTATATTACTATTGATTATATGACAGTAACCCAGAAAATAAGAGTCGAAAGACAGAGGTTGTTCCATTGCTTAAAATGCTGCTGGTAAGTAAGGATCAATAGGTGCTAGAAGTTCTTTTATTTTGCTAAAGAAAAAAGCCTGACATAAATATCGAAAGCATTAATTTTCCCTGCACATTAAATTGTAAAAGGAAGATTATAGTAATTTAATAAAAATCATATCACATAAATTGGCTTCCAATGTAGTCAAATTTTGTTTAATACTTTTTTAATACTTTTTTAATACTTTTAATACTTAAATTCACAGCAATATATTATGAATCTGGTTCGGACAAGCAAAACGTGAACACTCCGTTGCTTGCCTGAGTAATAGAATTTTAAGTCAAAAATTTTTATTTCTTAAATGAATGTACTATCTTTTTTTAAGTCTAGCTATTTACGTTGATCAGTATTTATATATTTTCTTCTATATTCTTCTTCAGTGATTTGAAAGTTTTAACTTCATCTTCAGGATTTTTTCTTTGTTTTGTTAAAAAATATGAATAACATTTGTATATTTTATCTCTTTTAATACAGGCAATAATTTATAAAGTAAACAAAACTAGTAATTTCGTACAAAATAATACACAAAAACTTTAAAGCAGTATTATTATTATTATTACTATTGAATCAGAGCTACTTGTTTCGTGAATGGTCGATGTATATTACTTATATGCTCATATGAAGTACTGATATAGCGTTTGAAGACAATTAGAAATTTGAAACGTTGCAATAGAACCGAGAGTCGGTCAATAGATTTACTGTATTAGAACTTTATAAAAACTTGTGCTTGTCTTTCTCTATTCAGTTAGCAGTCTGTCAGCTGATAGAACGCAGCCTAATGTAGGTATTGCACTGGCTACCTTATTTAAACTGTGCTTTTTAATATGCAAATTTTCAAATATTGATATGATAGCGCCTGAAACTCTTACAGGGTTGCGTTCGGTTATCTAGTTACTTTGTTCTGAAAAAGTGATTTTCAAATATTTTAAACTATTTATTAAAATCGAACGTCACTTCTAATGTCAACCAAATGCCAACAACAATTTTCAAATCTCAATGACAAATGCCCAATCCTTAGAATGGTACATTATAACATTAAATAACACAGTAAGTTATTGTTTCTTAATTAATTTCACCTTTTAAAATGTATTTATTTACTTTCTAGTTGGTATACTCTAAGAAATCACCCACATTGTATATTTTACTTCCACAAGGTTCAAGACTGCAACCTATTCTTTACCCACAATCGACCCCTCTAAGCAGCTCTCTGCAATGCAACTCTCACGAACAGACCACCAGTCCCAAGCTTCATCCAACACTACGAAAACCAAAGTCCTTGACAGCAACCAGCCAACAGAACAATCCCAGATATCCTCCTGTCTCTGCCACTACCTTCCGGAATGTACTCTCTCGCTTCACCAACGCCCTTATGGACTCTCCACTCAAAAACAAATAGATTGATGTAACCCCTTTCTATTTATGATACTTGTCAAATATATTCTTCTCAATAAAGCTGTACCAATATAACTCTTCAATTATTCACTTGTAAATAACAATTCTTGTATCCATTAAGTTTTACCACATGCCAATTATCTTTTGTAGTTAATTCTTTACTTCTCTTACTTACTTCTTTATATTTCACTTTTTTATATACCACGTAGATTTAGATATTCATCTCATCTCATCTCATCTCATCAGCCTTTATCTTCGGTCCATTTCTGGACATAGGCCTCCCTCATTCTTCGCCACTTGTCTCTATCTTGCGCCTCTTGGATCTACATTAGTCCAGCGGATCCTTTTACATCGTCCGTCCATCGCATTGGGGGGCGCCCTCTAGATCTAGATCTCTACCCCAAGTAGGGCCTCCAGTTTAGGATTGTATTGGTCCACCTTTCGTCTCTGCCACTGTTTCGGCAACGTCTTTTATTTTTGTTATGCCTCTTATCCACGTGTTTTTCTGTGATCTTTCAGCGTTATGCCCAACATTGGTCGCTCTATTGCTCTCTGTGTCACTCTTAATTTATTCATCGACAGTTCTGTTAGAGATTTAGATATTACCCTTCTTAAATAAGCCACAACATTTTCACAGTAAAAGAGGGTTAAATTCAATATTTTTAATTAGACTAAAACGATTGTCTTACATATTTTTAAGTTGTTACTTCTAATAATTGGAAACAAACTTCCTAACTACTACATTTTCATTATTTATGCCTTCTAGTCTATATTCTTATCCGGCTACGTTAATTCAACCCTTATTAGAATTTTGCATTTGACATTGCTTTTTCAACCGTCTTTTAAATATTCTCTTTATTTTCAAACCACCTGTAACCTTTCAATAACTATCATTAAATTACTAATTTGCTTTAACTCAGATTTATTCATGAAACTTTTTAAACATAATCGACTATCGTAATGGGTTGATATGGATTGTAATAACATCCCATTTTCTTTTACAAATTTTAATTCTATCTACGAACATAGTACCTATAGTCGTATCATAACAGTATATATAATAATAATAATTTCCAGCTAACTATAAACTTATTGTTTATTCTCATTTTCTTTGGAAATGTCACGTAACTTCTCGAAGGGCCCACATACAAACACCTACCACTTTTTGCGAGGCAAACCATATTCAAATGATCATCGTCGCCGCTCGCGCATCCGCAATAAATCCGGCCACTTCCATTCCAGATGTCCGTTAACAATACCCATACTGGTGCTCGATAAACTTTTAAGGCGACTCCTACGTCTTTAGATCCCGTCCATCTGTTAGGCGACGTCAGTCAAAGTGGAGAATCTTTGGATTCCGTCAGACTCTGATATCAATTCCTAAGAGAAAAGGAAGCATGTTATTTATGGATTATTTGAACCCTGCTTAACTTGAGCTGCGAACTCTGCAGCCGCGTATATGGAGAGAACTGGGCAGAAAAACGCCAACGGATATGGTAAATAGACAACTTGTTTGTAAATAGGTTTGCTACTAAGTTTTTCTATTTATTGCGAGCTGATGCACTTGGGGACATTGGCATGAATTGATGCATCTCCTACCGTATAAGCGTTCCTATCATTAGGCTTCTAATGAGTGCTGGATGAACGTGGTGGCTCTTGAAATTCCTAGTTGAGGAAGCTTGTTTTTGTTAGTAGAAAATAGCGTTTAACGAATTATTAAATTGCGAAGGCCCTAGCTAGGAGCCCCGCGGCGCCCCTCGTCATTAGAGACAGTTATAAGTAACCACATACCGGCGGCAGGTGGTGATGGAAATATTATTACTTTGTTAAATAAAATGACATGTTCAATTGTAGGTTTGCGTGATCACAATTGCAACCTGTAAAGAATGCCACAGTACAGGAATTCAGCGGTGTTTTTGCTTCAATAAATTAAAACCCCGTCTATTGACGCTGTCATCGATTTTTAGCAAAAAGTGTCTTTATTCATTTGCTCTGTTCCGAAACATGCGACCTTTAGAGGACGGCTTTTTTCAGGACGTTAAATTCCGCACTGAATGGAAGTTCTACTGGCACATAAATTGGGTTTTAGGAAAAGATTTAAATGAATATGAAATTTACAAACGATTACATGAGATCGATTCCAATGCGTTTTTTGCGGTGAACGGATATTTCACCTTCGCGAGCAGCCGTGCCAGTTTGCAAAAACTAGAACTCTGTATATACCAGGCAGTCACTACAAATAGAGCACCAAAAACGTAATTACTTATAAAACGTGCAGCATACCTAACCTACAATATTTAGCTAACAATAGGCACCTACAAAAAGCAAAGCATTACTTTCTCGGCTCATTAAAGGCGACATATGTGCGAGAAACGACTTTTTGCGGGACCGGTTGAACCTTATCAGCGATTGTGTACGATACAGGGACACTTCTGTGTGAAAATAAGATTAATTGGGCATCTTCGGCATTTCAATTGCTGAAATGAACAAGGAAGCAATTGGCTAAAACCGAACTATACTTTGATTGATTCAGAATTCTGGATTTAAGATATTTAACAAAAAAAAATTTAAATAATAATTTAACAATTAATGTGGAAGCATTTGTAGCGAGCGTAGGATACAAGTGTTTAAAAAATGTGTGAAAATAATAAAATATACTCCAAAATATTACGTAACTTTAAAAGTAGGTGTAAAGTATTAAACAATTATTTATTGTAAATATAATAATTCCACCAAAACTTGTGTTCAGTAGATTTTAACAAGAACAGAATTTAATAATCAGTTATAACACTATAGAACACACTATAGCACTGGCAAATGTAAATGTAATTGTCTGATTTTCGTAAAAGTGGCAATTTTAGTTGGTCGATTTTCTTACTATCAGGGAATAGCAATTCTTAACAATGGTAATTGTAGATGCAGTATTTTTGACTGTAAAAATAGTTACCTATATACACTTTAGTTCCAAAATAATTCCAATTGTAAATAATTTGACATTTAAGAGATAGCATTGAAATTAATAATAATAATAATAATAATCTCTTTATTTAGCACGTATTTAATATGTACATATAAATTAGACGCCTAAAAAAAAGAGAGGGCCATTTCACGGCATACAAAAAAAAAACTATGAGTATTTCATATAATTTTAAAAAAATTGCTTTACTTCACGCAAGTCACCAACCGGTAGATAAATCACTACTGTCAAAAATATAATAAAACTTCAGTTTTGAATATATTTATATGCCAATATTTTGATAGAGCATACACTAATATCAGATTATACTAGGAGAACTTCATTTACTCCAATTACACCAACATTGTTTGCTTGTTACAAAAAATGCTTGAAATTGCCGCCATTTCTTTACACCAACGTTACACCACCTGATGTATTTACTGTAATAAAACAAAAAAAAACTGTTTATTATTAGCATGAGTAGAAAATTAAATAGCACTAAGACACTAAAGTAATTTAAAATATTTTATTTAGTATATTAATGATATGGAAAGATAAAACAATGAAATGCATGAATTTTAATAAATTGATCGAGTATATGTGTGGTAGGGAAAATGCTATTCTTAATTGAAGATACTCGTAATTATTTTCACAATTAATTAATATGTATCACAGAGGAGTATTTACATAACACTATTATTATTATAACCTCAGTTCAAGTTTAATCCAAAAACATCGTAAACAAATAACCTAACCTCAAATCGGGTCAACAAAGAAACGTTGATTTGCATCAACAAAAAGTGTTAGAATTCACTCCTCCGCCCGAGTTTTTGTTTATGGCAGTGGATTAGGTCCCGGCAGCCGGGATGTATAAAATTACATTTAAAATCCCGGCAGCCGGGATTCGTTCAATTTCAACTAAAAGTCCTGGCAGTCAGTCATTTATACTTTATATATTTTATCGTATCATTGACAATGATGGTTCCTTTATGTTAAATTTTAAATATATATGGGCTGCACAGTTTTGTTTGAAGGAGCTGAAACACAAAAATATGACAACCAAATCTTATTACCTAAACAATCTATTACGTTGTTTTATCTATTACTCTTTTTTTCTTTAGTTTTTAGACCCTGCCCCCCATGAATCGTTTTCTGGCTGCAGCAAAAGTTTTATAATCTCTCATCCAATATTCAGTTAACGTTTTTCTTTTATGATCTTCTAACTGAGTTCTAAACTCTTCAAAGGAATTAAATTTATCTTCTAGCTTCATCTTCTCCGTACTGTACTACTAGCATAGAAATAATCACAATAATGCACACGCTCTCATTGCAGTGACAATCCCTAACCTCATTCTTTTAATGTATATACTACCCTTCCCATCAGTCACTGCCGGGATTTTTAGTTGAAATTGAACGAATCTTGACTGCCGGTATTTTAAATGTAATTTTATACATCGCGACAGCCGGGATTTTTAGTTCAAATCGAATGAATCCCGGCTGCCGGGATTTTAAATGTCATTTTATACATCTCGGCTGCCGGGACCTGATCCACCGCCTTTGTTTATATAGGGTGACAGAAACAAAAGACGACTCAACTTCAAATTGGTCGATTTGACATTGAACATAGTTATTCAATTGTTTTGATGCCCCTGCGTGACCCCCAGTTAAACTGTATACTTATTTTAATAACTATTAATTAGAATTAACGAACTACGATCGTTTAACAAGAAAAAACTTACTATAGCATGATAATCATCGTCAAATTATAAACATTTTGAGTCTAAACAGTAAAGTAAACGTGTTAAAATGACACATTTTGGCTCATATTTATTTCATCTGGAAACTTACAGTAGTTAAAATTAACTTCACTATCATATTCTACGCCCTTTTTTTCTTGCAATTTGCACAGATTCACCTAAATCCCTATTTAATTTCTCATAAATCCTCGCAACAAATTTGGCATTTAATCAAAATTGATATTTATATTTTTCTACGACTAAACCGGCTTGTAGGGTCGTATAAACATTCAAATTGGGTTCTCTCGCCTCTACACCTATTGCAGATTAAGTTTTACAGGCTTACAACATGTTTTAGATTGCAGAATTATAAAATTCGCTTTTTCAGGTTATGGATTTGAATTTTTGTAAAAATCGGAAACAAAATCACCAAACAAGCTAAAGCCAACGTGTGGAAAGTAATTAAATTTCTGTGCCATTTCAACCCATTGCAATGCAGTTTGGGCTAACCCTGAATGTTCGTAAAAAAAGTTGCAAAATCGGGTGTGAATGTACTTACAAGTATCATTTAATGCTGTAAATATAGCAAAACCCCTAGTAAGACTAATCTATTGTAACATCCTACTTTAACTATGTAGAAAACTTGTTAAACTATTATAACAAAACACTCCAATTGTTTTAGATTTGATTCCCCTAACCTCAATTTTCATTTAACTCGCGGTGAAATATTTTGTATTACAAATTTTAGCTTGTTGGCATGCTAAGTCGTTTTAAATCCAATTTATTTCGGTTGTGTTACTATAAAAATTAATAGCAACATTAACCAGACCATAAGCCTCCGATCGTATGGATTACGATCTTAAATAGAAGTCAAGTAAAAACTGACCATATTTCAATAGTTTTAGGTGTGACTAGCTCTTTAAATTGTAATAACCGTTATATTTACTGGAAGAGTACTGATTTACAAATTCAAAAGTTAATAAATTTTTATCCGTAACAATTAAACTAAGAATTCGTATCACTTGTGAAATGTGTCTTGCGCCTTTGTTAACATCAATCCATATCATTTTTTCTATTTAAAAATTTTGTGACATATTTTTTATGTAAGAAAGTAATATTCAATAAATATTGATTTAATTACTAACACTTGTCTTATATTCGTATAAGTAGCATAGATATGTGAAAATTACCTCGATTTCTAAGAATCAACCGCCTCTCTCTTTATTGCAATCCCATCTTACTCCATTCTTATCTCTCGCCCGGACTTGTATGACTCGCTACGCTCGTCAGTCAAACAAGTCCGGTATCGCCACGCAAAGTATCACTTTTACTCCTTATAACTTAACCTATTATTTTCGAGAGTCATAAAAGTGACAACGTATGTGACTTGAGTGACAAGGTACAAGTGTTATTTTATCTGCTTAGGCATATAAAGTTTACACTGCTCCATGGCGTATATAGCAATTTGCTTAGGGGCGGGGGAGGACGTGTCAAGATTTGTAACTGACTCCAACTTCTTCAAATGCGCAGTAGACAAAAATAGCGAATTTTTCAAGGTCTGAAATGAAAAGCAAAAATATTTACTCAAAAAGTAGGTTTCTTTAACAATTTTTTATCGATTTTTTTTTAATATTAACGAATGGAAACAAATTCTCAATAAAACAGTTGCATTAAGAAATGCCAAAGTGGAAAATATTTAGCTATCTAGCAAAATGTAGGCTATTAGCACGGTACTAATGACGTATTGTTTCTCCTTTAAAAAGTTCCCCCTGCCTCCCAACCCTTATATACGCCTCTGTCACTGCTGCTACTTTATCTGTTCGACCATATAAAATAACAACACCATTTAATTATTATTTGTTATTTTCATCCATCGTAACCATGGAAAACTTATTTCCAATGTATCGCGATTCTACTTCAATCTTGTTTTTCACATTCCTACTAAATTATGGTTCTCTAATTTTGTTATTTTTATTAGAATTTAGGTATTTGTCTGAAAATAAAATAGTAGGTATATGTTATTCGAAGCAAAAATGAGCTTCAGCTCGCAACCAGCCCCGTCACTTTAAGCTTAATTTTTCTACCTCATGACATAATATACTATAAAACTTATTACAAAGTGCTTTAACTACACATTATGAACCACAAACTTATAGAAAATGAAATTTTTACATCTTAGTTACGGTAAAGGTAAAAAAAATTAAGCATTTGGAATAAGTATAGAGTTTACTCTTGAACATATAAAAAACTAGATATAATTCAAAAGACATGTTTATGAAGAAAATAAAATGGAAAAATTGAAGAGGAAGAAAGCTGCTCAGGTAATAGGTCCTTAACGTAGGATATCAAGTTAAGAAAACAAGATACAGTAAAGATATGCTACCTTAGATGAAAACATACAGTACATTCAAAAAAATTGGATATATTGAGTAAATGCATTAGGTGCTGAGGAATTTCTAGAAATATTTAATAATGAAGATTTAAAAGCAAGAGTAAAAGAAACACCCGAAGCCTGCTCGAATCGTTCTACACTTCAAAAGCTAAGAAATATAAGAAGGAAGGGGCAATGGTGGACAGGAGAATTGACGGTAATTCGGAAAAGCGCCAATGCAATCCAAAGGTGGTATGAAAGAACCAGAAAGAATGAGGTACTTAAGAGCCGGAGGAAGAGACAGTATTTGGAGGAAAAATCAAATTAGATGCAAAAATCAAGCCGGAAGTAATTCAATCATGGAAAGAGTATTATAATATGTTAAGTACAGATAATGCTTGGATGTTATCTCACACTCAAATAATTAGGCAAGAAAGTGAAAAAAATACGGTAGATAAAGAAAACACTTTAAAAGAGGTAATAAGTTAGAAGAACTCGCCCCTGATGACAAAATCAAAAACGACAATAAACATCATAAAAGATTAAAAACGAGATCAAAGACCATATAAATAACAAAAGTTGTCAACAATTATTTACAGGGGAGGAAATTGTGGAAATACTGAAAAATATGAATTCGAAGAAATCCCCTGGGAAAAACTGAATAACAAGCGATATCTTATTAAGAATGCATACAAGACTCCCATTGTTCACGGAAGTATATAATCAATGTCTAAATAGGGCCCAATTATCAATAAAATGGTAAATAGAATTATGTAGTTTATGTACTAAAATGGCACTATGGTTTCATTAATCAGTTTGGCTTTGTTCAAAAGAAAGAAAACAGAGAAACAATTAAAGAACTACAAAGTTTTCTTGACGAAATCTTTCAAAAAATGAAGTGGGTATTTGTGTCAGCCTAAATGTGAAACGTGTTACAACAGTAGAAATAGTTGAGAATTATTTACCATATTTTATCGAGTATTTATTCTTTAGATTTTGAAAATTTTCCATAGGCAAAGGACGTAATTAAGTAGATAAGTTGATTGTACGTAATGAATATCAATTAACTTAGACTATACAGTATTAAATTGAGATATCAAGATATAGAATTTATAAGCAGTTAAAAATAGCATGTAATATTTTAAACGTGGTCCGGGTTGCCACTTTTAAAAAAATTAAAATCTGGACTTGTAAAGAAGTAGGGGTTCGAGGGATTTTTCCCGGCGAAAAATATTTTCAATTTAATTCTTAAAACTGGCACTTTTAGGCCATCCGAAACTCCTGGATATAAGAGATAAAATAAGAAACATGTGTAAAATACAAGGTGCCCCAAAAAGATACCGACAAACTTGAGAGGTTGTAGCGGACGATGAAACATCAAAAGTATGCTTATAGACTTTTTCTTCTGAAGTCATCCACCTCATAAAGAGGTAGGTTAAAATTGAGTTTTGCAGTTTTTCTGAAAACTGGAATATAGTGCTAAAGTGAAAATTTGCAGATAGGTAGATATGTTTTATCAAGAGCAGAATTATTTATAAAATATTTTTACAATTTTCCCTATGTCTTTAAGGGCTTTAAATTAGTAAATCCTTATAAATGTTTTCATTAGACCATTCTAACAGACAAGAATCATATTATCGAAAATATGAAGTGAAAAGCCTGATTTATTCAAAAAACTATTTGAAGCTTTTCATGAAGCTAATAGTTTTTGTGTAAAAAGTTATGTTACAAGTACGAACTTAAAGTCTTTTTTGGACGAGTCACAGTTTATGGCCAATCGAGCGCAGCTAGCGAGGCAAATAAATAAGGCAAGTCTAAAGGTGTATACACATAATTTTTTGTTCTACTACTTTGGAAGCATTTTTTGTATTACCTATTAATAAATAACAGTTTAATCGAGGAGGTCGGGAAAAGTCAAGGAGCTCGTGATTATCCAAAAAAATGGCAATGGGTATTTTTATATAGACCAATGGAAACACAGCGCTTTTCTTTATTGCTATTGTTATTACTGTTGAAGAGTAAAAAGTAGTACTAGTACGAAAAAGCGGGTGTTTTCGGCCACTAAACACTGCCGAAGTTGATAGCTGTTCGATGTAGTAAACCAATAAACACAATATGATGCTAGGCATTTTGCTGAATAACTATGCCGTTCATCATAATGTAAAATAAAAAAATATCAGTTAGAAAATGAGCTAAAAAGTTGTAAATAGAGAACGCTTTCTCTACATATTTTTGTATGAGTAAAATGAAATTCTTCTCCATTAAAAACTTGTAATGCAACCACATTCCTTAGAAGGGTGTTACTTGGCGGGGAGGGATTTAAAACTTAAATTTTATCTGCAAAATTTGTATTTGTTATCATTCCTTATAACCGTCCGAAGTTTGTAGGTCTTTTTTTGGGACACTTTCTATACCCAAAATCAGTGTTTTTCCATCAATAATTAAAGCCTCAAGTATTTGACTTACCTAGTATATATTTCTATTAGTACTTATAGATACTTATTGCTATAATATTCAAAGTGCCTTGCTTCAGCACGTTGGTTTAATAATTTCTCAAGTACGGAAGTAAATATGCTTTGTTGTTTTGTCAAGGAAATTTAAAAAAAAATCATTTCGGTAGTACATAGTGTGGTAGTTTATAGTACTTGTTGTGGATATTATATTGATTATATTGATTTATTTAAATAAAAAAGTTTATGTTCTCATTAGGTGTATATGATATTATTATTAGATTTTAATAAATGACACTATCATCTCAAATCGTTGGCTTTATATATCCTAGCAAGTATTATCTTCATTTGTATAAATTATTGGAATTACATTTACTATTAACTTAATTATCATGCTATTTTTTCAACAATGCATATTTAACGAATGCGATCACTACAATACTGGATATTTTAACTAACAGGAACTAAATTCAAATATGGCGATCCAACCTCACAATTTCGCAAAACAAATTCGCTATTCTTCGGCAATTATCAGGGATATCGCAATTAAAGCGCTGCTTAGGTGATAACAGTAGCGGTAAGTAACACTTCAGAAACAAAAAACACTCAAGATGACGCGTCTGTCAGAAGTGCACAAAAACCGACCCCACTTTGAAATCACTAAATTCAATTTTTTAGGATAAACTCTCCTGACCTTTTTGTTGCTTTTGCTATGGAAAGTAGGGCTTAACTCGAGCCCCCAACAAGTCCCACGATGCCTGGGGCCCTCCTTCTCCTGTTGCTCGACCGCTCCAAAAACACATCCAATTCAGCCGTTGCCTCACACCTAGGGCTCCAACTAGCCTCCAATTACACTGCTCGAACCATGTACACAATCTTGGAAAAACAGCTAACACTTTTTATAAGCCTCTGCAGAGGTGCTACAAATTAATGCAACCTACTACTATGAACCCAAAAGATATAGAATTAATTTCAAACACACTGAATTGGGAAAAGGGTGTTTATTCATGTATTAATAATTATTTATTGGGGGAGCCAAAATTAACACCACTCAGTTTCCGTTTCCCAGTTGGTTGTCTTCGATTTTACATTGTTTTACATTATTTCCAAACCTGCTCTGACTACATTTTGTTGTTCAAATCAAGGCTAACACTATTTTTAATGCCGTATTACAAACCATTATCAAAACAATGCTATTTTATACAATTTGCAAAAATGAAGCTAGCACATTTCTAGACTTTATAAAATAATATTTATGTAATATGGTTGAAATGTTATTAATTGCTATTATAATCATAAAGGCTAAAATGTGTTCATAGCAATAATTACATACACACAAAATGTGGATAGATAATGGCTCTTAATTAATACCTACTACATTATGTATTATTACCTGCAAAAGCATTATCGAAGGTGCATATAAACTGAAAATAATAAAATAATTGAAAATATTATTGATGAAAACTATAAACTACTTATTTGTTTCTCCAACGTTACTCTTTGTAACTTCATAGTTCAAAATCGGGACATTTAGCGTTCCGACAGCCATTGCGCCGAAACGCGGAACAATCGGTGTAAAATCGGGATGGTCCCGACAGAATCTGGACGTGTGGCAACTCTGCATGGGGTAGGTATGCTGGAGTAAAGATAATTATTAAAAAAACGGCGCTGAAGTATGGCATGCCACCTCCAAAACGAACTTTAAAAATAACTCAATATACCTAGGTACAATGTAATACTTTCTAAGTCAAAACAATCTGCTAAACACTTCTTTAATAAACTGCCATTACACGATTGAGGAAAAATCAATCCACAAGAAGCAGAAAAGTAAAAAGCAAATTACTTCAAGACGTAGGTACTACTTTCTTAGTCACAAGACAGTGATACAAATAATGAACATTTTTAATATAGGTACCTACTTATAATTTCACAATGTAACAAACTTATCTTATATGAAAACGAAATAATTATGTGACGTCATAACACGCTGATGACACGCAACGAAACGTACGGTAATTCTCCTGTAGCCAGGTGGCGAAACACCGTTTAAGAACCACTGGGGTAACAACACGAACTAAGCTAACATAGTGAACTATCAAATATCCTATTTCCAGTACAGCAACGGCTTTGCATACATTGCGACTTGATAAGAGGCCTGCAGCAGCGAGAGAGCTGTAAATCCTCTGCACCGCGGCTTCAGCAGGAAAAATCGCGCAGAATGGGAGACGGCTCGCATTTCACGTGCACATACGTGTAGGCGGTCGTCTCGAACCAATAGCGATCAATATGCAAAATGGGCGTGGAGGAGATTTTTCTAGTGGTCACACGTCCGCGTTCTTATCATCTGGCGTGTCGCGGACGCGCTCCAAAAACCTGCCTTCGCGCCCGCGGTTAATTAACCGCCGCGGCCACTGGTTTTAATTAATCGCCATCGAAAAGTTAATATTCAATTTATCGGCGGGATCGGCCGTAATTGGCCAATTGTCCTGTCGTATCTAATTACAAGTCGTGGCTCGTTAGGACCCTCGGCGTTTCTGCGTAAACATATGTCACCGATAAGGGCTCGCGCGCAAACTCGCCCTTATGCAGGGCGCCTCTCGGCCCCACGCCGGAGTTTATGTAAAGTTATAATGGTTGTAATTGGCCCTGGCGCTTTCATACGGGTTTTATCGGGCTATCTAAATATTAATTTCAATTCGACGGAAATGCGCTTAAATGCCGTTTAAACGGTTTGGATTTATATGCAACCAATTAACTTTTTCTCACAGTAAAATTAATACTTTAAGGTTATCCGGATATAATAATGCATTAATTTTTAACACATATTTGTGTGCGTGTAATCAGAGCCGACATGAATTTTGGCACCCGGAACAAAGTAAGATTTTGTTCCTGGAAGTCATATATATTGCATGGAATGGGACACAGAATACCGTCAGATACATGTCCATACTGTTATTTACATTCAGTTACTTACAGAAGTATTTTTTATAACAAAATACAAAGAGAAAAAAAAATAAACATAGGTATCTATCTTACTTTTTCTTTGAAAATTTTATTTTTAATTTTAAATGCAGAGGTACAGTTTATTACATAACTAAATACAGGCAGGAAAAGCCAAAACCTTTAATTTCATGCTCTTTTTTAGAAATTCAACCATATAAAAGTAAGGCTGCTTGTGCAACTGAGAAATATTTACATCCCCTTTAAGAGATAGGTAGCTTAACGTAGTTCTTGATAAGTTTCAATTTACTGTAGTCTTTTTCGCAGTTGTAACTTGAATAATCCACATTCCCAGAGCTGGAGATATATTCGGATAAACACTTTTACACCTATTTTTGTTACTGTAAAATACCAATTATTATTTGAATCTACCTACTTCGTATTACTTAATAGATACAGATGTTACTGGCAAGTTTTAAAAAATTTAAAATGAAAATTTTTGCGATATTTAATAGTACCTACATGAGTTGCATCAGGAACAGCGTATACCTAACCTAGTTTGCTTAAATTTAATGTTTTAAAAGATGACAATTATGTATAGGTAGGCTATAGTAGGTATGGTAATCAGCTTTGCGCTTTATGCAGGTTTTTTTTTGTCTCAGGCAGAAAAAAATTATCAAATATTAAATGTATCACTTTAAAGCAAAATCTTTGAATTGTCGTACCATTTTTCCGGAAGTTCTAATTCTATGTAAAAGCGTTACATTTTTTTATAATTTTTACAAGACATTTTAGAATTTTACTTCAAATATGCATATATAATTTAATTGCTTGATGTCGTTTGATAGACCTTTATGTTCATGCATAAAATGCAAGGCTGTAGATTAAAATTAAGAAGCACAATTGACTTTTTCGTAAATTTTAATATTTCAGTTTTCTTTTTAAAACTTGAATACATTTTTTATTTAACTAAATTCTGGCTTTTCTCCTTATGATCGTTAGAAAACTTTCGCCTCTGGCGTGATTTACACGTTGAGTTACCGTGCTCTTTTGCTTTTCTTCCTGATGAAGCTCCTTACGAAAGCAGGCGAAACGTTGAGTTCCTCGACCTCAATAATGACACGGTTCAATCCCGGAGGTCGTTTGTTACGTAATGACAATGGCCTTGAAAGCCTTCGAAATATATATATTTTTAATTTTACCATTTTGCATTTTGGAATTATAGAAAAGCCTGCCTATATTTCCAGTTTGACAAGTCAATAAAGTAAGTACTATTGTTTGGTATAAAATTGAAGTGTTTTCGACGTAACACCCAGTATAAAATGTTTTAAGAAGTAGCTAAACTACTGCAGTGTCCGAAATGTACTTAAGGTCAGAGGCAGCTCGCTATAGGAGCGAAAGAACCGTGGCTCTACCATAACACAACATCAGTCAGTCAAGATTTGTTTTTTATTCTGAAATAAACATTTTTTGAATTTATTTTTCATCATTCTTTCCATTTTAAAGCTTAAAAAATCAGGAGTAATTTTAATTTAATGGAAATGAACTGTAGAAGCAGCGCTGCTCTCTGGAAGCATTGGTGCTAGATCTAAGCGGCTCCTCAGGTTTTCGATAGTTTTTAGAATATAGCGGGTGCCAATGGTAAGATCAGTGGGCTGTTCTTAACCACAAAGTGGTTCTATGAACCCTCTTTACTAGTAAGCCTGGTAGGTAGCCCTGCCCGTCGAAATTGAGGAAGAGTTCCTTTATCAGGGGTTAACGGCTACCACAGGTGTAAGCGTAGTAACCGGGGAGCATGCGATTTTTAAAATACTTCTATAGTCCAGTCAAATGGTGGAAAATAGGGGAAAGTTTTGGCGGAGTTTTGATATTGGGTTCCTATATGTTTTTTGGGTCGCTGTACACGAATATCAGGTTGGCCAACAAAAATTTTGACCGGAAATCTTTTTTAAGCAAAACCGATGCAAAAAAACGATTCTTTTACGTTACCCGAAAGATATCCATTTTTCGTAAATTGAACTGATATGAAATGAAAGAAAGTAAAATTTCTTACATTTTATGTACTTGAGGTTTTCTTCTCCGACCAATCGTTCAGCCGCGAGAGCTCCGCGAAGTTCTAGTTCAGTCAAATGATAGTAAATAGAGGAAAGTTTTTCTAAAATTACTCGAAAACTATCCAATTTCGTAAATGTTGAATCTATATGAAATGAAAAAGAATAACATTTCCTACATTTTATGTAGCTAAGGTTTTTTTCTCCGATCAATCGTTAAGCCGCGAAAGCGCCGCGAAGTTAGGTGTTAAAAGCAACAAAAGGAAATTATCCCAGTTTTTTTTAAAGTAACCATTTTTCGTAAATCAAAAATAGTATATAAAATGAGTCTTCATAAATCAAATGTTGGCAAACCTGATATTCGTGTACAGCGACCCAAAAAACATATAGAAACGAAATATTAAAGCTCCACCAAAACTTTCCCTCATTCTCCCTTTTTGAGCACCATTTGCCGGGAATCGAACCCGAGCCAGCCGCCTGGGAATCCAGCATTTTTCTCGCTGGGTCATCCGCTCAATTAAAAAGACAAGGATATTTTAAGATTCAATGGGAGCCGAGCTTAACACACATTTTCCAGGGAGATGGATTGGAACAGGTGGTCCGGTGGTATAGGCACCGCATTCGACAGACCTAACTACCATGGACTTTTACCGGTGGGGTCACAGGAAACAGTTAGTTTATGCTGAGAAGTACACACACTTGGGATAAATTACGTCTTGGAATACAATAATCACTTTTACGACGCACAGCCTTGTGCATCTATCTGGTGATAATTTCGAAATTGTTTTATAAATAATAATAATAATAATAATATAATATTAAAAAAATATCTAGTAAATTCATTTTTATGAATGTTAATCACAAATTATAGAATCAAGAATAACTCGTTGACGTTTAAAATAGTTCTGGTACGTTGTTACTGTATAAAATTGTTTTACTACACCTCGGGGTACGAGAGGGCCACCATACTTATCACGTCCTGGAAACGTCACCACTCGAAAACAGACTAATAGCCACGGCTGAATACGCTCAGGGAGATGGGCGTGGACTTATGAACAGGACACCATAGGGACAAGTGTGACAACGTATACAGGATGTTACAAAATAATAGGGCGCCACTGGATTCGGTATTTGAACCAGCGTCTGACTGAACCTCGAAAGCCAAACGGGGTAGAATATGGGTGCAACTTTGAGACTCCTTGAGGCCGGCAGCCGGAGCGCTTGAACCTACCTTGAAGCTCATCGGGTCCGCTTTACATCAATCTTACATTATCCACCAATCAGGCGACGACGTTACAGAAGGCTTACCCTAAAAGCTCACATGCAACACAAAGGGAAACAATGCAGCTGGGACGTTTGACAAGTGAGTCTATTGACCTTCACGCATATAGTACATAAAGGGGGTAGCTAACTAAAGCACATAAATAGGATAGATAGCGCCAGTAAATCTAACGCAACGAAAATGGGCGGAAGGCCCTGTATATAACTAGGGTGCCTGCACTGTTTAATGCACAATGGGGTGACACAGCAAATGATAGTTAATTTAGCGTGGGCAGCTTACGTCTAGTACAAATACCTTATCACATAGCTTCGCTTGCGGTGTTTGAAGCGATGTCCGACTAGAGGCTGGTCTCCCAAAGTCGCTACAATACTCTAACGGACACGAAGCAAAGTCTAAGATGATGCCACACCTCACGGGTCCTCCAAACCAGGGTCAAGGATGCAATCAAATGCGACGGGACTCGCACATCAAACTTGTCAAGGGTAGTCGCATCTTAGATCAATCCCACCTTTAAATCAGGAGCTGATGGCTCGACGGCCCACGACAAGAGAAGCTGCTGGCGAAATATTGAAGAAGCACCACCATAGCGCCCGACTACCTTCGAGCTTTAAAAACATCCCCATAACACCGCCTGCAGTCCTTAACCAGGCCTAAGACCAACTGACTCACGCTACGCCGCAGCCGACAAAAACCAAAAAATGAGAAGGGGGTTGCTACAGCTGTGCACCATACAGAAGAACATCGCGCTAAAACCATTCATTCTTTCTCTCTCGGTCTCATTGGAGTTGTTTGTGAAGTACAACTCGGGGAATATTCTAGAACGCGACTCCAGACAAAATCGGTATTCAAAACTCGCTCAACGCGGCCGAGCCCGACACCTAGCACGCTTGCTTCCAGGAATTCTGGCCGGGCTTGCACAAACCAACAAAAGCGGACTATACAGCGTGCGCTAAAAATCGCTAAAAGCTTGCATAGAATACGAAATGCGTAGATTCGAGTGGAAAACTATGAAAAACCTATATACACAAAGGTCGTAATTTAGAAAAATAAGCCAAGTAGCCGTACATTCGTACACTTTGAAAATGTCCTGACAACGTTTTGGGACACCTTGTATAATGCCAAAAATGTGAATATCATTAAATTGTCTCTGTGATTTTTTGGATTTTAAATTGTAAGAGCGGAAGGAAAAGCAAACGCTTTTGCCAGTTCATATGCGATATAAGTATTTAAATCTCGAGATACCGGAATCTGTATTTTTTAATGATGGGGTGAAAAATCTATTTTACGTTTGGTGGTTGGCTCTAAGAATTCTGTGATTTCATCTCATAATATGACAAACTCATAAGGAGTGTCATACTAAATGTTGTTCTATTCTATATAAAATTAAGAAGATTAACAATTATGTGTTCAAAATGAGTAATAATTATAAATCTTCAGAAACATAACTCCTATGTTCTTTTAAAAATGTAAAATTTGTTTAATTTTATGTGTTTCAGCTGATATCTCCATTATTGTAAAAATTATCATAAACAGGTATTGTATAAAATATATAGCTGCTATCCACTTTGTGTCCCATATTTCGACATAAGCAAAAATACAATTTTGCAACAAATGTTTTCAACATAAAAATGCATTCAAAATTTGAAGTGACACACCCCTATTATTGATAGATGCCCCAATGAAGTCCCGTAATATGATATATCATAGTTACATCAAATGACCAGTAAGTACCAACTAAATCGTGTGTTACTGTACTTCTAAACCAGCACAATGCTTAAAGCTTTATAGCATATTATTGTTCAACATGAAAAGTAATATAGAACAACTACAAGGACAAAGCATTTATTTAATACATTGGCTGCCACAGTAAAATTTCAAAAAATTACGTACCACGCCATGTTTATTCTTAAGTTCTACATCAAAAATTAGGTTATAACATATTTTTTCTCTATTTTTAATTTAAATTTTTACCAAGATATTTTGAAAAAATTGAAATCGACACGGGTGTCTGACATGGAGCAGGAATAAAAAATGCAAATATTACTGTGAATGCGTCACAACGGTTAAAGTACTCTCATCTTATTTAGACAGTGATTCTCAAAAGCTTGCATCAGACCCCACGGAAGCCCCCGCAGACACATCACACATTGATGCAGTATAAAATATGTATATGGGGCCTTGGCGCTACTGTTCGAAAATTAAAGCAGACACCGGTGACAAATAATACGCCCGTCAGACACTTGGATTCGTGCCACATGATTGTAGCTGTTAAAACGTAGGACTAGCAATTAGCAATCGGATTTCGTCTATGTGGGCGCCTGGGAGCGCTAGTTCAAATCCCAGCGGCTGCAATTTTTGTATTTGCATTTTAACTTATGCAGCGGAAAGTTACAGAAATTCAAACATTAGGAAAAAGTAGAGGAAAGAGTAGGTTGTACAGAATTAGAAACGAAGAGAGAAGAGCATCGTGAAATTCAGGAAATAGGAGAATGGGTGAAACGCAAAGTACAAGAGTGAAGTAATCACATCTCAAGAATATTAGAAACAAAACTGGAGTAATTGGCACTTAATTTTTTCCCGGAGGAAAAAGCCCTGATCGCCCTATTAAGAAATGTAAATATACTCTGGAATAAAACAGGACTACAGCCTAATATGAAGAAGAAGAAGGTTGTAAAATACTTTGAATTACCTATTGTTACGATTTGCGTTCTTTAATGAAATGAACTATGTAGGAATATTTATGCAGGGTTTACTTCATAAACCGAAATATTGAGTGATGTATATGACCGGTACGTGATTAGAAGAAGCAACGGTTGCAACTCGATCATAAAAATTATTCGCAGCTGGGACCAAATGCTTTTAGTAGAATTAGTAGGGAGGCCAAGAGAATTAATAATTATTTTCGTGGGACTGAGTAGGTTTATACCGACAAGTGATACCATCGTAATTAGCGGTGTTTCCTCAGTAGAAAAACTCCTGTTGTCGCTTTCTTAGCCTGTGGAGTGAGGTGCTATAACGTCACAAAGGTGGTAAAATGGCAGGTTTCAACAGTTTTTGCAAATATCTATTTACCTGTGAAGTTTACTCTAAACTTTAACTTATACAAAATTACTGTACATTTAATTTACAATAAATATGGTCTTATGCATTTTTGCAGTCCAGTAAAGGATTACGGAGATATGGAGGGGGTAAAAATGTAACTTTTTCTGTTTGGCAAAAATTCAAAAATTACGCGTATGAACTCGTAATATTCGCTCCAAGTGTATTATATAAAGATGGTTATAGTGAAGCACCCAGCACCAAAGACGACATACTCGTACATTTGCGCAGATCATCCACTACTACACATGTTGAAGTAAAAGTGGAAGATGGAATTAATGTCACTCTTAGACAAGCAAAATTTCTAACTAATACTAAAAAGAAGATGCAACTGATTGCTCTAATCACTGTACACAACAGCAAGCTGGCTGCAAAGTGATTCAGGCAGAAGGTGGTGCTGATATCAAGATCGTTTTTACAGCAATTGACGAGTCAAAGAAGGAAACAGAGGCTATCGTAATTGCCAATGACACCGATTTATTGGTTTTGTTGGTTGTTCATGCTCCAGCCAATAAACAGTTGAAGATGATTGTACCGAAGAAAGGTAACCAAGACGAAAAAGTTTACTGCACTGGTGCATACAGCGTGGTATCGGGGAAATGAAGGATGTTCTCTTGACAACTTACACTTTCGCCGGATGTGATACCGTTTCTTCAATTTATAGAAAGAGAAAAATAACGCCTTCTGAAAAAGTACAAAGTGACAAGGAGCTTTACACAAAGCTGTTGCCTTTTAACAACCCAAATGCAGGCCCAGATGCGCTATCTGATGCTGGAACCATTTCTTCCTTTCAATATTTGCATCAACAAATACAGATAATTTTATACTCTGCGCCTTCAATGTTACTTGCAGACCATCGCAAAGGAGCCTGTACACACAAATTTGAGGTTGGCTGTACTTTTCCCCACTTTAGCAGCTGGACAACAACACTCTTATAGAGTTTACCATCAAGTGCAGCAATGGCTCAATGTCAATAAAGATTCACTAAAATGGGGTTGGAAAAGAATTGGTGGTTATTTGGGTCCAGTTGCAACCACAAAGGCAGCTGATCCTCAAAAATTGCTCTCCCTCATTGTTTGCACTTGTAATACGGAGTGTGTCTGAGAGCGTCGTCAGAGTGGCTAGAAATGCTCAAATATGTGCAAGAATTGCTCCGGACATAGGTGCACCAACAGAGATGCACTAATTATTGACGACGGCATCGATAAAGATAATCTTCAACATGAAAAAGAGCTTAACGATTTTTAGGTTACTGATTGCTGTAATTTATTATTATGTAACTACCATGTACGTTGTACATACCACTTTCCATTGAAGAACATTGAATTTACTGAAAAGCATGTATTGTGAAGAAAAAAAATTTCCATTATTTTTTGTATTAAAGCTTATTAGATAAAGTTTGTAGTCAACCTTGTTTCAATGCTATCCACATGATTTTATATTTTTAGGAAGATATCACAAAAGATGGAGGTAATTTAAGTAGCTTTAATTATAAAAACTCAAATGGGAAAGAGGAAAACGATATGATGAATTATCTAAAAGGAAAAATAGGCAAAATGAAGATAAAAAAGACAAAGGAGGGGAGCAATGTAGATATATTGTCTGATTTATACACATTGGCGTACATATATACATACACACATACAAATGTTCCTATATTAATGATGCGTTACTAAGTACTTTTTATAACGAAACATACTCTTTAAAACTAAACATACTCATTTTCAAGTGATTACGATGGATCCCAAGCTAACTAGAAAATAATGACATTATTGCCCCCTCAATATCTCCGTAACCCTTGTCTAGAAGTCAAAAATGCATAAGACCATTTTTATTGTAAATTAAATATAGATTAATTTTGTATAAGATAAAGTTTGCGCTAAACCTCATAGTTAACGAGATATTCGCGAAAAACTGTTGAAACCTACCACCTTTCTAGCTATCCACCCCCCTCCCGCTTAAACCCGACGCGCAATGTTGTGCAACTTTTTACCACTTACTAGGAGGAGGGTACTAAACAGTTTGCTGCTGGGTAGAACTTTCTTTTTGGATGTTTGGGTTAAACCCTGGTTTTCTGTACTAAAACCTGGAACCAGGAATGGCCATCTTTGTGACGTTATAGCTCCTCATTACACAGACTGAGAAAGCGACAACATAATTTTTCATACTCAGGAAACACCACCGAATAAGAAGATACCACTTGTCGGTATAAACCTACGCAGTCCCACGAAAATCGTTATTTGATGAGTTAATTTAGTTTGGCCTCTCTACTAAATTGTAAACCTTTATAGTTATATTTTGGGAGAGTCCGAGCGGGCCACATTTTACCGTGGGAAAGCCTCTAACTTGTAAAATTCATAGAACTATTATGAACTGTCACGTCCGAATGTACGTGCCAAAAGTCCAAAATTTAGACCAGCTCTGATAGGTTTATTGGGAACTTTGTAAACGCCCACCGAGCTTTCTTGGTCAAACTGGACTTAGAATTTAGGCAGTTAATAAGAAGATGTAAATACGTAAAGTTAAGAAACAACGGTATTAAACTTAAGTGTTCTGTAAACGGCAGAAAAATAAATGCAAGTATTTGTACTTAAGTGTTCTTATTAATCTGGCAACAGTAGCTTTGGTCTTCGTGTCCGGGTGTATTTTAACTAAAAGGATTGCCAGTTACCCCGACTTTAGGGGTCGCGCAATACTATGTAAAATGAATGGCCAAGTACTAATTACGTTTAGAGCGATTATGTTAGGGCAGTGATAATGTTTAGTTTCTGCTCTTGTGTTACATTTAAAAAACAAAACGCTCTCTTATTAAGATAGGTGTTCGATATTAAATTGTTAGAAAATACATGAAAACGAGATTAAAAGCAATGAACACTGTAATTATTATTTTATCGTTATTACTAAAGAACTACCTCCGGTTAGAACAAAACTACATAAGTTCTTCTAATTCAAAAGTTTAGAGGAAGACTACGGATCTCACTTAAAAAACATATCATCGCATTTTATTATTACAACCTGTAAACACTCCATACGGGAGAGTATCTACTATTAAGGGCAAGACTGCATAATTATATAGTTTATGCGTAAGTAATCCCTTAATTTATTGAAGGTATTGTTTGAATCTGGAGCACGAAATTAAGATGTGTTGATACGATACTTCAAGATAGACTTCTTATATATTTAACGACCACAAGGCTACTAAGATCCCAACATTACCCCCCCTCCCCCAAAAAAAAGAAAGTAAAGAAGGAGGCAAGGTAGGAAAGTTAGTATAATCCCGGTTAAAAGTAGCAGGATTATATTTAGCTACAAAACCTCCTGGATGTTTTCAAAAATCCTTAAAATACTAATAACAATAAATGATAAAAGTAATAGAAGGTAACAATAACAAATAACAATAATAAAATAAAGAATAACGTAACACAACGCTAAACATACGCTGCCACTAGTTGCGGTAGTCTCGGTCATTGATCTTAGCAACCTTCTACTCCAGAGATGAAATCTGAGAAGAGAGAAAAACGGCAACCGTATCATAAAAAAGTAAAAAAATATGGCAACAAATAAATAAACACATGGAAGCGTGGAAGTTTTGTTGATCTAAGAAGTAGGCGGGATCAGCCGAATAAAACCGTCCCGGCAACGTCTTCCAGTGACACGTAGTTATTTGTGTTACCAACCTTAAAAAAAGTATATTCGCAACTGCGTATGTGGGAAGTCGGCATATTACCGAGCACAAGGATTTGCTGCACGTACCGAACCAGCGTAGGTCGTGGAGGCACGTGTGCAGCAAGAAGAAATTGCGGTTGCAACTGTGGATGAGAGATAGTTGACATGTACCCGACCAAAGTAGGTGATGGGTATACGTCGGCAGTGATAGCAGGTTGCGAACGTCACTGAAGGTGTGCAAGCGTCGATAAGTGAGCGAGCACGAGAGGTTTCTGCACTTAACGGACCAGCGTGGGTCATGGATGTAGGTGGGCAGCTAGAACAGGTCGCTGTTGCAACTGCAGAAGTGACCGAGAAAAAAGTGCAAAGTGCGAAACATGCAAGGGCAAAATAATTTTCCAGAAGATGGCTATGCATATTTACATGTAAATGTACATGGTTTCCATGTAGGTCCAATAGCAGATGCACTAAAGATATATTTGGACTACATGCAAGGAAAAAATTAACACCGAAAGAAGGTCGCGAACGCGGTCGCCGCACGCAGTCGACCAACGCAGGCCATGCATGCGCGTGAGCAACAAGTTGTAGGTTGCGGAAGCTGGAAGCACTCAATCAACGTGGGCCATAGATGTGCGCGAGCGACGAAAGCAGAAGAGGGCTGTGCAAGTTTGCAGGAAAACAGACAGATTGTACATGCTACAGAGAATTTTGCGAAAATTAACCTTTGTTCGAAATTAAACGGTACGGGTCACATTGCTATAGTTAATAAAAATGTTTCCATATATTTTGAACCCTGGGTGATGCCAGTGAACGCTTTGAGAAGACTGAAATATCACCCACCACTGCTTGAAAAAGAATATAGTCACCAGATATTAATCCGTCTTCGACTGCATCGACTGGAACAGCTTGAGGTGTGCCCTAAAGACGGAACACGTGCCATTGAAAATAATTCAACTTCTCCAAGCATCGTACCCTGGCTCGACCAATACCGTTCGTGTCCGAAACGACTTGTCCAAAGAGTTCCCAGTTCAAACTAGAGTTCGACAAGGAGACGTCGCCTCGCCGTTACTTTTCAACATGTTGATCGATGCAATTATGAGAAAAGCGTTCGATGGACGACGTGGAGTAAGGTACGATGACATAAACTCCTTAACCGATTTAATGTTCGCAGATGACAGCGCCGTCTTCGCTGACACGAACACCGAAGCTACGGACATTTGGTACGACATTTCCCGTCTCGCCCAGTCATACGGATTAAAGAATATATGGGGATAAGACCAAAGTTCTCACAACGGACAGATCGAAAACCAGCGTTTACCTTGATGAAACCCAAATCGAGCAGGTTCCAATGTTCAAATATTTGGGATCGCTGGTTGAGGAAAAGAAAGTGGCATCGACGGCCGACGTTTACAGCCGCATCGGGCAGGCAACAGCAACATTCGCTTCGCTCAAATGGTGCATATGGAAACGAACGAATATTACCATCAAAACAGAAGTACGCTTATACCGAACGCTGATCCTTCTTTATGGATCGGAAACGTGGACATTGCTCAAACCGGACCTTGACAAATTTGAGGTCTTCCAAATGCGATGCTTGAGGCAGATTCTCGGTGTCTCTTTCCGCGACCGCCTTCGAAACGCAACAATTAGAGGAAGATGTGATCAACAAACACTGATAAGAGAACAAATACAAAAACGTCGACTACGATGATTCGGACATGCCTGCCGAATGGATTATAACCATTTGCCATGTAAACTTCTTTGGCGAGACTGTCCGGCAGACTGGAGAATTCAGCGATCGGCACCGAAGAAAACCTGGCTAAAGAATATCGAGGGCTACTTAAAGAATCCGCGATTATCGGTTATGGATGCCCGAGACGTTGCCAAAAATCGTCAAGAATGGAAACGAATCGTGAATGGAGTTCGAGACCCAGCGGCACCGACAGCAGCGTATTCGTTGCGGGGACGTCCAGCCCGGACCGCCAGCTAACGGACCAAAGAAGAAGAAGAGGAAGGGTAAGACTGCATATAAGTTATGCGTAAGTAATCCCTTAATTTATTAAAGGTATCATTTGAATCAAAATACGTGTTGATACTTCAAGATTGACTTGTTATATATGTATTTTGTTGGGTGGTAGCTTTAACGACCCCGAGGATACTAAGATCCCAAAAGTACAAATTGTTCAGTCGCTTTGCTATATCTGGTTCTGTATACACTTGAGACTCTTATTCTGCAATCATACAAAATGGTAATTGTAATACCAGGTATTTAAAAATTAATTGCCATTTGCCCTGTATAGAATTTCTTACTATCGGTAGTTATAGCGCGAAGACATCGACAAAAATCTCAAATTGTTGCGGAAACACACAAGTAATATTTGGCAGGAAAAGTTATAAACTTAGTAAAGAATATATTGTGTCTGTAGCACCACGTTAGGATAGCTATTTTAATATGTTATATCTCCCAACAATTTGAGATGACTAGCAAACACCTTTTATGCTATTTTAAACTACAATGAATATACCTTTGTACTTTTAAATTTATGTAATAAATGTGAGACTCTCATTAGGGCGCGGTTCATCAATCAAGTTATCTATTTTTAGATATTCAAATTTTTTATATTAATTGCCAATTTAATTACCGATATTAAAGTTTGACTTTTAACCAGTATAACAGCACAAAACTATCAAAATTGACAAATATCCTTTTTCTTTCACAAATCAATTATTATTTTACCAAAGTATTGTTATCAAGTTATTTTACTCAATTAATTGTTTTCTTTATTCCTTATTAGAACTAAGTACCACAAACCTAACTTCATTTCACTTTTACAGTACTCACATCAAATACCACTGATCCCCACGATTCTCAGCCACGGTCAGCCTATCCTCAATGTACCTTCAATCAACCGAGGAACTTCCCAAACTTCACTCCTTGAACTCCTAGTATGCGACCGTCGACTTCAGCGCTCTGGTAAACTCCAACTAGCAGATAATTCCCAAACTAATTTCCTTTGTTCACAGTTTCTATCCTGTAGCAACCACATCACGCCAGCAAACATCAGCAAACCGCTTCCAGTCCTCTGCAGAAATTCCAACTCCAACAATCTGTCAATTATACCTTGCAATGCACCAATAAATCCAAATCTATCCAAATATTGTTGTCTTCTTCTTCCTTGTAGCTAAGTAAACTGTATTCCACAATCTCTTCACTGATTGTATACCCACATCAACTCTAAACCATCTTCTCACTTATATTCGTTTTGTAATCTTGTTAAATACCCTTTTATTTGTATAAGCCCAACTATTTTCAAAATTAAAATCAAAATTTCTAGTTTTTATTAATTTTCACTGGATTTTTCAAATACATCTGTCTATAATTTAGTTTGTTATTCAATCATATTTTTTAAACAAAATTTCATCTTATATAGTTACGATTATTGCTGCCCACTTTTAAAATTACCTAATCTGATCTATACATACTCCAATTATATTATTACAGAGCAAGCATATTTGTCTCATACTAACATTATCTTATCTTCCATCACCAATACTAAATACTCAAATGTTATAACTTTCCAAATAAAATTCCAATTTATTTTTAATGCAATCTGCATTACCAAATTCAATTCAGCCAACAAATCTTTTTTTATTTTTCTAAATTTGATTGTATCAATATACCAATTTTATTTTTTTAATTTTAATTTAATATGATTGATCTTTATGTATCATAATAATATATTTGTATAAAAGAAAACAAAACGATATATCCATAAGTTAACCTTATCGAAAGAAGGTCTTTTAGGTAATTAAAGACAAATAACTGAAGAACTACTTTAATTCCGTGTCCCACCTTCATTTAAATGACTTACTGAAGATCATATACAACTACAATAAATAATAGATGTAACAGTTTACACCACTGACGTATAAAGATGTAGCAGCAGATTTCAATGTGCATAACACTACTTCAAGAATAAGACGCTTAATAATATTTAAAGATATCGATCATATTTCATGGTCAGAAGTGCGTTAGCTCCAGAAGACAATGCTCGGGCTGTTTGAGAAGTGTTACATGCAGAAATGTGCACATAATCATCTAAGGGCTTTGAATTTACAAGCCTTTTTAAGACCTATTGGTGACAAACTGATATTGAACTTCGATAAACAACCCTGGTTGAAATTCTTTTCGGAGGTGAATGGTAGTGCTGGTGCTGGTGCTGGACGGTGTCTGGGACAAATTTTGACGGCCTCTGGATCGCCGTGATGTGCTTAACTTTTACATCGTAAAAGCCCAAGCAACAGCAAGGCGCTTTGCCGACGAACTGCAGGTCACATCTTCGGACTCATAGTGGAAGCTGTTATTTCTCTGTCGTTGCCCCGAAACCTTCCCGTGGAATATGGAAGTGTCTGCGTACAGGTAGGTCATGCCCTTAATTAATTCTGGCGGCAAATCGACCTGGTAAACCTGTTTTTACCGCGGCTTCTCTGTAAGCATATTATTGCCCCTTATGCAGTCCAGTGCTGGAGCCTTGATATCTAGGGAGGCAGGAAAGAGTAGTTGAACTTCGTATGCTCCCATCAAACCTCGAGGTTAAGTTTGAGAGGGGTTCGGGGAAGAGTAGTTTAAAAGAGATATTTGTGGGTGTTGGACCTAACAAGCCACAAAAATATGCTCTGAGGTGTGGAGGTTTTTCAAGGTGGTCTGGGGACGCAAGTATCTTACGGTTCTGTATAGCTTCTTTGGGTAGATCTAAATCTCAGACTAACGGCTTCGGGCATGCCCAGAGGGCCTGGTAGCTCTTCCAGTTAGAGCTGGCCAGACGGGGCGCTGGATCTAAGTGCCTTAAGCAGCTCACGCATGATGGTTTTATACCTTTTTGGGCTTTTCTATCCGGGATCCGCATTGCTGGGTGTTTTCGTTTATTTTCAATTAGTGATCACGGAATATTTCGCCATTTCGGTGTAGGTATTACCGACGTATATTATTTACGCACAAATTGAATTTCGTCTAGGTACTAATGTCACAATGAATGAGAAAACCAACGGAAGGAAAAAATATGCGAATTGAATATTTTCCCAGGAATTTTGAAGGAAATAAAACGGAGCTAGAATGTAAAGGAAGAATAAATGCACTTATAAGAGACTACATCAAGTCGAGAAGATTGCATTGTCTATGGCGCTTATAAAGAATGGAGAGCAGTAGAAACGCTCCAAAATAGGCATGGAGAATACCAAACTGTAGAAGAAACTATAGCAGATCTAAATGGTCCGCATGTGTACTATTTATACATACATAAACGTAAAATTGTTGATTTTGTAAATTATTGTTTGCAAACTTGTAATATACCCATTTGTTTGATTACCAAAATAGGTTTTGAATCAGTTAAGAATAACGTATGTTAGTTTTGAAAGACAATTTCATTAAATTGCGAGGAAAACGTCGACTAAAGTTCCAAAAGCTTGCCAGTAAGTATCTACTACTGTAAATTGAAAGAGGAATCATGAACCTATTGCGAATAGCTTCGAAGCAAGCACTCCAGTTACGACAGTTCTTGCACCTTCAATTAAAATCACTCAAACATACGGGAATTTTCCGCATAAGTGTCTTTTTATTTAGCGAAATGCTAATTCGTACCGGTTGCCCTCCACGAGTAAAAACGCGCATTTTCTTCACATCCTGTGGAACGAGAAGCTCAGAAAATATTTTAATTAATTCTCTCGCCGGCGGGAAAATCGCCGCAAACTTTAGCACTTACTCGCAGGAACTCGGGACGATATTTTTAACTTTCAAATATATCGCAGTTTTAAAATTGAACTTGTTCCGAAATTATTTTCGCGCATCGGCGGCGAGTTTATGGCCATTATTTTCCCATGCGAGGAAATCTTTTTTCGGAGCGATTTTTTAGCGCTACAAGTTTTTTGCCGAGGGCCGAGCATCGAACCTGCACGTTATAATATAATTGCCTGGTAATGTATTCCACTCGGAATAAAAATAAGTCCACAAACCTCGCCGCCTGCGATCGTTACAAAATAAACCCGATGTACATTTCTTACAATTGAATGTCTCCATAAGCCCATCCTTGTCTCTATAATGTCACCGAGTGTCTGTTTCCGTCAGGGCGCGTCTCCGTCTCCCTCGCGCGCATTGTTTCGCGGCACAATTGAAAAAGTAAGCTTCGAATGCGTACATACATATAAATTATTTAAATGTTGCTTGATACGTATGCAACTGGCTCAAAGAAGGCCGCGCTTCGCAAAAACTTGGGTACACTCGGCGCTACAATTTGCTACCGTCTGCCTCCTGCGCAATTTTCATATTTTCGACATGCCTCTGACTAGTTGCACACCGATCACCGCCTATGAGGTGAGTTAATTACATTACCAATAAGTTGTTTTAATAACAATCCCTTTTAATTAGATCAATTCATTTTCCCAAGTTTTCTCAACATGCTGTACTGGAAAATTAGTTTCTGCTCTAACCTGCAAATTATATCAATTTATGAGCTGCCACACAGAGTAAGATCAGAAAATATCATTTCTTTAGAAGAAAACTATCAAATGTTTACCGAGCTTTAGTAAAGGACAGGTCCGGACTAGGAACTGCTAGTCTTAGTAACCAACAGTTATATCGCATCTTCTTCTTCTTGCTCTTCGCATCTCATTTATGACCTTTATGGACTCAAGAGGTTTCTTCAATTTTGTTCTACATTCGACTACACTCAATAATAGCAATTTAAGGGAGCCTTGAAAACTTTTTGTAGCGTTCTATTATTCATGATGTTAGAGGTAAAGGTTGAAGGTAATTTCAATTCCCCCAACTGGGGGGACCTTGCTTCCCTCTTCAGCCAAGAACGGGAGTTATAGAATGGGTGAGAGAAAGGAGGGGTGGAGAATGGAAGAAAGGCCAGGAGAGGTGGAGAAATACTGCCCCAGCATTTGCCTCAGAGAGAGTACTCTGTTGACTCAGGAAAACCACCTAAAACCCTGAATCAGAGCAGACGGTCGCGGGAATGGAACCCATGATATTAAAGAGCAGAGAAAAGCAAGAACACTTTTAACAACATTATGAGTAGCGTTAGCTATAAGAATGTAACTCGTTTGATTTGGAAGTAGGTACTCCTGTAAGACTAAGACATAGGTCTAGTGATAAATCTGAAGCCAATAGTAGAAGTAGTTGAGCTGCAGTGTTTTCAACTTTATGTGGATTTAAATGCTGATATGACCATTGCGTTCTGAGCTCAATAACAATTATGTAAATACGGAATCTGAAAATAATAAATCAAAAGGAGGTGTACGTAAATAACGTATAAAACCTGTGGAAGTCAATAATTTCAAACAACAAATTGAGAAAGTAATTGACAAATATCAAATTAACTTCTACTGCCAATAGCTGAATTGCAGAATCCGACATAATAATTTTCATTGCTTGCTTGCTTGCTTGCTTGACGCCACTTTGAGAGCGAATCCGTGGGCCGAATTCGCTAATTTTGGTGTCAATCGACTCAGGCCGACGCAAGTAAGTCAGTAGTAGGGTTTTCAAATTTTTATAAGTCACTTTTTTTTATAACGTATAGGAGAGCTTTACTTGGTGTTCCCTTTATTAAAAAAAAAATATTATAATATTTCCCAAAGCTTTTTAGCAACTACTAGTCTCAATAACTACCAGTTGAGTTACATCCTCTTTTTTTTACTGTTATCATCTCATTTATGGCATTTATAAGCTCAATTTTTCCATTTTGTTCTACAGTCTGGCTACACTTACAACAATTTAAGATCTTCTCCAAAATGTCTTTATTATCTTCTATTATTCATCGTCTTTTTTCTAGGTAGGTCTGCATATTAAAAAATGTTTCCGGATGCAATATATTCCCAGTATCAGCAAAACAAAAAGTAATAGCTTAAAGTTATCAAACCAAAATTGAGCTGCTACTACAGCACTAATTTTTACAGTTGGTTACTTGATTTAATATTTAAGAATCTATAGCCAAATTTTCTCTAAACCTACCAAGAAGAGAAGGATTTAGGATTCTTAAGTAATATATCCCGTGTGGGGTTGCTAATCTCCCGTCGGGCGCCTCCCCAGGTGGCGGTTAGAAAAAAGCTCACCAGATATGGTGGGTATCGGAGCGGACCCTGAAATCTGTCAACAGTCTATATATAATAGAGTGGAACAGCAGCTACAGATAAGGCACTCTTTTGCCCTTGCTGTGAGTAATCGCCACAGAAGGCGGATGAACCAAAAAATAGGTCAATGGCATAGAATGCTGAACGCAACGGGAAACCACAACAGTAAGATCCCAAAGGATGTTCCTAGTAAATCATCATGGTCACTAAAATTGCCATGATGATGTCGAACCTCCGTGAGGAAACGCAACATTAAGAAGAAGAAGTAATATGTACGGAATTTCTTAAATTGTCCGTTTAGCTAAAATCGCTTCCTTGGGTAAAACATTTGAGTTATGTCAATGTACGAGGGGCACTGCTAAAGTTTGCGGAAAATGTAAAACATAACACAAATTACGTTATGTAAAGCCCCTTATTGCTTCTCAAAATATTTCCCTTTAAAATCTATACACTTTTGCATCCGATGAAACCAATCTGCAAAACACTTTTTCCCCTCTGAGCAAGGTACCTCCAAAACCAGTAATTTAAATGCTTCAACGGCCCCTTAAGGCGATGAAAAACGCTCGCCGTGCATTTTATTTTTGATGTATCCGAATAAGAAGAAGTCATTGGGCGATAAATCAGGCGAATAAAGGCAATGAGTCATTAATTGGATGTTGTAACTGGTCAAAAACTCTACAGTTCGTCGTGCTGTGTGAGCGCTTGCATTGTCATGATGAACAATGATTCGCCAGTTTACGTTATTTCTTCTGATTTGGGCGATAACTTCCGGCAAACAAATTGAAGTATACCAGTGAGCATTAACTGTCCTGCGATCCTCTAATAAAGCAGTTGCAACATGACCCGTTTTTCCGAAGAAACAAGCAATCATTCTTTTCGAAACGCTTCTTGAACGCATCACTTTTGTTGGTTTAGGTTCATTTTGAAACACCCATACAGTCGATTGCTGTTTAGTTTCAGGCTCATATGAATATATCCAAGATTCGTCACCTGTTACGACCACCTTAGAATTTTTTTAGCATTTCCTTGCACCACTTGACACGTGCCTGTTTTTGTTCTTCTTTCAAATTGTGAGGGACTCAACGACTATAAAGCTTCCGGACATGCAAATGATCGTGTAAAATAGTAGGTATGTCTTTGTTTCACTGCAATGCCTAAGGATGTCTCTATCTCACTATCAAACGTTGGTCTTCCACGCTTGAATTCTGTGAACCATTTGTAAACCGTAGTTTTGGATGGTGCTTCATCCCCAAATAACGAACTAAGTTTTACCACACATTGCTGCGGTGTTAAACCGTATCGAAAATCATAAAAGATCATCACTCGAAAATCACGATTCGAAATTTCCATTTTTCACACAATTATTACTCTGTTAAATTATGTTGAAACGAAACTGCCAGGTTTGAAATCGAACTGTCAACTGAATTATAGATTAAAAGCGTCAAATTTTACGAATATGACAATTGCAGAACGCTGGCAATGTAAAGAGTACTCGATTCCGCGAACTTTAGCAGTGTACCTCGTACTGTATGAACAGCATTCCTAGCATATTCTGCATCTTGGATTTCTAACTCTGGCCTCCATTTATTACTAACACCTTAATGGTAAACTTTAACAATAACAATTATACACATACACAACGTACTGATAATTTTGTAGAGGTATGTTGATATGTCTTAAATTCGCATCCTGTACCGAAATAGTGGAAAATTGCTTACTGTTTTCTACATTTATATAAAAGGTGAAAAATTGGGTTGTTTTAATTATCACAGGCCTGGGAAAAACTTGCCCCTAAACTATTTAAAGTTGTTTACCTTAGGACGTATCTTTAATTAAACAAGTCGGTTTTTGTTTCTATCACGTACAATTTTTTGTAAACTGATATTGTGGTATTTTTTTGATGTTCGATTCAAATTGGAAACTACTTACTTTAATGACCGAAATTTTGAGAACCACTGTAATCTTTTGTTTTAATTCACGCATTTGGAGGATTTACTGGCAGTGAGAAAATTACCATCAGTAATTTCTTGCAAGTCAAGTTTTTAAGGCATAGAAGGCGTGCAGAGCAATATACATAATTTAGTGCTGAAATATTAATCTATTAGTATGTTGTTAGTACTGTTCTTTTTGCGAAAAAGTATCTAGTAGATGTAAAAATAATCCTGCTCTGTCTTTTGAAATACCAATGGTCTGGAAGCAGCTTAAAAGTCAAACTGACGACTGAAATGTTTGTCGGACTCAAGCACTTGTAGCTGTTCCACACATAGTATTGCAAACTACAGGTTACAGAATCTAGATTGAGACGCGGGGAAAATTGGAACTAATGTTAGAATCTAGTAATTTCCAAGTTCCGTATTGGTAACATTTTTACATCTATCATATTGAAAAACATCTTTGACTTAATTATTCACGTTGGTGGCTCTGAGACTCATTGGCGTAACTAGGATTTTTGGCTGGGGAGGGCCAGACCCCCAACCAACCATCGTCAATACCTGTGTATACCTATGAAGACATGAATTTACGTACATACATAACTTTTTCGCATACATTTATTTGCATATTCTTTGACGCTGTTATACGAGGGTAGCCGCGTAAATTTCTGCAATCTAATAAAACAAAAGTTTTGTAGCCAAAATTTGTTTTTATTATTGTTTCTCAAAATATTTGCCCTGAAACTCGCATTCGGTAAAACCAATCTTCAAAACAAATTCCACTCTTCTTGAGTCACTAGAGAAACAAGGTTTTTGAAGCTTTCCACAGCATCTTCGGGAGTTCAAAATCGCACACCACGCATTTTATCCTTTAATGGAGGAAATAGAAAGTAATCGGAAGGTAATAGGTCGGAACTGTATGGGGGATAACTTCGCAATTTTAATCCGGAAGTCTCTAAAAGTTATTTTGTTTGATATGCGGTATGACTAAAAGCATTGTCATGGTGCAGAACGATCTCATTCCTTGGGCGCTGTAAACGAGCTTTTTGAATAACGCCTGGCAGCCATACTGTTGTGTACCATTCTGCAGTAACCGTACGTCTATTTTCAAGCACGACAGTTGCGATAGGTCGTGATTTTGAGAAGAAGCAAGCAATTATTTTCTTACCAACTCTTCGAGATCTCCTCATTTTAACTAGATTATGATCTGTTGGAAACATCCATTGGGCAGACTGTAACTTAGGTTCTAGTTCAAATGCATATATATCAGCTTTCGTCAACAGTTATGATGTAAACTGCTTTATATCTACCTTCATTATATTTCTTTTACCAATCCACATGCTGTTGTTGTGTTTCTGTTAAACTGTGTGGTATCCACCCACAACAGACTTTTCTTACACCCAAATGATTATGTAAAATATTATTTATTGCAGTCATGTCAATGTCCAAGACGCTTTCAATAATTATATACGTGACTCGATTGTCCTACTGAATCATTCTTCTCACAGCGTTTGTGTTCGTATCGGTAACTGCAGAAATTGGTTCTCCGTCGCAAAAATCGTCACTAACTGACACTCGTTCAAATTTAAATTCATTAAACCAACAATAGACAGTCCTCTGATGCGAAGGCACTTGGTCACCAAAGCAGCACGAAGCCATCCAAAACTTTCTTTCGGAGGTATGGAACTTTTAAAGGCATAGTAAATTATGGCTCTAAAATTTTCTCTCGTTACATTTTTTTTGCTGCACAACACTTATTTCAAAATTAACTATGTAATAACTGTTGCAATGATCAAAACTAAATTTGGACTGTTAAACTAGAAAACAACAAACATTGGTTTTATGTCAAGTTTGATTTCCATGGTGCACTTGATCTGTTGCTTTGCAGAAATTATGGGTGCTACCCTCGTAATACTATTTGTCTGAGTAGCATATTAATAAATTATTTCTCGGTTCATAAACAACATAAAAATGTATAGATTACTTCTTGCAACTAAATGAAGTTGTCAGTAAAAATATTATTCCAGGAGAAACAGATTTTTTTGGGAAACATCACTTGGTTTCCATTTACACGTTTTTGAGCCACAATTTTTAGTTTTTTTCAGTATCGTCGAAGCAAATACTTTCTTGAAAATATCAATATCCTCTTAATTGTTATTGTGATTTCTCTTTGTTCTGTCTTGGGCTAGTAACTGTGGAAATTCAAACACCACAAAATTTATTAAACATAAAATTCTGGATCGTACTCTTCAAAGCTATAAACTCAACTCTTTAGGCAAGACAAATCTCCAAATAGCAAGTCACCGTAAGTCTGAACTGGATGAGCCTATAATAGGTAGTTAGCTGTATGTGGCCAGGGAGTAGTTAGCGATGCATTCAAGTTATCAGCTCATTTACTTACCCGGATATGAAATAATTGCAATTATATTTTTCTGTGCACATAAATTGGTTTTTTATTTATAGAAAACTTAAGAGAAAATAACTAAAATGGTGCACAATTAACTAAAAAAAATATTCAGACCAAACCGGCTTTTCAAAGTAATTATTAGCTAACTAATATTGTTTTCTCTTGCATATTATTATTCATTAGCGTTCTGCACCCAAATTGGGCGCGAAATAATTCTTTTAATGTAATTTGTACACGAGTGATCCATTTTGCGTGTCGAGTTAATTTTGAGGTTAGCTATTAACAAAAAAATCCACATAAATAAAGTCACTTATAAAAATTTGAAACCCCTACTACTGGCTTACTTGCGTCGCCCTGAGTCGATTGACACCAAAATCAGCCAATTCGGCCCACGGGTTCGCTCTCAAAGTGGCGTCAAGTAAGCAAGCAATGAAAATTATTATGGGTGGTATTTAACAGTCTACCAAATTTACCTAATCTTTTCGTACAAAAAAATACTTTCGTTTCCCAAAAATACTAAATGCTCACCAAAATTAAGAAAATACATAATCTTAGAACGACAACCAAATATTGACATCATGCTAGTCTCTTATATTATGTGTTCCTAAAAATAACTGTTGTTGGCAAAAAATGCTAAATGTTCACCAAATGTTATTCCGCATTTAATTCTAACGGGGTACCCAGATATTTAATTTTCGTCAGTGTCTTATATTATTTAGTAGTTAAAAAACACTATTTGTTTAGCAAAAATATACAATGTTTACTATATTGTATACCACATTCAATTTTAAAAGTATACCCAGATTTATAATTCTTGTTAGCCTAAATATCAGTTATAAGAAAATCTATCATGTTTTATTAGGTCTCGTTTATAAATGGGGACATAGAAATAAGTCTGAAGAATTGTTGGAAATAAATCAATATATATATATAAATCTAACACAACACTCACAAAACAAAAATGAAAATAAAACTTAGTCTTTTCATACGGCAATACGCTGGTTACACTCACTGTAAAACCTACCAAGCACAGTGTGCGGCTACACGCTGAAGCCTGCAAGAAGTTTATTTCATTTTTGGAGTAACAGCATAATTATTTGACTCACAAGTAGTTTTTTCGAGAAAGACTAAATATAAATGGATAGTGCGAATATTTATTATGTACAGCACGGACGCATAAATTGAGCGTTCTAAATTTGGTGAACATTTAGTAAAATCGATAGACATATGGAATTTAAAATATAAGCAATGGTAAAACAATAAGCAACATAGCTATTTTAGTGGTGCTGTTCTTATTTTCCGAAGTATAATAATTTGGGTTCCATTAAGATTTTTTGAATTTCATTAAATTTTTTGGTGGACAGCGCTAGGGATGTGTGGTTTAATTTGGTATACATTATATTTGACCCCAATTATTATTATGTCGGATTCGAGCCATCCGTCCAACAAATGGTATTTATACTATAATGTTTTTAAGCCAAAAAGATAATAAAACCACAAAATGTAAGAACGTGTGGGGGTCGATAACCAACCCCTTAGTTTAAATGGGTTAATAATAAAAGAAGATTTTTAAATTTATTTAACTTCTATTTTTCTGGGGTGGGTCAGACGGCACTCTGGGGAGGGCCTGGCCCCCCTGGCCCCCCCGCTAGTTACGCTAATGCTGAGACTTATTCTCTCCTTCTCAAGAAGACGCCTTGAAACTGAGCTTTTGCACAATTGCAATTTTTAAGCATCTGTTCCGGTTAGTCATTCAACTCATCTAATAGGAAATTGTGTAAACCTTCAAGAGCTTCTTCGATATTTAAGAATAAACTTAAAGATCAGGACTTGGTACTATGTGTACTAGTTGAATGGAGGATGTTTTATATACGAGTGTGAAACATTTCCGGGCCTTTCAGAAGCAAAACTAAAGAAAGATTTTTTGGGCGACAAATAACAACATTTATGAAACGTGATAAATTTACAATGGCAATGAAAGGAAAAGAAAAAATCTGGTGTGATACATGCACACAACTTCCTTTTACAGTGATCTTATAATTAGCCAAAAATTTAGTTTTTAAGCATTTGTCAAACATTTTCAAAAATTACAGAAACCGTACAAAATAGAACTTTAGTTAAAGAGACAAATTTTCTCTAAAATTTTAAGCTGAATTCAAAATGTAATAATATACCGGGTGTTCTATTTAAAATAGAAATAGAAATAGGAAAATAACAAAGGAAACCCATTTTACAGGCATTCAACTGGAAAATCACATATCTCACATCAGTACACATTAAAAATTTAATAAAAATCTGAAGTTGAAAAAAAATCGTCACAGCCGTTTTTGAAAAAATCGAAAAAAACTGAATAATCACAAGAGTAAACACCATACTTCTGGTTATGCGATTTTCTTCAAAAGCTTGCTGTCGTACCTAGATAGTACACAAAACGTATATATGAAGTTGCAACGCCATATCTCTTTTTTGAGATATTCTGTTCACAGACATACAAACACACAGACAGACAGACAGACAGCCCAATGAACAAAAACATGTTTCTGGGGCTCAGGATACTCTAAAACGTGAAGATCTCTTAGGATGAATCCAATGTTTCTTTTAGCGTAAAAAGAAGTAAAAAGGCACAGAGAGCTTTAAAGAAAGTTGCAAATAAGTGTTTAGGAAACTATAAAAAACCCAGAGTATATAAACATTGCTGAAAACTTGTAAGATGCAACATGAGCATAAAACTTCACTTTTTATATGCTCATTTAAACTATTTTCCGGATAACCTTAGTAACGCCATTGAAAGGCAGGGCGAATGACTCCACCAAGACATAAAAAAATGGAAAGAAGATATCAAGAGCATTGGCATGTCAAAATTATGGCCGACCACTGTAGTATGTTTAAGAGGGACAATCCTAAAGCCATACGCAGTAAAAAACAAGGAAAAAAGCTTTTCTGGAAAAAGGCAAAGGGTTCTCAAGAAGACAAAAGAATAATCTATGTGGTTTTGAATTCATTCTGTGTTTTTAGTGTTTTGCTGCATCTTTTGTTTTTCTTAAATCCATTTTACTGTTCTCTTCAAAACCTGATATAAAAATCGGTAAAAGGCTTTACCCAGATCTTCCCTCGTCGACATTGTTAAAAATCAAATGAAGTTAGGAGTAAAAGTATCTTCACGTTTGTAATACATTAAATACATTTTCAAATAAAAAACTGTAGCCTGCTGCGGGGATTTGAAATCCGCCGCATCTGCGAAGCAGATCGTAACCACATCGATTTTTCATCTGCGCCATCGAGACATTGGAACGAGTGCGGCGCGCGCGTCTCTTGAACAGAACGCTCTTATTGTTAAATCGTCTCGACTCTTTTATGACATTATCTTGTATCTGTTGAGTACTATTTTCGGCAAGTGTAATGCCTGACCTATGCGAAAATGATTGCTTCCTTCTATTTAAAAATTAACGCAACAATAAACAAAAGTTTATTTTTTTAAGGTGATCACCCTGTATATATTTGTCTGAAATTGTACCGGTTTTATTCCAGATATATGTATAATGTGTATGCCAAATATTATCTTCCTCCGAAGAATAGTTTTTGAGGTATACCGCCAACTGACAGACAGACAGACGGAATTGAGAAAACCTGTTTTTCGTCATCTGAGACCCTGAAACATGAAGATCTGAAGAAATCTCGGAAGGTGATTTTTTTGTGATTACAATACTACAAGTAAAAATAACAACAGCTTTTAAATCAGCTACAATCAATTCACATTTTACAAAGTATTAATAGGGTATGTATTGTAATGATATACTGCTTACAGTAATTCTGGTTGCATAACTAACGCACGAACATGAAAGAAAGATGGAAATAGACCCAGAATTGGTATTCTATTTATTGCAACATGTCACTATTAAACATGAATAATTATACAAGATATGATTAGCAACAACTGTAATTTGATTAACAGAGGTTAGTCTTTGCATAAAACAGTATCGGCAGGATTGCGTTCAGCTTATTATTCAATATTTGTGCTCGTTATGGCAAATGCATCTAATTTATGATGACTGACAGGTTAATATTGTAACGTCAAGACAAGATTTTAAATTTGCTTAAATACAGAGCTGTTGCGAAGCGTTCCAAAAGCTTTATGTAGCGCTCACTGTTAATTTCATTATGCCAGCAATCGATAATGCAGCTGAAGGGTAAGAAAGAGTTGTAAGAAGTCATAAGATGCAAAGAGCATTGAAAGGAAACATAAGAATACAAGAAATAATGTTCAGTCTAAAATAACGGGACCACGAAGATAATGCGCCCAATTCGCGTTCACAGCAACAGTCGGGCGAAATGCGCCCGCTCCGCCTTCCAGCCCTATGGGAAACTTGATTCTGATAAGAAAGAGCCGGCGATGTCGCTTATTAGCAGCCACGTCAGCAGTCGTAACTAAAATACATTCTCTACTCTCCTTCTTAGTCACAAAAATCTCACGGTACCTTAAAATCTAAGATAACATGTATCTATAAATATCAAGGCGGGCAATGGAACAATCGACCGAACTCTGTGGACTAGTGGTTACTACGTCTGCTTAGCCTTCGGGAGGTCGTGGGGGCGATTCCGCTGACCGTCAACAGAGTACCTTCTCTGAGGCGAATGCCGGGGCAGTACTTCTCCATCTTTCCTGGACTCTTTCCGTTCTCCTCCTCTTCTTTGTCTCGCTCATCCTGTAATTCGCAGCGGACAAGATCGCAAAATGTTTTATTATATATGTTGACGATGTGTTTTCAAACTGATCTCATGAAAATGAAGAGGTAAACAAATGTATTGAGTATGTTAATAGAGCCAAAGTTATTTGCTCTAAAAATGAAATTTTCAAAATAGAGTAAGACCCAAGACTATTGTTCATAAATGTACAAAGAAACTCGAAAAGACTCAAAACTATAACATTCTAACTATACTTTATTTTCGAGATATGTCTAGCAAAATTAGACGTATCAAAAATAGGTCTAATGTTGCGAAGATGTTGAAAGCCATAAATACCTTGCTGTCAATTTTTATCAAAACCAAACCTTTGAATGAGGAACCTTATAGAGGCGGTCGTTGCTATCATGGTGCATAATCCGTAATTTTTCGAAAAAATAAGGGTTTCTGCAAACGCAAGCGTTTTGAATAATTCAGTATGCATCTACATTTTCTGTTATTCAGCCTTCAATGCATCTACTGACAGTGGGGGTTTATCTAATTGCTATCAGTAGTTTTTTAATAGTAATTATTGTTATGTTTAGCCTTACAAAGGATTCAATAGTTTATGGTACTTACGTCTAAAAATGAGTATAGAACGCAATAGTCAATTATCTACGCATCATTCATTATATGTATACTGTATTTACCCCTAATTTTGCTTTCTAGAAACAAAAAATAGTTTAAAATTCTTTTTTACCTAACTGGTATTGAGCTGAAGAAGTGACGGCCACATCAGTTTTTAAGTCCACACAAGGTTGAAACAACGTCAAGCTTGTAAAATAGAAAACCTTTTGTCAAATACTTTTGATATTGATTTCAGATTATCATTTGACTTATGTTTTAGTATTGCAGCAGCACTTTTAAATCGAGAGAGTTATATTCTAATATCTAGTGAGAAATATTGATAAAAATATACTAAAAAAACATACTATAAAAGCATCATAATTAATGGAACGTCACAAAGAAGTTTTGAAAATGATGTAAGCAGAATATGTAACAAAGTAAAGAAACATTATTTCCGAGTTGATAAAGGTCATAAATGGGATAGGAATAGTGGAAATAAAAGATGAAGAAGAAGGTACGATTCAACTAATTGTTACTAAGGCTTACAATTGCTAGTCTTAGCTGGTCCAGAGCTGTCTTTCAGTAAAAGCTCAGTAAACATGCAATAGATTTTTTTCTAAAAAAGGAATCATTTCTGACCTTGTCCTGAATGCAAACACATTGATTTGCATTTTTCTTTTTCAAAAATTTGCTTAAGTAAGTTTATTATAAACTTTTACATCATAGAAATTTTAAAAAATCTTTAAGAATTCCATGTAGTATGGGGTGCGTTGTTTGTCGTGCTTTCATTTTTAAAACGACTAATACTTACACATTGTCCTAGGATTTGAGACAAAATAATAAGCAACATTTATTTGAAATCTTTTTCAATAAAATGGATATTTGCTGCGATATATAGCATGTTCGGACAACCTGTATATTAAACTCGTTTTCAATTAGATCTTTATTAATTTATGATTACCATATCCAGTTTTATATACGTGTTAAAATAGGATATTAAAGAACGATTTCCATATGGCAAGTTTTATTGCACGAGTTTAGAACGCAAGCAACAGGAAATTTAGTGGTGATTGGTGACACTAACTTAAGTTGTTGACTTCAATTCTCAACAAAAATTGAGTTAGCAGAAGATTTTGTATGTATCCCACCTGAAATACTAGAAATTGCTGAAAATACTATCAGAAATTTGCTTTTCAACATTACATTTTAACGCCACCAACTCAAAAAGTAATTTATATTAGGTTATTAAAGCAGTTAATAGAACTAAAAACGTACTATTTTAGTTGCTTGAACAACTTTACTGAAGATGCAAAACCGAAAAATAATATTATAGGGTACTTTTTCACGAATAGTCAAGAGTATGGCTTCAGGTTATTGTTTGATAATATGTCCAACAGGAGTGCTACTGTATGATTTAAAAGCAAACTATATTTATTATTATTCGATATAAAAGTATAAGTACCTTCTAGTAGGATAAGATAATTATGACTTCCCTCTTCACTGTCATTCGGTTTCATCTAATTTAATTAAACTATCATATCCTATCTGATGCATATCTTTTCAATTAACAGCTAATTCGTTTAGCCTTAGCAGCCTGCGGGTATTCATATTCACAGTAGTTTTATTTATAAGCTATTTATATTTATGCACCAAAACTTACTTATTAAAATGCAATAAACTTTAGCTTTGCAACAACAGAACTTTAATGGATATTTTTCTGTAACTGTCAAATTAGAGGTGAAACTTTTATTTTCGTTGGACCCTCATGGTCGCTAATTGAAGTATTTTTGTCCGTGTATGTACAGCTATTACACGTATAACATTATCTTTACTTTTAAATTTAGAATTATTAATTATTTTAGCGTTTAAGTAAATATGCAACTCATCATTTCTGTTTTATATCTATATTTATTTGTTTATTCCAATATTGTAATTGTCCTATTATTGGCTAAGGTTGTTGGTCTATTGTTATCTAAATAAAAAATATAAAGAAATACAGCCTTTATGTTGATTAAGTATACCCTTGATAATTGACAAAATTACAAAAGGCAATCTGTTAAAATTGATATTGGGTTATTTGAACGAAGCCAGTAGACATAGGAGTAAAACCATAATATGATCTTAGAAACAACTTTTTCAGTATTCACCCACTACTATAGTAAGAACTAATGTTAACGATAATGCGCTCTGATACTAAACATAGAGTGGTTATTTCTCAAAAAATAACTTGTTTTGTATGTGTAAATCAAGTTAAACAAATAAACAGATATAGATAATCGCTTCTTGCCATTGTAATAGCAGCGTTTGTTTTCCATTGTTTCAATTGTGGAAGTGTCCAACTAGATGTCAAATAATTGAATGTAAATGACAAATTGGTGGCGGCATTGAAAATCCGCAACTAAGAACCAAACGTTTCTACAGTAGTCATGTTGTAACATCTCATGTGTATAAATATAGATTAGATTCTCTTGTAGATTGCTAAAGCTAAAGCAGTTTTTAAAATGACCTCAGTTCAAGTGTCAAATGGAATTATCATTCCAGAAAAAAATGTGATGTGTATTTGAAAATAAAAGAATATCGATTTCAGTATACCTTAAGTGAATAGTAGATCATTCACTTATTTCGAAATAACATTCTGCTTATTAGAAAATTAATAAATTTGATAAAAATACAGCATAATAAGTATCAAACAATGCGAAATGTTTATTTTCTTTCTACTTATATTTTATATCGAATAATAATAAATATCGTTTGATTTTAAATCATAAAGTAGCACTCCTGTTGGAAATAGTATAAAACAATAACTGGAAGCCGCATTCCTGACTAGTCGTGTGCTATGGTATACACCTCCTTATCCTTTGCTCAGATAGTTTTTCAATTATTGAAACTTATATGATCTTACTCTTGTATTGAAATAAATTTTATTTTTTAATAAGTTAATGTTAGATATATGCCCTCTTATAATATTTCTATTTTATGTTATTTCTCTTTTTCTAGCTTTTTGAGACATGAATGCTCTTACCTCAAGTTAGGTCCATACATATTCAAATCAATTTTATGATAGTTAACCAGCATACCAAAAAAATTATTTATAATTATGACATTTCGAGAACTGTCAAAGTAAATATATAATTCACTCAGTATTAAAGACTTATTTGTTTTAAATTTTAACATATACCTTTTATTTAGTTCACTGAAGCACTTCATATAGGATGCCAGTCTCAACAACACAAGCAGTCCTCCTCCTGATCCACCAGAAACCTTAATAAAACCAGGCTTCCTGTAACAGCTACCGTTAGTGATCACCTCTTCTACAAGTCGAACGCCGAAAAAAAGGCACCGTTATAAACCAAGTCCACAGTAGCCGCCCCCCCCCCCCTTGTCACATCCACAAAGCTGATAGCCTAGAATGTATTTACATTAACCAAAACTTATTTAATTTTATCAATAAAAAGTATACCATTTCATTCTACACGTGTCAGAGTTTCAGTGGTATCGTCCGAAAAGTTTCCGCCACCAAAAATCAAAATTTTTACAAGTGCCTCTCCGAGGATTTTCGCCAGCCGATCCAGCTCAAGATTCCGGTAACTGCTTCCAGCCAAAATAAGAGTCCAGAGCCAAGGGTCTGCATTGCGATACTTAGGACAGGATTGCAGGAGTGCGACCGGCAGCTTCAACAGCGAGGAAAGCCTATCCAGGGCCAGAAACACCCCCAGGTACTTGTCTTCGAGCATCGGAGGAGCCGCCGTTATAAGGTACCCAAAATTTACCTAAAATATAAGAGTGAGAGGTCGGATTTTGACGTGCATATGAGAGGAGGCCCTTATTGAAGAAGATTTGAGCATCTCCACGACCACAGCGTAGGCGCAGTTCGAAAAATAAGCGGTTTTCCAAATTTGAGGTTATGCGAAGGTAAAACAGTTGCAAGCTCGAGTCGGCGTTCCTTCTGACGTCACGAAATAAATTAGTGCCTGAAACAAAAGCTGATAATTACCGCCAAAGCGCGAAAATTTGAATAAATACCTTTTCGAATGTTTATTATTTCATTATTGTTTAACGTCAACAAAGCAGACTTTCACCCGCGAACCATTTTGTAGGTTATTTTACCGTATTGCAAACATTTAACTACTGCGTAATGGAACTAAATGCGGTGAACAGAGCCGTATCAGAATATTTGTAATTTCTTAATCAACTAGGAACCCACCTGAGTTAAGAAGCTTGTTGTTCTACTTGAGCTAGCGTTTTATTATAATTAATTGCAGATAAATAAAATATTAAAAGGGCATATAACCATTTATTTTGGGCAGTCAATAAGTACAGCTCACATTTTAACTAGCCTAATAAATTGATAACAGGTAAAAGTTCGATCACAGTAAAATCGGTGAATTGTGCATATTGGATTTTTGCTCTGACTTTTAAATAATATTAGAGACTCAATTATAGAGCTATCCATTGAAAAATAAATGGCGCCCAACGTCGGATCAACGGCGAATATTTGACTTAATTAAGCTGTCTCTTATAAAATAAAACTAGGAGCCACACCACTATAGGATTTGGGCTTATAAAAATCCTCAAGTGATTCACGAATCTCCTCTTTATCCTGAGAAGGTCACGGTTTGATGCTGTCTTTGGGCTCAAGGCGTGATAGGACCTTATATATATTCTTCCTCCTTGATTTAAATTCGTTTTCTACAAGATCTCTCAAAAATCTTCCGTACAAAGAACTAAACATATGCGTCACTGATATAACTCGATAATAATTAGACTCATCTAATTTGTTACCTTTCTTATGGATGGAGGAGATGTAAGCAATGCTTTACCCTTCTCGTACAGGACGCGCGTTTCCATAAACACATAATAAAAAGCTTTGTTATTAACTGTACTGTTATGTCGAATAGGTTAGTAGATTTCCTATTTTTTAGTTGCATGGTATTTATGGAAGCTACCTTCGTTATGTTTAAATAATAATAATAATAATATGCCTTTATTCAACAAAAAAAAATAGAAAAGGAATACAACCATTGAATGTAATATTCACAGGCGAAGTTCAGCCAGGCAATATAAGGTTGTTTGCTGCTCTTCCACTTAACCTGTAGTTTGAACTTAAAATTATTAGAAAAACATAAATACTATTTACTTTAATTCCGACATGAAAACCCATGCGCCTGCCTGTACGTAACAATACAAATACAAAACTATTTAACAAAGAAACTATTGATTTTGCTCACGAAATAAGTAATAAGTTACATTTATTTTGAATAGCGATTGACTTATTGTAAATAGAAGAATATTTGAAATTTTATTGAAACAGCTAACGACACAATATGAAAAAGATCTCTCAAATAGTTGTTTTCGATGTGATGGAAATGTTAAAAGACCCTTGTGGCGAAGATTTAAATTATGGATGTCGGTACAATAAGTTAGCTTTCTGTGCAAGTATGGAGGACATTTAAACGTAATAATTTTTTGATATAGATAAGCAAAGTGCAGATATCTTCTATTTAACATATTTAACCATTTGCAATCCTGAAGTTTGTGAGAAATTTTTTCGTATTTACGTATACCATATATTAGACGTAGACAAGAGTTTTGAACTTTTTGTATCCTATTAATGTCAACAGAGTCTAGACAAGGGCCATATACTACATCACAATAATCAAACTGTGACAGAACTAGAGCAGTGCACAAAGGCATTTTCATCTTAGTAGTCAGCAAATTCCTGTTGCTGTAGAGAGTTTTAATATTACAATATGAACGCTGCAGACATTTGCTAACATGATCTTTAAAACGTAGCTTATAATCAATTTGAAGCCCAAGATTTCTTACAGAATCTTGAAACAGTATAGGCACTTTATTTATAAAAATCTGGTGTGATACACTCACACAACTTCCTTTTACAGTGATCTTATAATTAGTCAAAAATTTCATTTTTAATTTTTAACCATTTGTCAAAAGTTTTCAAAAATTACAAATTCTACAAAAACGGTACAAAATAGAGCGTTAGTTGAAGAGACAAATTTTATCTAGAATTTTAAGGTGAATTCAAAAATGTAATAATATACCGAGTGTTTTATTTAAAATAGAAGTTAATAAAAAAAAATTGAAAAAAAAACAAAAGAAACCCATTTTAGAAGTATTCAACTGGAAAATCACCTATCTCGCATCAATACACATTAAAAATGTAATAAAAATGTAAAGTTTAAAAAAAATCGTTAGAGCCGTTTTTGAAAAAATTTAAAAAAACTGAAAAATCACAAGAGTAAACACCTACTTCCGGTTATGCGACTTTCTTCAAAAGCTTGCTGTCTCATCTACATAGTACACAAAACTTATATATGAAGTTTCAACGCCATACCTCTTTTTGTTTTTGAGATATTCTGTTCACAGACAGACAGACAGACAGACAGACACACAGACAGACAGACAGACCAATGAAAAAAAATATGTTTTTTAAGTTCAGGGGACTCTAAAACGTAAAGATCTGTTGAAAACTCAATTTCGAATTTTTGGGGTGAATCCAATACTTCCTTTATTGTAAAAGGAAGTAAAAATCGATAAATCGTCTATACATCGAAGCCGGTCCTATAAGTTTCCAAATAACATGACGTAAGATTTTGTAGGATTGAGCTGTAGACAGTGTTACTTGGATATATTATAAAGCACAGTTAAGTCTTTGTTTGGTAAACTACAGGCATTCTTACTTTCTCCTGGTTTAAAAGAAATGTAAACTTGTGTATCATCCGCATATGAATGAGAATGAGAGTTCATAAAATGTTCATGAAATGCTGAAGTGTAAATATTAAATAGAATCGGACCCAAGATCGACCCCTGTGGGACGCCACTCACTATGCTTGTAAATTTACATTTATTTTCTGAGTAATGATTTCCTTAGTATCTGAAGATGAAACTTTGGGAATTGAATTAATAAAAAAATCATTAATTAGTTCAGCATTGGCTACATTTGAAGGGAGTTCATTGTTTTTATTATTAGATTTTAGAATAACAAGATTTTTAAGTACTCTCGAAAATGTTTTAGAGTCTGATTGAAATTTAGAATTTAAAAAGGCTTTTTTTTCTCTCCTGATAGCTGTGGTCGTGAAATTACGCAGTTGTTTGTAATAATGAAAGTGATTTATGTTCTTAGAAGTTTTATATCTTCTAAGAGCTCTGTCGCGAAATGACATAAGCATTTTGATACTATCAGACAGCCAAGGTGCACAAGGCTTTGATAACTTTGCCATTTTATAGGGTGCATGAAGGTCAAATAGCGTAGTTAAGGTGCTGTTTAAAAATTCTATTTTATCATTAATATTATTTAAATCATATATGTTGCCCCACGGAATGGATATCAGGTGATCATAAAATTGCTGGTCATTAAATTGTTTAAAGTCTCTGTGTGTTCTAATATACCGTTTTGGTTTGGAGCAGAGGACATCAAACTTACAAGAAATAAGTTTATGATCAGAAACTTCGTGTAAACTCGTTGTATTTGTATCTTTTATAAACTTCGATGCATTAGTAATAAGAAGATCGATAAGAGTGAACGAGTTCTGAGTAAAACGAGTTGGTTGCTGTATTAATTGATCCAAACAGAAACCATCCAAGCAAGATTTAAAATGATCGACTCCAGCACTGTCACAGTCCAACATGTTGACATTAAAATCGCCCACACAAATTATATATTTAGATAATAACAAAACAGAACTTATACTACTTTCAAATTCATCCAAAAATTCTAACAAATTTGCATTAGGAGGTCTATAAATAGCTCCAAAAACCAAGTCACTAGTATTATTAATACTTACAGATATCCATAGTTGTTCAATTTCAGAATTAAATGGTATGTTTTTATATTTAAAATTCGTTTTTAGATAAATCCCGACGCCTCCACCTCGACCAATTCGATCCCTTCTTATAAATGTATAGCCTTTAATTGCAACTATACAGTCTGCTATGCTACTTCCCAGCCAGGTCTCTGTCACTGTAACCACATCATAATTATTTTCCAGAATATGTGCTTTTAAAATATTACAATTATTTATGAGTGAACGTGCCTTCAAATGAGCTATTTTCATAACCTAAAAGTAAGAAAGAACACTAAAATTAATCTAAAGTATACATTATGGCAGGCACATACATTAACATGACCGTATTAAAAAAACTATGCAACCTAACTTTAACAAACAAAATTAAGAGATAAAACAAATGGTACTCTATGTTCTAACGACTAAGCCAAATTAGGTATGCAATCAATGGTTACTTCATCTCCTTCAACACCTACTTCTGCAGGTGTATCGGTGTAATGCTGGGATGGTTTTTCTGCTAATAGCTCTTCAGAACGCGTTGTCCTTTTCTCCATTAGTAATACGTCAAAATGGGTATTACCTTTTTGCTCTTATTTCACTCTGTTAAGAAACATTCATGTTTTGACACTCCTGAACTTTTATACACCCATTTTCTCTTTCTATTTGTTCTTTTTATTTTAAGAAAATCTTCGTTTCGCTGATAACCATCTCCTGTGTCCTGTGTCCTGAATATTCAAAGTCGTCTGGGAATGTTACGCTTTTCGTCCTAGATACACAATGTACTATTTTGTGAAGCCAAAATTTACATTCGTTGGAGTCTCAGCGTATAAAGCAATGAAAAGCTCAACATCCTAAAACGTATGCGGATCTGAAAGATCCAGTTTCTGCAAGAGTTCGTTACTTAAGTAAGAAACGACTTTCAGGATTGGACTGGTCATTATTGAGATCGAAGAACTCAACGTTTCGCCCACTTTCGTAATGGGCTTCATCAGGAGGATAATGACACGGTCCAATCCCGGAAGTCGTTTGTTACTTAATGACAATGGCAATGAAAGCCTTCGAAATCATTTCAGTTCGTTACTTAGCTCAAAACTCCAGTCAGACATCCGCTAGAGCAGCACCAGGTACCATAGTTTCAACTCACAAGTCTTTTGATGCCGAGACACATCGATTACTCTCAACCAACACCAAAAGGACAGAGGGCATGCAAACTTTACAGCAAGCGCACTCGTGCAAGGTTATGTTACTACCAGGTGGGTGGAAATACGCGGAAAGGAATACAAGAGCTATGTCGGAATTTTACTGTGTCGGAATTGTCCGTAACCTTGATGGGCACCACGTGTCGCATCGAACGACCTCTTTAGTCCAAAAATCCGTCAACTACGAAGGCTAAATTATTACCAATGGAAATTAGTGCCAAGAGCCCCTCATAATCGGGCGTGCACCATATAGCTCATATCGCACGAGCTAAACTGAATTACTTGATCAAAGCAGGTACGTTTACGACAGCCAATAGCAGACAGCAGACGGAAATTAGAGAAGGACGCTCTGAAACCAGTGCCTTATACTTAACTTTCCATTATCTCAAATCCCACCACACAACTGCGCAATATAATGAATTACTGGTGGTAACCAGTCAAAAAAGGGCCAATAGATGAGCTTTACAAATAAGCGGCAAATAAAACTTTTGTCAAATAATTTTCGTAATTGGTTAGCAAGGGAACACATCGTATATACACGGAAAATAACTATTTATGCTCTTGAACATAAGAGCCACTGATCGAAACCGGATCATGAGTATTAAGATTCTATTTTATTTATCTCATCTAAAAGGCTAAGGAAGTATTGTAATCGCGAAAAAATCAGCTTCCGATATTTCTTCTATTCTTCACGTTTCAGGGTCCCTAGATGACGAAAAACAGGTTTCCTCAATTCCGTCTGTCTGCCTGTCTGTTGCCGGTACAACTCAAAAACTATTTGTTGAGGGTAAAAATTTTTTTTCTTGCTGATTATATGACTTCCTAGCATGATACTGAGAAATTTTGATTAAATATATACAGCGTGAGCACCCATAAAAAATTAAATGTTGTCTATTTTTGCTTTAATTCTAAAACTATTACACTTACTTAAGGCATTTTCCTCTCAAAAAGGCAAGTATTATTTTAGTCTCAAAACTGTGGTAGACGTTAGAAAACCATTAGAGTGATTTCGTATATAAATTCTAAACATAAGTTACGTATAATATATACCTTTTAATCTTTCTAAACTATAATTTTAATTGAGAATGCTGGAAAATTAGGCCACTAGTTTGGTACAGACAATTCTATTTTTTTATTTTTCAAATAAACGAAACTCATCATCTGGCGTCTAATGACTACACAAGTGCTTTAATTATTCTGAACTAAACACGATTTGAACTATGATATTTCGTTGAAAACATTTCGAACAATGAGGAAGTTCACGCCAAAATCGGAATTTATTTGTTTAAAGAAGTAATTCAAAACTTTGTACACAATACATTAGTTGTATTTTTCAACATAATATCTGTTACCATCTACACATTTATTCCACATTTGTAGTAAATCATGAATTCATATAAAATAGAAAATTGTTCTGCTATCTCAACCATTTTGGAACACGTTTTCAAGTGTCTCCACTATAAGCAGAATGTCGTAAGGTTGTAAAATCCAATTCTGTCAAAAAAAATCTTTCGTAATCTTTGTTGTGTGTGACGTGACATTATCGTGTTGACAAAGTACTTCTGATATTATTCCCGGTCGTTTTCCCTTCTAATTACTTAACGAACTTTGTCAAAGACGTGATGACCACGTGGTAAGAAATCAATGTAAATAACATCTTTGATGTGATGTGTCCCAAAATTCAGTCACCATAATCTTGCCAACGGACGGCATGGGACGGATTTGGGTCTTTTCGGTGCAGGCGAATGTGATTGTTTTCACTGCATGCTTTGCCTTTTTAACTCACATGTATAGTAATGAACCTAAGTTTCATCACATGTTACAATGTTCTTCTTTAAAACGATTAATCAGCTAAGATGAAATGTGAAAGTGCGTTAGTTTTGATGTTCAGAAAGTTAACGTGACACCAGTCGAGCTGTCATTAGCTATTTTCACTATTTCAAAAATAGTAATTCGCTGATTCTGCTTAATCAAATCAACGACGCGTTGAATAACGGTAGAAACGACTTTTCTGTAATTGCAACCTCCTCTTCCGGAATCATCATTTATACTTTTGTTGTTATTTTAAACCGAGCGGTCCACTCCAACACTTGCGACCTATTAAATAAAAAATTTGTGCACTAATAGCCTGCTCAACATTTCAGCACATTTAATAGTCTCATTAACAGAAAGCTGACCAATAATACGCTGCTTCAAAGTACAACTGACAGCGTTATCTGCCATGTTTAATAACAAATTGACGGCTACCATTAAAAAAGAGATCCTTGATTGTTCCTTTAGACTAGAGTACATTCAGAATTAATACATTTTTACTTTCATAGAGCAAATTCCTTTGGCCTGAGCTTCCGTCAAACATTTCTGAATTCTCGAATGACGTGAATAAGGACAATTTAAAGCTTCTTTTTAGTAGATAAATGCTTACATACCTGACTTTGAAATTAAAAGTTATTTATGTTCTCTGGAATAAAACTATAATTTCTTAAGTCTAAATCTATTTTATTCATCGATTTTTACGAGTTGAAACGTACCATCAGCTGTTTCATCAGCGAAGAACATGATTTATATACCGTCCTATTATGCTAACGGGTGGAACATTTTTGAAAGTACTACGTAATCTTCCAAGTGCTCCCAGCCTCGATTCTCTTATCCCGTTATCTTAAGCCATTCTTATTGAAAATCTAATTGTATTTTAAGTAATTATTTGACAAATTGCTTATCATGATGCAAAACCTTTGTATGTAACTTGTTTCTACTAAGTTTTATCTGCATCCACCATGAGAGCGAGCGGGATCACATTTAAAACTGTCTGCTTGCTTAACATTGACACGTAATTCCATATTCTTGTGGCAGTATATTTTCCACAATACAAGAATTCGTATAAAGGTTCGGCAATTTAAATTTTATTTGTAAAAAGAGAACCACATATGGGGAGCCAATATTATTGGATATAAATTATACACCTAAAGAGAGAAATGACATTGACTGCTGCTTAAAGACAGTGTACACTCGATTACTGACAACGATGGAAGACGCCAGTACTAAACAGACCGTTTTACTACAAAGTTAATGAACATATTTATTCACAATTTTAAAAAGTTGCATTCTAAAGATTAAGTTCTTCCGCACTTTTTTTATTACTTTTTTAGTTTTTTATTATTTATACACAATTTTGCTCTAATAAGCACCAAAGGCGCGCTCCAACTATGTATTACGAATCCAGGGCAAGTTGAGCATTGTACCGTCAGATGCCAGCGCATAAAGCACCAGCCTCTACACCGCAAGGTAAATGAGGTTACAGATAATACATACATACAATATATTGTAACATTTTAGGTAACAAATAAAGCTAACGTCTACTTATTAGAAAACTTGAAAAACAGCTATCACTACAAAAGGACTCAAACAGGGATGTACAATATCGCCATTATTATTTAATACATATATAGACGAAGTTCTACAAACATTGAATCGTAGATGTATAGGAAATAAGGAACTTAAATCAGTACTCTTTGCGGAAGATAAAGTGATCTTTGCGAAAACGAGGGCGGATATGGAATACATGATTGAAGTGCTAGGAGAAAAATTTGAAAACAATGGAATGAAAATAAATTTTGACAAGACCGAATATATGTGTATTGGCAAAGAACAAAACGACATGCATATAAGACACCACACCATTAAACACTGCAATACATTTAAATACCTAGGATCAATCATTACAAGTAATGGCACAATAGAGAAAGATATAAACAACAGGATCAGAATGGGGAAAAAAGCAACCAGAGCGTTACATGGAATTATATGGAGTAAAATTTTAACAAAAGAGACAAAAAACACATTTACGAAAGGATTGTACAAAGTACAGTTTTATATAACAGAGAAACATGGCCTATTACTACAAAAGTTAGGGACAAAATAAGAACTACAGAATTAGATTTCCTGAGGAAAAGCCTGCAAATTACGAAAGAGGATAAATGGCGCACGGAAATAATATGGCAGGAAATGGGAATAAAATCATCAATCACTAGTTGGACAACAAAACTTTAAAATGGTATGGACATGTGGAGAGAATGCCAGAAGAAAGGTGGCCGAAGAATGTACTGGACACCACAAGAAAGACAGCGAAGAAGAAGACCACCTCTCAAATGGAAAACCCATATAAATAAGATTATGGAAGAGAGAGATTTAAAAATTGGAGACTGAAAAAATAGACAATTATGGAAGCTAAAGACGACAAACCCATAGAGAAAAAAGTCGAAAAGCAGAAGAAGAAGAAAAACAGACTGCTTAGCCAAATTTAATGCATATTTAGAAAAGAAAGTTCTTGGAAATACCGACGAGCTCATAATTAAATATAACAGCAATGAGATAGAATGAACAATAACAATACAATGCCATGTTTGAGTAAGAAAGAGATAAACATAAGAACAAATATTGTATTAGGTTTGACGCACATTTTAATTACGTAATTATGTCCACCAAAATTTCCTACTAAAATGTCTTATTTTATGTCTTTCTTACTCAAGCATTCTGCTTTTTCTTCTTCGCTCAACTTAAAAACGAAAAAGGTATAGTAACCGTGAAAAATATCTTCTGATATTTTTTCAGATCTTCACGTTTCAGGGTCCCTAGAAAATGTTTTTTCAATTCTGTGTGCCTGTCTGTCCACCTATTGGCGAAATACCTCAAAAACTATTTGTTGGAGGAAATCGAAATTTTGCATGCGGATTATATATCTAGCTGGCACGAAGTCGAAATATGTACAGGGTGAGCACCTTCAAAGTTACATGCATCTTTGTTTTAATTGAGAAATAGATAAACGTAATAATTTCGAGTTCAAAAGATACACGGTAAATGTAAAAGAGACGAAAATGGGGAACGATAAGCTCGTTGCATATAATTCAGCCGTATCTCCCAGATGCGAACGAGCGGGTTGCGCGTGGGCGATTTATGAAGATAGAAGATTTATGTAATTTACATTACTATGTGTTTTCTTTCATTGTTTCAGTACTATTAGGAAAATTATTTAGTGTTACAACGTCCACTTGCAAGGGAAGTTCTAAGTAGTCTTTTATAAACCTTTTGTCGCATCAGTGTTATATTTAATTATGGGGCAATCGGCATAGTGTGACTTTAAAGACATATGAGTTCAGACGAAGTGTCGAAAATCACTCTCTGCATTATCGTTGGTATTTTTTTAACACTTATCGACATCAATATTATTGTTAAAATATTTCAGCATTTGTAGCATCTTGGTTGCAATTTATTCGATTCATTGTAGAAAACATAATATTTGCATTTAATTCATATCCTATTGTAATTACTTGCTCTAAAAACACAGGATGCTGTTGCTTACAATTTTTGAGACACAATTCTACCATATTTTAATTCAGTGAATGTAGTTTTGTCTTGAGAATGTATACTTGCTTATGTATTAATAATAATGATAACGCAGAATTAGCTACAGAAGTTAAACAAATGTGGAATATTCAAAAATTTAATATCATAGCCATAGGAATAGTTGCCCCAGAACCTTATTCTACAGTTAAATGATCTGAAAATTGTAGAACTTCTCTGTTCAATATCCAAAGATCTGCAATACTTGATATCTGCCATAATGTGTCAGTTTCTTAACTTTTAGCGCCACCGTACACTTGTACTAATTAGTCGGTAATGTATGGAACTCACTGCCAAAACAGGCGAATTTAACAACCGCATAATAATAATAATAAATCGGCTTTTAAAAAAATGTTAAAGGTTCAGGGTCATTTCAATTTCCCCAACTGGGAACGGGCTGCTATTGGGACTTTGCGTCCCTCTTCAGAATTATAGAATGGGTGAGAGAAAGGAGGGGTGGAGAATGGAAGAAAGTGCAGGAAAGGTACTGCCTCGGCGTTTGCCTCAGAAAAGGTACTCTGTTGACTCAGGAAAAGCAGCTAAAAGCCTGAATCAGAGAAGACTGTCAGGGGAATCGAACCCGCGACTTATAATCACTAGTTTACAAAGCTCGGTTGAAAAAATCGACTTTTATTATCTTTCCATACTTATACAAAACAACGATGTTACATCGGAAAAAGTCATAAATTATATACAGCTCTTGGAAAGTGTTATAATTATTAAACGATTTAATCTTAGTCTATCTACAATTTCATAAACTACAATTACAACTTCTTTCAAAAATTCCTGGCTATTTTGCAGTAAGTTGAATTACTGTAGCTCCAAAACTTTCATTTGTTAAATACATTGAAAGTATGATATGCTATCAGCAATCATTTGAAAAGGTTAGAATTTGATTTGAATAACAGGGACAACTAATATTGAGATAAACAATACATGCACAAGTTACATAATTCATCAACAGTACGTCACACTATTTGTGTTCTCGCATCTTGTTCATGGCGAAGAGTTCATTCTAATTTTAAACAACCACAGCGTACGATTTTACATTTGTTCACTTATCTGAGTTTGTTGATGCTGTATATTTAACTAAATTTTAATTCATTGCTGTTAAACCACCAATTTTTTGTACATATTTAGTATTCAGTACGTTTTACAGTCTGAATATAGTTTTTAGATTTATTACCTGACAAAATTTAAAATTTATCCTACCATTCTACAGGGATAATGCACATTTCATTTACTTTGGCAGAGTATTTATTTGCTTTTTTCAAACAATCGGGGAATTTCTAATTATACGGTTAACAGTAATATATAAAAATCAAATAAATAGTTTTTGGGCCGAACTTAGAAGCTAAATAAAAATTTAAAATAATGTAATTCTAAGTGGGTGGTAGAATTATGTACAACAATTAATTTAAATAATAATAAAAATTGAACATTTATTAAAATGTTATGAAAAATTACTTAGTAAAAAGTTAAATTCTCAAATAATTGAAACTATTCTTTAAAAAATTATTCAATTTTACTGGAAAGTCCTAATGTGCTTCACTTTAAACTATTCTTTGCGTAAATCTGACGACCATGGCCATAGTCTGACTAAAATCTCAGCATGTTTGTTAAAATCTCATTTTTTGTAAAACCATTATACTGTGTGGAAATAAAGTAACGGATAAATTTATTAACTTTGTTAATATTAATTTTTATGAAAAAAGTTTGAAAGGGTATAGCGATTTCAATTATAGGACATACACTACAACCACCATTTTAATCATAACTTGCATTTTTATTGTTGATTTTGGTAGTACTTTTTATGTTGTTTGCAATGATATAAAATTTTAAATATGTTACATCTGAAAAAAATCTAGAGAAATGGTCTTAAACTTTAAATATTGAAAACCAATGCAATGAGCAAAATAAATCTACTTACCTACCTTTGACGGAAAGTCATTGACGGAACATTCGTTTTTATTTAAATTTAAAAAATAATTGAAAAATACAACCAGAAATGTATTATTAATTCCATCCAAAGTAACTAGATTGATTTTGCTCATTTAATTGATTTTTAATATTTAAATTTTAAGACAATTTTTCTCGTTTTTTTCAAATGGAAAATATTGAAAATGTTATATCATTGAAAACAACATAAAAAGTACTACCAAAATCAATAATAAAAAATGCAGGTTGTCATTTAAAAAAACGCTGACATCATAACTTTCAAAACAAATTACATAAGAAACTGAAAATCAGCTGAAAATATTCCCTATGGTTAAAATCGCTACACCTCTTCGGGATTTTTTTCATAAAAATGAATATCAACGAAGTTAATAAAATTTTCCGTTACTTTATTTCCACACTGTATTTGTTTTGCATTGATAGTATGTGTGTGAAAACAACACACGCATATTCAAACCTTGATCTAATCAGAGAGTAACAAAGCAATTTCAGGGAATGGTCTCAACTTAAAACTTAGCTTGAACCCTATATCATTACAGTTTAAGATATTGTTAGAAATTACTGCTAAATATTTAACTTTTTGTATACACTATCGAATTCATTTGTAAGAACATTGTTTCATCATTAACGAATAGCAATCGACTAGAACTATGAATTGGAAATGGCAGACCATAAATGAATATAAGAAATAATAATGGTTCCAAAGTAGAACCTTGTGGCACACCGGAGTTACAGTTAAATTTGAAATTTCGGTGCTGTAGTTTAAAGCAGAAAAAATACATCAGCTGAGAATCACTAGTGACACAACTTTTCTAAAAATGTGTGTATATGACTTCAATCTGGCAATTATTAACATGACATGTAAAACCTGGAAGATTGGAAACGGTGGATTTTTAGATACAAAGTCATGTTGACCCTCAGATGTTAAGGCATTTATACGCAGTACTAGTATTTTGTGCAAAACAAGTTTATTCAAAAAGAGAGAGAGAGTTGTGTTTATGATAATATTTGGAAGACACAGTCCAGAAACTAAAATTAAAATTTGAAATCTATGGCACTCCTAGCTCTTCTAGGCTACAATAAGCGACCAAGATTGTTATTAACGTGGTTTTGGAGCTCCCTCAGTGGCGGGAGCCCCGGATTTCGGTGCGGGCGTCCGAATCCGCGAGAGCCGTTGAAATTCAGCGCATTGATATGCGCGCCCTGTAAGGAGACCGGCTATTTTAAATATTCGCGTTCGATGCCGAAAGGGCACGCAGACAAAACTAGCGTCCAGTATGAAGGCTTGACAAAAAGCGGTCGCGCTGCCTCTGATTGATAGGTGACAGCTCCACTAGACGTCGAGCAAAAACTGCGAGTACCTGTCTGCAACTCGGAATCAACAATACTCTGTCCCCTGCTGTATTCCTTTAATTAAAAATTATAATTCCCCTGGAAATTCCTTCGCCGGCCGCCTTAATTGAGGTACAAGGCTGCTCGGAGTATCTGGAAAACCTGCTAAACAGTCGCGGTAATTGCGACACGCTCCGTACCATCGTCCAAAATTTTTAATAGTTTGATGAGTCTAGCCGGATTAGAGACTGCGCTGTGCAGATCCATATCTTCCGCTTTCTTGATGATTGCTATCGCAAATCGTTCAAGTTTTTAAATGAAAAGACATAAGATGGAAAAACTGTCTTTCTACATATAGCACCGTTCTTCCAGTTTTTATAACGGATACCACCTACAGTTCGCTCCATATGAGAAGATAGCAGTAGATAGTGTTCCTCAAAGGCAAAGTTTTTTTGAGAATCTATACAACCACAACTTATGAAATTAGCATGAGCAAAGACACTTACCGTTTATCTTTCTTTCTGCACATATCAGGATTGACGAGGCAATGATTTTTCCTAGTTTGCAACTGCTATATCTCTTCACACAGTTTTGTTTTGTTATATGAAATAAATTCCTGAATAAAATTAAGTTCTATAGCCAGTTTAGCAAAACATGTACATGATGGCCAAGCTCTCTTAACTGTTAACATAATTTTATACGATTCACTTGCTCTAATGTAGTTTTGTGGTTTATTTGCTTACTGTTGGATAAACAGAACACCTTAGAACTGGCCTAGAAGCTATAAAAGTACAGGATTGATTACTACAACAAAAAGTTGACCAGTTGACTGGTAACTGAAATAGGCAAAATTATTTTTCCCAAGAATTATACTGCACCACAACAATGCTTCCCTTCTCTTGGGTAATAAGTTAGAAAATATTATATTTTTCTACATTTCCGCTAACATGTTCCAAAACTTATAAGATCTTTGCAGCAGCTACAATATCTTTGTTTTACCGTTTCGTTTTCCTTTCAGCTAATTTGTTCTTTGCTGGTTTATACACTTTTAATACATAACGCTCATATTCTTTCTGTATTTAACAAATCATTCTGTATCATTTTATGCACATTATGTTTGACATTATTAAGCTCAAATCCGTCAATTACAAATTAGATTGCATTGGCCCTTCTGAATATTTATTATATCTGAAACTCTGAACGTAACCCTTCTGAAACCTGCCTTATTTCATGCTAACTTTTATCCCTCAAATTATTAGCTACTGCTGCTCACATCAAGTGCATTTATTAGTGTAAAGTACTGATTATTTTGCAATAAATAAAATATTTAATACCGTGCTCATTTTGACCTTATTCATTTAGTTAATTAAGCAATCAGAATTACTGTGGTCAGTAAACCATTACAATAGATATATTGTAAAGGCTCCACTTTGAGGGCACCTAATAATATATAATTTGCTATATTATTAATTAATTTACATGTTATATAAGCCAGAACAAAATCCAAAATGCACAATCCTTTGTTTAATGTTATTATTGTGTTTGAACTTTGCCTATCAATTTATTAGGCTGGTTAAAATGTGATTCGTACTAATTTACTGCACAAAATAAATGGTTGTATGCCCTTTTCAATATTTTATTTAGCTGCAACTAATTTGAAAAAACGCTAGCTCAGTAGAACAATAACTCTTTAATCCCAGGATGAGTTCCTATTAAGTTATAATTTAGAATTTGTCTGATACGGTACTGTACACCGGAATTAGTTCAAATATGTGGTAGTTAATTGTTGACCAATCTGTCAAAAATCCCACAAAATGGTTTGTCGTGCAGTCAGCGATATTTACGTTAAAATGAGCGAAATAATGAACATTCGTAAGGTATTTATTCAAATCTTCCCTCTTTAGCGGCAATTAACATCTTTTGTTTCAGGCATGTATTTATTTCGTGACGTCAGATGGACGCCGTCTTAAATTTTCCAATTGTTTTAACTGGACGCTTCGATACCTTTGCATAACCTCAAAATTTGGGACGCATTGCTTAGTTTTCGAACTTCGTTTTTGGTGGAGCCCTGAACAAGCTGGTATCCTCTTCAGTAAGGGCTAAACTTGTATGCTCCTCGAACCCCGCACGCTAACACAGTTATTTTAGATACACTTCCTACCTTTACTAATCGGTGGTAGCGGCCGCAATGCTCGGAGGTGACCCCAGTTGGTACTTGCCTTTGGAACGGCCTTCTCTAGTGTTGATGCTGGCGAAGGCACTCCTACAGTCCTGCCTGATGCGTAGCAGTGAAGAGCTGCCGAAGTGGTCGGAGATGCTCTCGGAGAAAATTTAATTTTTATGTTGCGGAAACCTCCACAAACTTTGACACGTGCACAACACAATAACATATTTTTCAGGTTTCAATATGCTCAATTATTATATTAAACTTTAGTTAAAGTGGAGCACAAATTTAACAATGTCAAGCTTAATAATTATTCTTTCGTTCTCCCTTATGTTTTCCGTTGCTTAAACCAAAAACAAATCTCGTTGCTATAGTTACAATGCTAACAGAAATAAGTTTTGATAAATTTTAGTACATAATAGAAATAAGTTTGAGTACATAATTTTACATTTTCAAATTTCTTACAAACTAAAATATTGTCTTTTTCTTAATCTAAATTTTTTCTTTGCGCCACACACATACACGTTTTATTAATTGGTCTGCTTTTCACTTACGTTAAATGCACTGATTATTTATAAAGGGCATCATTTCTTATTTGCTTCTTCCATGTCCTGCTGATTGCTTTTCAAAATTGTTCTTTCGCAATGTATTGTTATTTTATTCCAGTTTTCTTTACCTTTCACGATTTCTCACAAATTTCACTAACTAGCTTAATTGAAATCTACGCTTCTTTTACATGCACATATCAAACCTTTTTGTGTTTCTTACTTTCTTTCGGTTCGGTTATTCATTCTGCACAAACCTATTGTTTAATTTTTGAAAGTCAACTTCGACCTCTATGAAAAACCAGCTTTGCCCCTTGCGTTCCTTTTACTCAATTAGCCACGTAAAACACCCCAACTCTGTGCTTACTGAATTGTTCATCATGTTGCACTGCTAGCAGAGTCGAGCCGTGGACCTAATACCATTACTATATGTTAGGCTGCTTTGTTTTTGTTTATCTGTAAAGTATGGTATTTGCCAATTACCTATTAAGGAGGACAAAAGCTTAAGATAGCTCTCCCCCTTGAAGGAATGCAATTGCGATACCGAGGGACCACTCGATTCAGTTAGCCGATTCAGGGGGCGACAAAGCGACGTCTCTAGTAAAAAAAAACTGCTTATACCAAAAACTGGGTACTACTAAGTTTTTCCATAACAAAATTCAGTTACATGAGAATAATTTTCGAAAATTCAAGACATTTCCATTAGAAAACAAGAGTTAACCCTCGAGAGCAAGCTTAGTTTGAAAAGTGCTCAGCAGTCGTCTCAGTCACTAAGCTTTATGACATTACTAACAATTTTCAGAACAACTGATGAGGTCTAATTTGCAAATTTTCTGCTTACAAATGTTGTGTGCATTGATAATAGTGGTCGTTATTTATAACATTTAAAAAGTAGATATGTTAATTATAATCTCACTTGTTACCTCTCAAATTCCAAGGTATAGAAGCTGTCAGAAACCGGCGTCCACTGATTTCAGCTTTCAGCAGTCCAATAATGACTGGGAATAATAACAACTCTCGTCCGCGCAATACCATGTAATTTAAATATGAGCTCGATATTGGGTTAATAAATATAGTTCCGTCGTGTCCACGATTTACATACTGATTATATAGGTACGAGCAGCCGTTCTGTAAATATAGCATCGCGATTTAATTACAGGGGCACTCGGGTGGTCCGTGCTCTCCTAGCACGACGTTCTTTCACGAGAACTAAGAATAATAAAGCTGCGATTTATCTCTACAAGCATCTAACGCAGCAGGAAAATTTATATTAAATCATATTCGCCTCCTGCACGGCACCGACGGCCGCCATGCAGAACAGGGAAGTTTCGCGCCTTAGCGCTTTGCAGCTCCAGAGCGCTCCCGATTTAATTTAGAAAATTGCAGCTTGTATTGCAATTTCGCAACTTTCGGCCTGTAAGTTATGATCTAAGAGCGCCCCCATTAGTAGTCCAAAGGAAAACGAAGGATATCAAGGGTAAAACTTGAAATAACGCGGGAAATAATGAGTTCCGGACGTGATGTCATTATAACCGGAAGCTGTTATTTATGTCTTCTTATTTTGATCCCACGAGGAAGGAAAATTAACACGCCAGACGAGTTCGCGCTGAAACCTACCCGAAAGGAATAAATTTTCACTCATTAGCTGCAGCGCAACTTTGCAGCAGGATTTGAAAAATTTGAATCCAGAGAAAGAGAATAAAAGTGCAGGGTAAGCGCTGCACCGAGGTGCATTGAAGTTGATACCACAAGTTCTACAGAAATATATGTCTACGTCTTTTTCGTTTTTGACTTGACAACCCGTAGTGGGTTATAGACTGCCCATACGGCTTACAAAATCGTGAGAAGGGTCTACTAAATGAGGGTGATCGGTCGTCACTAGCTCCGATGTCCTACACGTTATATCTTTTATTTTTGGCTTTTTCTACTATTCGTTTCCACTCTCTTTTGACCTGCCCTTTTTCACGTGTTCAGTTTCCATTTTGTAAGCACTGTGACTGCTCTGGTTTTGTCCATCCCCACCTTTATCTATCTTCCCCTGCTACTGCTGTATAAATTTCATGGCTCATTAATATACTGTATTGTGCATCCTCTTATTTGGCTGGTCCAAGTATTCTACATAATATTCTTCATTTATTCATTCGTAATTGCTCTTCTTCATTTTGTGCCATTGCTGTTCCATGGGTCATAACTGTTCTTAACCTTTTGTATATCGTTAACTTGGTGCTTTTGTTAAGCATTTTGTTATTCTATCGCCAAAGTAGCTTTTGTTCTCTGTTTGAACTCTGCTATTTCTTTTTTTTTAAGTCATACTCTTCAATTTTTATTTTTCCTTCTATTTACGTTTATGCCTTTGCCTGTTTACCACTGTCTGTAAATTAAATTCAGATTTTAGTAGTTAATGGTGATAATATTAATAAACTCTGTACCGAACCTTGTGCTATGAATAAACAAAGAAAAGGAAAGGAAAGTGAAGTTTAAATCTTTGATTTTATTTTATTGTAAGTTCTTAATAATTTGGGAAAACCAAACAGACATTTAATTCGGACAACTTACCTTGCGATTTGTAAATGGGGTGGCGCAGTTACAGCAGATGCTAAATCGTCCTAGAAGTTCCCTTTTGCCTCAAAACCGAGATAGAAGGCTTGGTAACACATAAAACTAAGATTGGCGAGCGTGTTTAATTTTGCGGTCGAACATTTCAACACGTGCATATAGCAACACATATTCATCACAACTTTTGCCCCACCGAAATTCCTGCACAGGGAAAACGATAAAGCAGCCTGAATCTAAAATCTGCAAGAAATACAAATTAAAAAAAATAATTCTGTGCCACGTACCCTCTATTGTACATTTAATTTTTGTAAATAAGGATACCGACTAAATATGTAGTCGATACTGGTATTTAATACGTCTACTTAAGTAGGAAATCATAAAAAAAATAATAGGAAAGACGTTAGAACGTAATTATAACATCTCAATTGAAGGAGCTCAATATTTTTACCAACTTTTTTGCACCACTGTAGAAATATTGCCAAATGTTGAAAATAATATTTTAAATTTCGATTTAGAAGGAATGCAAAAAATTCGGAGTGAAGAAGTGAGAACAGCTGTAAATACAATTAAAAAAGAAAATCGTTTGGAGAAGATGGAGTAACTAAAAAACGTTAAAAAAGAAGTAAAGACCATAGATGCCGATTGAAAATAAATCTAGGAAATAATTTAAAAAAAGTAGGAAGAGCTTTGAAACAAGCTAAAGGCAGAAAATCTTCTTGAGAAGATATGCCGAGTGTTTCACTTAAGGTGCGAACATAGGGAAATAGGGAAATACGCAGACTCCTGCTTGCCGCTTGAATTGATAGAGAAAAAAATGCGCTTAATTTTATACTACTTTACTTCAATTTGTTGCTTGTTTAAGATAGAAATAGCTTAAAAGCTGTAAAAAATATTTTGCATTTTATTCACAAAAAAAACAGACCAGCCATGATCAAATTTGTTTATGCCAAAATAAATGTTATTTTCTGTCAGTTATCAATTCAGGTAATTAACTAATTACTATGAATAATAATGTTGAATATTCTAATGAAGAGATGGTATTTATTATCACAAAATTTTACAGTGGCATCAGTTTACGCACAGTTCGTGATTTATTCTCGGTTAAATTTAATAATCGACCTATTCCATCTGTAACAACAATTCACAAGTTTGTGAAAAAATTTGAAACTACAAGCAAATTTATAGCAAGTAGTCGAAAAGTTCTCCATTCTGCTGTAAACAATAACTATTATAAAATGCCTGCCTTACATTAGCCAACTGTCTATTTGTGATTAGCCTACACTCCGCGAAGAGTCAATATTTGGGTGCCGTTTTCTGTAAATTTGGTTTTCAAAAGACCCCACAAAAGGAAGTCGCATAGTGCCAAATCAGGAGATCTTGGTGGCCAGTTGATAGTGCCACCGCGACCAATTCAGCAATTAGGAAATTAACACTTAGATATTCCCTCACATCCAAACCATAATGCGCTGGACAGCCATCATGCTGAAGCCAAATCTCCTGATTTTCACGTGCAAGTTCTCCTAATGTAGGACCAATCTGATTGATTAAAAGTTCTAAATAAGAATCCGAATATAAATTTCCAACTATTTCAAACAGTCCAATGATGTTATTGTTGAAAATACCAACCCAAATATTAATTTTCTACTGGAATCGCGTTCTTGTTTCAAGAGATATCCGAGGATCTTTTAGGGCCCAGTATCGAAGGTTTTGCTTATTCGGTTCATTATTAAGTGTGAACATACATTCATCTGTAAAACAGATTGACCGCAAAAAGTTTCTATCTTCGTTTGAGCGTTCCTGCATGACTTCACAGAATACGCGTCTGGTTTTTTCATCGAGTAAGAACATCTGTTGATGGCACTGAGGTTTGTAGGGATGATAACCATGCTTCTTCAGAACCTTATGCACTGACCGTGTCGATACGTTGCACTCTCGGGCAATACATCATATGCTGGTTGTTTGATCAGCATTTATCAACCCCAAAATTCTTCCTTCTAGCTCATCGTTGGTTCTTCTATTCCGTTTACCTGTAATGTTAATGTTTCGATTGAGTATTTGTTTAAACTGCAATATTAAAACTACCTTTTGAATCACCTGCTCCTACACTTACTGTAGTTTCAATTTGTTTCACAAACTTGTGAATTGTTGATACTGATGCAATAGATTGATTATTAAATTTAACCGAGAATAAATCACGAACTGTGCGTAGACTGACACAACTGTAAAAATTTTTGATAATAAATGCTCTCTCTTCATTAGAATATTCAACATTTGTATTCATAGTAATTAGTTAAATGGTAACTGACACAAAATAACATTTATTTACCAGCAACAAGATATTGCTCATTTTCGTCATAGATATAAAATATGAAAAGGTACTCATAACTCCCAAGGGAGTTTTCAAATTATTTCTCCCTCAATCTCATGGTAACCATGCAACTACAAATAACGTCTTAGCAATCATACAATAAGGCAATCCTTGATGTTACTTACAGATTCTTATTTTAGATATGACATATGACACTTATGACATTTTGAAATGTCTTATTATTTTTACTAATATGCTAGTAAATGATAGATATTTATGCATTAAGGGAGATATGAATATGTTTTTCCCTGATGGAGAAGGTAAAGGACATGAATATCTCCCATAATGCACAAATATCGATTATTTACTAGCTACTATTAGGAAAAACAATATGACATTTCAAAATGTCATTAAGTAACATTTAAAATAAGAATATGTAAGTAACATCAAGGATTGCCTCATTGTATGGTTGCTGACACGTTGTTTGTAGTTGCATGGTTACCATGAGTTTGAGCGAGGTATAATTTGAAAATCCCTTGGGAGATATGAGTAGCTTTTCATATTTTGTATCTATGACAAAAATGATCAATATCATTGTCCCAGAATGTAAAATATTTTATGCGCTACGGAAGATGTGCATGTTCTTTGCCTTCCCCCTCATTGAAAAACATATTCATATCTCCCTTAATGCATAAATATCTATTATTTTGGCATAAACAGATTTGATCATGGTTGGTTTGCTTTTTGTGAATAAAATTCAAAATATTTATTACAGTTTTTCTATCTTAAACAAGCAACAAATTCAAGTCAAGTAGTATCAAATTAAGCGCTTTTTTCTTTTTCGATTGATACCACCCTCAATCCTATCAATTTAAGCGGCAAGCAGGAATCTTCATATATACGATTTTCCATGCTATTTCTCTATGTTCGCACCTTAAGTGAAACGCTCGGTATAAACTATCTGCTAAAATCGTAGAAATCTGTGTTACTCTCATCATCACTGGATCTTTCTTTCCTTCAACTACTAATTTTCGCAAACCGCTTTAGTTTTGATAGTCATTGCTAACTAAATATCTGTGATTGTAATGCATCTCCAAAGATCAAATGGTACTAGAAAAAATGGAGGTGAAAATTAAAGTGGTAGCGCAGACTGTCGTAGAAATAAATGCGAAGAAAAATGGACAACTAGATACGTGTTTAAAGCAAAGATCCCGACAGTACTAGTAGTCACAAAATGGGCACAGAAATGGAGGATGGCACCTATAACTGCAATTTGCTGATTACCAGGTGTTATGAGCTGACGGTATAAAAGACATGACAGGAAAACTAATCAAAAGTAACGATTTTGGGGGTTAAATGTAAACGTAGCGAAAACAAAATAGTTTTGCATAGGAGAATATAGAATTAGAAAATCAAGGAAAGCTAGAATCATGATACAAATGTTTAGGAATGCAATTCAACAAACAAATAAATTTAGAAATATATTCAGAAAGCCAGCAAGGCGACTAAATGTCTGAATGTAATCTTATGAAGTAAAAAAGATAGAGAAAAGTTAAGAATATATGAGAGCATGAGTTAAAGTAGCCTACTATATATAGATCCGAGACATGGTGAATAATCTAAAATATAGAAAGAAAACTAGGAGCTACAGAAATGGATGCCATGAAACCAGTTGCCAATGTGTCACGTTTAGACAGTAAGAAACGAGGAAGTGAAAGAAAGAATGGGAATAGAAGGAACTATTAGCAAGGACATCGATAGGAAATAATTTAAAGAGAATGAACGATGGCAGATCCCCAAAGAAAATCATGAATTGAACAACAAGGGAAGAAAAAGGGAAAGGAGACAGAGTGTAAAGCTTCGCCCAGGGCGAATGCGATTTTGGTTAATTAAAAATTAATTCACGCATTCTACGATGGCGTAAAGAACGTTAGAAATCTGAGTGTTCCATCTTTGGACGCGCGAACGGCGATAAGTGACGTTACCGCGGACCGACGCAGGTACACCGCCGCGCACTCGATGGAAAAGTCTCCTACTCCAAGAAACTGGATTAATCCGCTGAATTACGTCAGCTGGGGGTCCTCGCCTAGTTATGCTCAGGAGGGCGCTTTTGTGCTCTTCGAGGAAACTCCTGTCAGTTAATCCTCACCTAGACCTGCTCGTCAGGAGGGCTATCGGGCTCTTCGACGAAGCTCATGCCAGACAACCCGCTAGTCCTACTTGTTAGAAGGGCTATTAGGCTCCTTTACGAAGCTCCTGCTAGACAACCCGCTAGTCCTGCTCGTCAGGAGGGCTATTGTGCTCTTCGACGAGACTCCGGCCGAATAACCCGCTAGTTTTGTTCGTCAGGAGAGCGCTTTTTATGCTCTTCGATTGGACTCCTGAAAATAATTCCCTAAGTTCCATTTGCTCGGAGGGCGCTTGAGTGCTCTTTAGTGGATGTTCCCTAGCCGAAACACCTGTGCCTACGTTAACAAAGCCACTACTTGCATCCGTAAAGACATAACACAAGCGTCGCTCAAATCTCACATCTTGAGGACCATGCTGTATCTAGCCTCAAGCAAAATCCCGCAGCGGAGCAAAACCGGCCAGATTAATTTCCAGGCCATTTCACGATGATCGCAGCCCGCGAGACCAGGCATCAAACTAAATACACTTGCTTACCTGGACGCGGCAGCCTTTCCAAGAGCTCCCGAGGTTGTCCGCAAATGTAAACAAGAATAACCTCGCAACAACCGCCTGAGGTTATCGCCCGTTCTACGCACATGGAAAACTCGATAACACAAATAGCCACATGTACAAGTTTACATATTATAATTCTGCCTTCATTTTGAAAGTAAACGAATTGAATTTATACTTGCACTGTAGTCGTGTTCACGGCGCGGCGGCCACTAACGTGTCAAATTTTATGCAAGTAGTTCAAACGCCCGCCAGGATGCAAGATCGACCATGAACCTGAAGGTGGTCCAATAATTACTAACTCCGCCTTATGACAACGGACCGGTACCTTAGTCGAAGAGTAGCAGTTTCATTTTTACTGTAAACATTATTACATTTCATTTTGTCTTACGAATTAAACATAATGTTATGTAGTAATAGTTAACGAAATTATACGCTTATAAAGCTATTCTAAGTGCTTTACTGTGTTACAAAACTTGAGTGTAAGAGAGATGCCTTAGGCAATCTGAGCTGCCTGGAGCTAGTATCAGTGTAGCAATTTGTAGCAATCTTCTAAATTAAATTAAACTAGCCAGTACAGGCTACAAGAGGAAGACATGGGCGGACATAAGAAACGCGATGGGTACGAGACATCCAAACGAAGAATATTGGATAAATAGAAGGGGGCATCGGACAACGTCGAAAGACGTTTTAACCCGATTATATACGACAATGAGTGGTCGTATTATTAATGTTTAATATTAATTTATATATTTGTAGCCACTCAAAAATTGCTTGTTTAGATATTAGATACAATTTCAATTGAATAGCCAAGTATACTGTCTTTTAGTTTATCCGTTAAATCTTTATTTTAATTGTTTAGCTTCGTAGAACATGAATAACTCAAATCAGAGTTGGGTTCTAACACTTCAGTAAAATAATAATTTTATTACATTGCCATTGGATGCAATGGAAACTTGATTAAATTATATTCTCGCATTAATTTAAGTGCAGCTTTAAAATAACGTCACTTGCACTTAATACTGAATAAAACAATCAATTGCAATCTATTTAATCAGGCAAACCATATCGCTTTGTAATAATTGATTTGCATGTGATAAAATAATGCAGTTTATTAGTTCAACACATTCAAAGCCCCAGGTATCCTCTTTTTCAGGGGTTACGTTGAGTTCCACCTCTGGGCTATGCAGTTTGGAAACCAAGAACTGCAACGAACTCCAAACTGAGTATTACCTCCTGACCCTGGATGGCTGCAACAGCACCGCCTCTAGCTGCACCGCTACTACTAGCCTTTCGAATGAAAACCTGCTCTCAGGTTATAGTAATTCCTGTCCACCTAACCCCATTTAACTTTTACAGTAATATATGATGTATCACTTGACTAGAAAACTTGTGTATTCTCTAGTATCAACATTTTAACAATTAAACCATAACCAATCCTGTTATTTTTATTTCATTCTTTAAAGATACAGTGATCAATTGAACAAAATCCTCCGAGTACGATATCATAGCAATACGTACACAGTGTGTGTCACCAACTATCAAAGATAGCCAAATTAACATTGGAAACTTATTCAGCGCTCAATTATTACTATGTACGCATCGATTTGCTTAATTGGTAAGAAATGATAAAAGCCAAATTAATTGTAAATTATTTTTATTTCTGACCAATCACGTCTGATATGCAATAGACACTGCATGGTATGTGTAATCAATCAATATATTATGTTATGATACGACTACATTATGTTCGTGGTTTAAATAAAAATTTGTTAAAGAAATTGGGATGTTATTACAACCCATTGTAATAGTCGATGATGTTTAAAATAGTTCCCTGAATGAATCTGAGATAAGGCAAATTAGTATTTGGAAGATAGCTATTGGAACGTTAGAGATGGATTAAAAATAAATAAAATATGAAAGATAGGGTTTAAGAATCAATGACAAGTGGAAAATTCTAATAAGGGTTGAATTAAGTAGGTGAATATCAAATAATAATATAGACTAGAAGGCATGAATAATGATATGGGGCAAGTAAGAGATTTGTTTAGAGAGTATAAATAACAAACTTAAAAAATGTATTAAATAATTTGGTATCATTAAAAAAATATGGAAGATAACCCTGTTTATTTTTATTTATGGTTGGAATAAATACGGGATATTAAAAAAATGCGTGTTGTTACAAAAATAAATTTTAAAAGAACAAGCATAAGAATAAGAACTAACTGAAGAAGATTACTGCTAAATAGTCAACGAGATTTGTTACTGCTGGGTAGTAGGAGCGAGTTTTCTGTTGGAGAGAGGTGCATTGCAGTAGGAAGACTGAAGGGGTAGAGCTGCAGATATCACATAGGTTGCTGTCTTGGAGCTTGTGTAAGAACGATATAAGATGGGTGATTTCTTAGAGCTTACTAACTAGAAAGTAAATAAAGATGTTAATAAGGTGAAATTGATTATCAAATAAAAACTGACTGTGTTGTTAAATATTATAATGTACCATTCTAAGGATTGGACATTTGTAATTTAAATTTGAAAATTATTTTTGACGTTTAGTTGACATTCAGATGTGACTAACGATTTGAATGACGTTTTAAAATATTGGAAGATCAAATTTTCAGTATCAAGTAATTAGATAACAGATCCCACGCCTTGAAGAGTTTCAGGCACTATCATAAAAAGAAATAATTGATATTATTATTCAAGGGGAACAATTAACAATTTAAAATACCTAATTAACATCAATATTTGAAAATTTGCATACCTACTTAAAGGCACTACAAAAGGGTAGCCAGTGCAATATATATTATATACAGTCGATCACTTACAAACCTGAAATTCGGAACAGATATTCCTTGGTTGATATAGCGGATCCAATATGGCGGCCTTAAGAAAGGCCAGTTTTTCACGTTTTGACCCCTTCCGAAAAACGTCGAAACTTGAAATTTTTGGTATAGGGGATGAAATCAGTCGGTGAAGAAAAGTGACAGACTTTTTCGTTGCACTTCCGATCACCTGGAAACCTGAAATTCGGAACAGATATTCCTTGTCATTTAAGGTTGATGAAAAAATCCTAAATTCGGAAAATTCAATATAACGTCTCCAATATTGCGAAGTTAAGAAAAATCAGCTTTTCACGTCAACATCTTCTAAAAACATAGAAACATAGAAACTTGAACATTTTCTAGAAGTTGGCCCATTTTAGGAACAGCCCTTAAAGTAAAAAATTACCAAAATAAATCATTGGGGTTGGACTCTACGAGATGAAATGGGATATGGGTCGTAGTGCAAACATATTTTCACGCAGTGGAGAATTCTTCTTTCATTGGCATAACGTGTGTTTTTAGTGAATTTATCATCTCCTTAAGGTCCAAATTAACTTTTAAAATTAAACCCGGAGAAAGTCTTAGAAAAAGTTTCGGAGATATGGCTTGCACAAGGAGATGTTTGAAATCAATATATGTATCTGTTAGATGAAGGACATTTGTGACGATATAGAACCTTGCGAGAACTTTGCGAAATCATCAACTTCAATAAAAATGGCCTCAGTGTCTTCTTTGTCGTTTTGGCGATCGATGCGTGGTTGGCTGATAACCTTCAAAACTTCTAATACCTAGTTACTAATTCCTATTTAGAAACTAGTAATCCCAACTGAGCAACGGCTTTTGCCCGCCTTTGCAGTTATAAAACATCTTTTTCTTTTTTTGTTTGTTTCAAATATGTAATGCAGTATTAACGTAACAGAAAGAAAAAAAACTGTGAAATCTGTAGGAACGTTGCAGCTGTATTGAAAAATTTGAATCCACAGAAAGAGAATAAAAGTGCGAGATAAAGTGCAGCGCGGAATAAAGCGGCGCTCAAGATGAATGGCAGAGCCGGACAATTAATTACTAAGATCACGATTTGGAGCATATCTCTGGAAGAATCTTACTTCGAGTGCTGATACTCCTACCTCTCGCGCTCCCCGAGCAACTTACGCGATTACTTACCCCGAGTTTAGAACCGAATTGTTCGATTTCACGTTGCAGATTCTCGTGGCAGAGTGTCTCCGCAAAAATATTTCTAATAAAAGTTATTAACTTTTAGGGGCGGCGAGCGGTGCGAGCTCTTAGCTGGATTTCTTGAAAACAGCTGGACTTCTAAATTAATTTGAGAATTCTAAAGGCATTCTAGTGCTCAATTCCTTATGAGATTAAGAACAATCTGATGACCTTTCGCTAATTTTGTTTTCTTCATACAAATTTGGTTGAAGGTCCAGAACTTTCCCAATTTAAATGCCAAAAAAATTAATATATGGCTGTGGTATTATAGCTTTTAATTCCATTTTATTTAAAATAAATATTGTTCTCAGAGTTTTTATCAAATTGGGCTCTAAATCTTACCTTTTTGGTCCACAGTTTGAGCATGCAATTGTAATAACTTTTGTTATTAGACTCATATCTCTGGGTTACTGTTAAATGAAATTAGAACATAAACAATGAAAATATATAATGCATAATATGAGACAACTGAGTTTATTAAAAATATATCTGCCTGTATCATATTTTTATAACCTTCGTTATTCAAATTAATTTTAAACTAATTATAATGTATGCTTACAATGTTTAATTATTTAATTTGTTGTCCAATTGAATTCAATTTTATCTTTGCAAGTAGCAGATAATTACTTCGGATTACTGCTTTCCTTTTATATTGGTTTTATTTCTAATTGTAGTATGATACAATTACTTTGTAGTCTTCCTTCTTCGAGCTCTTTTATCTTATGTGTTTTCCAATTCGCTTGATCTTTGCATCAGCTATCCTTCTCGTGGTTGGCAGCAATTCCTTTTGTAGTATAAGTTTATGCACTCACTTAGTTTTTTTTTCAATTTCGCACTTAATTCTTTCGTATAGCACTATTTATGTGTCTGACAATATGTAACTGTACATACTAGTATATTATTAATTAAAATTGACTATTAAATTCAGTTTTAACTTGGACTTGTGTCAATCTAATTCATAAATGTTTCCACCCCATTTGTTCTTGGTATTTTCAAACTACCAGCCAAAAACCCTGGTTGTTCTCCACCGATGGTACAGATTTGTATATTTTTAATCTTTATGACTTTTCTAATTGGCATTAATCATAATTTCTAGGATAAAAGTTCTCAATTGTGCCTGTTTCCAACTACATGACGACATTAACCATTTTATAAACCAAATAATATGTAAGAATTAAACTTTTGCGTTACATTTTATGATAATAATTACTTATTTTCGATAAATCTTGACTCACAGAAAATATATGTTTACGTAAAATCTCCACAACTTACTAATATTAATAATTTAATCAACTTCCTTTTCATGCATCTTTATGACTTTTCTAATTGGCATTAATCATAATTTCTAGGATAAAAGTTCTCAATTGTGCCTGTTTCCAACTACATGACGACATTAACCATTTTATAAACCAAATAATATGTAAGAATTAAACTTTTGCGTTACATTTTATGATAATAATTACTTATTTTCGATAAATCTTGACTCACAGAAAATAGATGTTTACGTAAAATCTCCACAACTTACTAATATTAATAATTTAATCAACTTCCTTTTCATGCATACTTTCATGAATACTACGTTTTCACGCAATGCCGGATCGCTGAAATACGAAATGATAAAAGATGTTTGGAAGACTTTTTTATTGACTGCTAATATATTCATGATCTGCTCAGAGGCAGCAAATGAATTGTTACGACAATTATACAAACATGAGCTAAAGACCTAATACATTAAGATCCTAACATTAAATAGTGCCGTATAATCTAAGGCTGTTTCAGTTACATACTTAAACCTAAGTTTTGTAGCGGTTTTGATTTGAAGTGAGGTGTATTTTTTTGTTTCCATATGATTAGAAACGTAGTTTATGCTATCTACGGAATTTTCATAGGTGTTGGCACTAATATCCGTGCTTAATTTGTTAATAACCGATTACGTCGGACGAATAATGCAAATGTTGGTGCCTAGAATTCGTTTGTATTAATCAGGTTCTTCGATGCTACCTTTCTGTTCGACCGGGTAAAAAACTCTTACAATTACATCAGGCCACAATTCATTCTTAGGTAAGTAGCTACGTTGTTTTGAATTAGCTACATTGATCATGATTTGGTTGTCAATGTTGTCGTTATTGAGAGTCTAATATTCAGTACTTTTGGGCTGTATTTTCGAGTTGGAGCTATGTGAAGTTGTAGTTGGTGACAGGATGGACCCCGGTCTAAGCTGCACACATTCGCATTTCCCCACAATTGAATTCCATATGTCTACACCGACTTCAAAATCACTTTATACGGTGAAGGAAAATAAATATTTCCAGCCTATGAGCCGATACAATTTGGAAAACTGCGACCCAAGTTGTTTTCTTTTCATAAAAACGTGCTTTTACTATATATACTTAGACTATTTACTGCTATCTTCCTGAGATGTGACTCTCTTTGTCCTTTCTTCTCCACTTCATTGGCCAGATCTGAAGATCGTTTAAGAATTATTTAAGATCGTTTGATGCTATTACCGGATCTTCATTAGCAGCCAGTAGCGCTGTGTCGTCATCGAATGTTGCAGTAGTGGTGGATTATCGACATTGGTATGTCAGTATTTGTTTGATACAGCACTACGCCAAGAACGCTCCCATGAGATAGGCCACACCGGATTATATTGCCCTCACTCTTTCTGGAATTTCCCTTGCAAATATGTATCGGAGAAATAAGAATTCAGAACTTGATAGTACGCGTGTGGTATTTTGGTCTTGAGTTTAAATAGTAGCGCTTGATGAAAAACCCTATTAAAGATCAAGGAGATGTCAAAAACGGCGACAGCAATACGTTTTGTCTTCCATTTACACTCCACCAGGCGGTGCATTTGCTCAAGAATGGCGCGCTGTTTCTGGACTCCAAACTGATGCTATAGAATTTTATTATATCTGGATTTGGAATGAGAATAACTTGAGCTACTTCCCATTGCTTTGAAAAATCAGTCCTCAAAATGGCATTGGATATGGAAGTGATTTTAATTAAAGCTACATCTTAAAGTTCCTTTATCACCCTGCCAGGTACTAGGTAGCATCTTAGCGCTATCTTTGGATTTAGGTGCCTTATAGTACTATTCTAGATCTCACTAATTTTAAGAGGTTTTATTGGTAGTAAAATCTGATAATATAGTCCCGAGTAGGCGTAGATTTCTTCATTTTGACCTGAAGTCGATTTTAATGGGTAGAGCTGATACACTTCTGCAAGATGCTCGACAAAGGTTTTTATCTTCTTCCATTCTAGAGATATTTTCGTATAGCTTCGTTTTTCCCAATATTGTAGTTAAAGTTACTTAGTAATTTGAGAAATTGAAAATACCATGCCAGTTTGTAATACTAAAATTACAATTATTTTATACAGTATGTGCGAATTCTGAAATAGCCGTTTGAAACGCAATAATAATTATTAAACGTTTGCTATCAGACTAATTTTTAGTACCACCAGTACCGCAAACTCTTTACAAATAGTTGCTTAAAACAAGTCAAATTTTCAATTTTTACGTTGTTCTATCAGTGCAAGGCTTAGCACAATTAAAGATCATCAAACGGTAAGCATTAAGTAATGACTTTATATGACCAGTAAGCAGTTAACCTTAAAAACTGACGTCTTCTTCAAAAAGCATCAGGCTGAACCAAGAATTAGGAAAAGTTGCAGCTGGTTCTGTGCTCAGAATGTATCCATAAATAACACGAAAGCGTATGGCAGCACCGAAGGACGTCCGAAGAGATCGACAATGTTGATAATGGTTGACAAATCAAATTGAATAAATCCAACTAATAAAGTAATCCGATAAAGCCAATTAATAAAGCTGAAGAAAAATACTTTCAAAGTACATTAACGCTATGCCATAAAATTGAATTCCTCCTTAGTTATTATTCGGGCTTATAAGTGTAATTTTTTTCTTCTTTATCGGTTCTCATATTTACTCTTGTTAGGAAGTTGGGTATAAGTGTAATTTTCAACGTTTAAATCTCTATTTAAGATGTGACCATGTGTCTCCTTGAGACAGCAATACCCAAACGCATTGTAATCAATTCGTATACAAACAAAAAAGGCTCATTAAGTCAAACGAATTTGCTTAGAAAGTTGTCTATATACTTCCTGTTTACAAATGTTTTTCAACAACCACCTACCTTTTGTTTTTCTACCAGCAAGTCTCTATGAAGACGAATGACTAAAAATTGTCAAAGTGTCAACATTCACTAGCAATTTGTGAATTTTAATATAATAACTCAATCTATTTGTTTATTAGTCTTGGCATATAAAAGGGATATGCTTACTTGTCATATAAAAGGTTGCCTAACGAGAAAGCGTAAAAACTTCCATCAATTGTATTTCTGAAGTCAGAACTTTATTCTGGGGTTAGGTGATTAATTAAAAAAATGATCACGTTAAAGAAGCACCCCTAAATCAGTCAGGATATAAAGCAATAAACGCAGACGCGCAACCTCGAAAATTGATCAAAACCTCCGGAACGCGAGAAAAAATGGCTATAAATTTGATTTTTATACTGTTCATTACAGATTACGATTGCGGAACGAGGCGTTTGGGATATTTAAAATTTTGTTAATTATTCTGGCGCCCCTTATGAGACGGAGCCCGGTTTGGTCGCCGCGCTCCCACCGCTCAGACATGGGCTAACTCGATACTCTGGGCAATTTAAGATAGTGAGTCAATTTAAAGAAAATGTTCTAATAAACAAAAACAGAATGAGCGGAGTTGGCGTCCTGCGACAATACTAAGTTTAATTTAATTAACAGTCTACACAAACGTCACTTACCCTTAAAAGCCGCTCGCTCATACAATTCTAATTTAAAAAACAAACAAGATAGTATCCGCATGTCGCATAAAAGAATAAATCCAAATTTAAATTCAAATACCAGGGATTTAATGAATCTAATGCCAGTAAGTGTACAGAAGGAACTTGGAGTTGAGTAAACAGCAAACAGTTTAACTTCAAATTATAATATAAAATTACATTGGGTTTGTATAAACCCATAAATTAATCTATTACCTACGTAATATAGGTTATTTTAAAAGTCATTAAATAAATAGTATTTTGGAATTATGCAAGCAAACCAAGGAGTTAATTAGATATGGCACTGGGAACCGAACTGCGAAGTAAACCCTAAATTATTGCGTCAGCAGGTGCTCAAAAAGGCTATATACTGACGTCTTTTAAGCAACGCAACGCTTATCGAAGAGGCCTCTCGTAACGGTACGTATTTATACGTAGCCGGTAATTGCTAATTTAATTTTAAAAGCTCAATGAGTTGGCTACAATTTGCCAGGCTGATACTGACTCCAGGCAGCTCAGATTGCCAAAGGTATCATTATTACCCTCAAGTTTTGTAACCCAGTGAAAGTACACAGAATATATTTATAAGCGTATAATTTGTTTAACTAATAATACATGACATTAAATTGTATTCATAAGGACAAATTAAAATGTTACAATGTTTATAATCAATATAAATCGGGTACTCTTCATTCAACGTAGCGGTCGGCTATCCCCAGGTGGTGTTAGCGACTTTCGGGACAAGCTCAGTTCACAGTAGTTCTCGTGACTCGTACGTCCAATTTGACCTAGTAACATAAATATGACAGTTCAGTCCGGAGCCGCGAATACAGCGGCCGTGAATGAACATAATTCGATTTATTAACTTTCACGCGGGTGAAGTGAAATCAGAATTACAATTAATAAAGTTTGTACCTGCTATTGATGGTGTTATAGGATTTCCCACGTGTGCAGGACGTGCAATTTCTTGGAGCGGCCGTTGCGAGGTTATCTTGTTTACATTTGCCGTCAACTTCAGGAATTCTTGAAGGTCCAGGTAAGCGACTGTCATAGAATTAAAGGCGGGCCTCGCAGGCGGCGGTAGCCGTAGAATGGCCCAAAAATTAAAACGTACGAAGTTGCGATCGTCGACCTGTTACGATGCGGCCTTCCGCTGCAGGTAGGCTAAATAAAAACTGGACTTTTAAGAATGAGCTATAAGCTATGCCGTTAAGGTCGCAATTAGTGGTTTTAATACCGTATGTTCCGGTGTTTCGGGTCGGGGAAATTCATTGCAAGGATCTAAACCGTCCTCTGAGCGAAAGGGATCTGGGGGAATTATTCACAGGAGTCTCGCCGATGAGCCCTAATAGTGGCCCTCCTGGCGAGGTGGTTTATGTGAGGATTGACTGGTCGGGTCTTCCTCGATGAGCCTTTTAATAGCCCTCCTGACGAATAAGTCTAGGTACGGATTATCTGGTAGGACCTCCGTCGATGAGCCTTATAGTAGCCCTCCTGACGAGGTGGTCTAGGTGCAAACGGACAGAAATCCCCTAGAAGAGCCTGGAGGCCCTCCTGAGCAGAATTCGGTTAGGAGAAAGGTTCAGGAAAATTCTCTCTTACAATGGCTTCGTTTTCTCTTTATATAGCCCGAACTGGCGTAATCAGCGGCTCAAACCAGTTTATTGGAGTAGGAGATTCTTCCTTTGAATGCGCGGCGGTGAACCTGCGTCGGTCCGCGGTGACATTACTTATCGCTGTTAGTGCGGCCAAAGATGCAGCGCTCCGATTTCCCAACGTGCTTCAAGCCATGGGAGAACGCGCGAATTAATTTTTAAAAACGCCAATATGCGCTTCAATGAAATAATTGCCGTTTACTATTTTGAGAATTAAGAAACAGTTCAGAATGAGTACTGAAAATAAATAATGTAGGTAATCAGAAAAAAACAAAAAAATATGAAGGCCTAAATATAAATTTAACTACGTCATAGCACGTGCAAATTAGTATCCCGCGCCTACCGTAAGGTCTTGGGCGGCCTCTAAGTGATTTTTACTTACGACAAAATCGTATCGAAATCCGATATTAAACAACCAGACGCCATGACATGTACCTCTCAAAATTAGTTTGGATTATCGAAGCTTTCGGGGACGAGTTCCTTTTACAAACGGCAGTTGTTGGAAGTCCGAAAATGGAAGATCCGCCATTTAAGAAAAAATCTGAAAATTGCTCTACTCTGTCATTACATGCAGGACACCTGAAAAATACACCAGCGAAAATTTACCAAAGATCATTAAAAATCGGTGGAGGCGACATAATTCACACAAAGACGTTTTGAGTTGCATAAAATCAAAGGTGCTGCAACTGCGGAATGGAAATAGAACAATGTTTATTCCATTACACTCCCTTTGTGATATGGGAAGAATTAGAAGCCATTTTTCTGTATTTGCACAAAAAAATGTTTGCCAATTGTAAGTATGCATGTTCCACGTGAACGCTTTAAGTGCTACTTATTTAATTTTTAAGATTTTTGGGAAAGTAATGTTTATTTTCCACTTTTATTATTTGTTGTTTATACTAATGCCACGAAGTATATACGAGGTCCGTGGGCCCGGGGGAGGCGTAATGACTACGCCCGCTCACTATGCTCCTCACAATAAGCGGAAGTAATCATTGCGCCCGATTTTTGCGTCCTCGGGCGTTATGGACTACTTTCCATGCTTTTCAATTTATAAATTAATATAGTACTATAGTACACCTTCAAAGTAGAAAATAAAACGTTGTATGCACTACGGTCATTACTTGGTGTTTATAATTATAAGGCGACTTACAACCCTCGGGCTGAAGACCCTCAGCCTTATTGTAAGTTTCTAGCCCTCGAACAGAATTAATAGTTATTCATGTACTAAAGGCGTAGATACGCGTTTATGGCCCGCGGAGTAAAATTTATAACACGACAAAGGTGATAAACGCACGAAGTGAGCATACAACATTTTATGTAGATTGTACAGACCGGAATATTATATTTTTTTTAATCTACGATGCTTTGCTTGTCAAACTGATAAACAAGATACTAAGCGGGCCGCAAAGTACTTTACAGCCCGCTTAGTGTGGCATAGCAGGTTGTAATAGTTATTTACATTGCGAGTGCGGTAAGTTGCATTTTCAAACGAGGTTTTAATATTTTAAAAACCACGGGAAGCAAAGTGCTTTAATAAAAACGAGCCCTGTAAAATGCTTAACGTACTGAGTAGTGTATTACATTTTTGGCCGACATATTATTTTAAATATTTGCTATAAATTCGAGATTTTCCTTTCGAATATCAAAACTTCCGTTCCCGCTTTTACATATGGCAGCGAATGCTTGACCCTAACAAAGCAAGATGAACATAGAATAACAACTTCTGAGATGCGATTTCTACGACCTACAGCTGGATACAGCCTACGGGATAGAAAACGAAATGCAGATATACGAGAAGAGCTTAATATTTTTGACCTTAATTGTAAAATACAATACTACAGACAACGATGGCAAGAACACCTAGAAAGAATGGAAAATGATAGACTACCCAAGAGATATTTCAGATATAGAGCAAAAGGAAGAAGAAATCTAGGAAGGCCGAAAAAGAGATGGAAAGATCAAACAAACTAATACAGAATGAACGTAATATCGCAACGGATGAATGTCCAAAGCTTGAAGGAGAAGAAGAAGAAAGAAGAATATCAAAACCACCATTGCTACCAAGCAAGCTGCCTTCAGTAAATTTTGTAGTTGAGGCCTTGTAACGTCAAAAATCAGTCGTAAATATCCTTATTTCTCCAAAACTAAACCAAACGAGGAATTACATAACTAGGATTTCTGCAAGTACCCTTAAGGGTCTCTGAAAGCTAAAAATGTTGTAGTCATTTTACAGCACCGGGGTGTGTTAAAACACGGACTAATTGTAAAATCATAGTTACGGTAGAAGTCGACTGTGTATGAATATGTTGTTTACATGTTAGAAGGCCAAAAACTGCTTTATGGCTCTTGGCCGGTAAAGTGACACATTAAGCCTGCAAAAATAAGATATACAGTGTTAAATTCCGCTCGGTCGTACTTAAACAGTTTTATAATACCCTTTATACCTAAATAAATATTTACCATGCATTTTTCGTAGGTATTAATTTTCTGGAATTCGTATATTTCGGTAACGTGTATCCGTGTATCGACACATGAAACGATATATTGATATATGCTACGACTTTTGCCATCCCTACTCGTACTCTGCGCCAGCTCGAAGGCATCATTTTGCCGTGCATCTGCTTTCCACAATATCCACACTGCTGAACCAAAGTTTTAATTATGATTTTGTGTGATACTTCGATCTGTTCATAAGTTGTGTAGTTTTCTTACATGCATTCAATGAGTAACAGTCAAAATTTAAAAGCAATCAGTATAAAACAAATATAGCTTTTTAAATAAATCTTATCTGCACGTTTATATAAAGTATCGAATCTCTAAAGTTTAGAAACATTTTAGAAAATATTGTAGAATTATTATATAACCACAGACTACAATTTTCAATATATATAATTTAAATGCATTGTTAAAGTTAAAGGTGCCGAGTTCCAACTTCACACCTTGACATCGCTTACATCGAACGCTCTCTGGTTATCATACTAATATCTTTAGTGGTCGTGACCCCTGTAAAAGGGCATTTTCCTACTAATTCAGCGGGATATACAAGCCACCTTCCCAAGTCGCGGCTAAAGAGCTAGCCTAATCCCTTGAACTAAGAAAACATGCCCTCACAGGGCTCACGACCACCAAAGGTCTGGGTGTGGGGCTCGAACTCACTACCTGCCGACTGCCAGCGCAAGCACCAGCCGGCCACACGCTCTCTCATTTTCATTTGCTTTTCGTAGTTTTATATTTTATCATTTTGTTTATATTCTTAAGTCGTTTTAGATGGCTAATCTTTATTCTTCTTTGCTGCATCCTTGTTAGTGTCCCCCATCTATTTTTACTTTTATTAACTTCCGGTTTTAAACATTACTCACTGCTCTTATTCATTATATATTTAATGCCCGTCTACCTTTGATCTATCATTCTATTCTGTACCACCAGGTACGTATCATATATTTCTTCAGCTTTCAGTATATTAATTTCCGCATCATCGAAATACAAGGAACTTAGTGAAGCTTCAAAACACAAAGTAACTTTTCTCTTTTTACATCTGACTGTCTCTGTCGTGGTTAAGTTGAACATACTACCGCTTAGATTTTACATTTGAAACGGTCGCTGAAACTCATAATTTTAGCATTTCTCTTCTGTCATCGATCATGGGAAACATGGACGTTTTTCAAAATATGGTCGATGCTAATGGATTCAAATGCAGAGACCTAAGCGGAATATAAATGCTGAATTAATTATGGACAATCATCGATTACGCATCCGAAAGCCTGGCATCTATCTATTTCTGTAACAATCGTGGAAATGCAAATCCGCGGCAATAAAATTACGACAACACGATTAGTCTCTTGCATTCTAAGAAAATCGAGCAGTAACTGTCAGGCCTTGCTAATTCATTACGGCCGTACCATAGCTCAGCGAGGACATTTACTTATAGGGTATACGCACGGCGGCTAGTTTTTATGCGTAATCAGTAATTGATATTTATAAGAGGTAATTATGCGACAACAAATATGAAAATTCCCGGTTCGTCGACGGGATGAAGTTCAGCGATGTTTATGGCATCGTGGTGCTGGGAACCATTACCGGCGATAAAAATGCGTGAGCCTCGATGGATTTTTAAAGCGCGTTACGTCACCCGCCGCTGATTAATTTTTGAGGCTGTTAATTTATTTAATGCTTTCAAAGCACGTCACTAAGTGTGGAATTCGCAATACACCGACTTCATAAATCGCCCACAAGAATGTTTAACGACTGCTGTCGATTACTGATAGATATAGCGGTTCGCGGAAATCCACCGCTGCACTTTTTACATTAAAATATGTACCCACTGAATGGTTAATATACTGGCAGGCGACTTTCACAAATGTCCACTAAAGATTTTTTAAACGATTTTTCACAAGGAATCTGTGGGGAACATCTGATGTTTTAACAATTTTTAACACCCATTATTTTTTCTCCATATAATGATGGATACATGTAAAGCGGAAACTTTCTTTTCGATATCATACATATTTATAATATACTCGACATTTTGGATTGGCATACAGAAATTACAGAAGATAGATCTTAATAAATTGTAGGAACTACGAAAACCTTGTTTTAATATACTCCTTAAAAAACAAAACAACGCAAATGGACATGGTGAAGCCCACTGAACAAAATAGGAAACAAAACATTAACAATATTAAAATATTGCAATGATATAATTAACTAGTACCTACTTATGTGTTATTGAAATCTCTCTCAATGCTACTGCATCCAATTGAGTTTTTTCTTCGTCATTTTAAATTAAATCAAAACATCTGATTCATATGGATTAATAAAATGATCTTTAAACCCAGTATTGTTATTTATATATGAATAATGATATATCAACCAATCTAGCTCAGTCGTTAATAATTATCAGTGATAATATAATAAATAGTATGCTTATTATCGATAGTTTTTTGATGAATTTTATGAGTTATAACCCCAAAGCTGAAAATACAACGAGGCCGTAGGACGAGCTGTATTTTCTTGAATTGGGATTATAACGAAATGATATTCTCAAAATATGATAGATTATTAGGCGTACTACGAATACTATTTAAGAAGAGAATGTAATACTTTAAAATATATACCAGAGAGAGCGTAATGCCATGTTAGCATTGATACCCACTATCAATGCTAATGATCAAAGTTTGTCCCAAACACACTTTTTGTTATAGTTAAAATGCACGACCTAAGCTATAAGAAACAAATGAGACTTCTAAATTAGTTCATTTGACACGTGAAAGAAAACCAAGTTAGCTTTTTCCAATTCGAAAATCGTGAGTCATTATATTGTCAGTATGGTAGAAGCTTCTATTAGCCAATATCATAAATTTAAGAGCGCGTAAATGTCCTCTCAGGTGTTTAGTTTAATTCACGTCAATAATATTTAGTTCAAGTTCAAAATCTAATTGATATCTTCTATTTATCGAAATTGAATTTTGATAATTCATAACAAGGTTCACTTCAAATGCAAGATCAACAACTCTTATTTATTTATTTCATATATATGTTAGTTCTTATTTGGTTTACTTTTAAAAAATTTTTATGATAATAAATATTCCTCATGCAGTAGATCTCTGTTGAATCTTAACATTCATCTTCCACATCTTTCAACACCTCCAATTCCTATTACTCCAAGATGTTCACATGTTCACCTTCTGCATCTTCATATATATGTAGTACTATACAGCTTACTCTCAGCGTACTATCGAAATCGAACAAAACACTTGTATTTTGCAACCCCAACTTATGTTCTTTGTTAGTTTTGTCGATTCTGTTTTCAAATACCTTCCTGCATTTAACATTATCCCATGTTCTACATTTTCAATAACCGACATTTTCTTCTGCTTGCACTTTAATGGTAACTTATCCAATAGAACTCTTATTGGATCATTTCTTTCTAAATTACATGGTTACATGTTTTCTATTTTAAATTTTCAAAATTAGTTGTAGTTTTTATTCCTCTTTCATCTGCTAGAATGATGTCTTATTGTTTATTTTATATGGTTATATCATTGCCATATGAACATAATACATTATATACTGCAATAGGAAATACAATAAATAGTTATGTACAGTGAAATCTCCCATAAGCGGACGCGCACGGTGCCAAAGTTTTTGTCCGGTTATTAAAGCCGTCCTCTTAAGGGAAAAATCCATTTTTATGTTTAAAAACGTTGTATTATGCAAAGGTATACACGCTAACAATACAGATAGGAATAATAAATTAATTGAAACAAAGTTATGTAATAGTTGTTACAAAATCTAAAATACTCGTTTGACGTAAAGGTTTTTTCTGACTGCTTATTATATTTTCCGCATGTATTTCTAAATATTTTGACAATTTGAATACCTACTTTCTTTACCAAAACATTAAAAATTTTTCACTGTTAATGCTTCCCTGTAGGACTTGATTACATTCTCATAAAATTCTAAATCGTCATCGTTTTCTAATTCTGTCAACTGCACATCAATGGCAGCTAATTTACCTGAAATTTCGGTTACATCATCTTCCAGGGTTATTTCTTTGTCAATGTTTACAAATTCGTCAGCGTCGGCGTCTTCGATTTCTGGGATATTCCTATACAGTCCAGCCATTACCGATAAGGATAAATAATCCTCTGGTTCTAATTGATTCTTCTTCTTCTTCTAGTGCCACTTCTATCGAAGATTGGCGATCATCATAGCAATTTCGACTTTGGAGGCTGCTGCTCTGAAGAGAGAAGTGGTGCTCTTGCCAAACCACTGCCTCAGGTTCTCCAGCCAGGATGTCCGTCTTCTGCCGGGAGCTCTCCTTTCTTCTATCTTCCCCTGGATAATGACGTGCAAGAGACGGTATTTTTCATTGCGCATCATGTGACCGAAATATGTTAATTTTCTCTTTTTTACCGCCATCAGCAGCTCGGCTTCTTCGCCCATGCGCCTCAGCACCTCAACATTGATGACACGGTCCATCCAGGATATACGCAACATCCGTCTGTATACCCACATCTCAAATGCGAATTGATTACAGTGGCGTAACTTGATACCCGCAGACTCCGCGGTCGCGGGGGGCCCTGAGCCTAGTTTTCTCATTCTTTCATTCCATTAAAGCAAGCAGGAACAATTCTTCCTATTTTTATTTTTATCATAATGGGCTGCCCACGCAAACGGCAAAGTAGTTTTGAATTGCAAGCCTCTAAAATCAAGGGACATGGATTGTTTTGTAATAATATCGTGCATAGGGCAATGAAAGTGTCGAATTTCCTGCGTTCATAACGCTGATTTGAGATGACTTAATACCGCCCGTATTGCAAAAGAATTCTATAATTTAACATGATCATTAAATGTTGGATTTATGGATTGTTTTGACGCCTCACGACATTATCTGCATTTTGAAGTGTCCGTACAAGAGAGATTCACAGTCTAAAAATTGTCGAAAAATGGTGTCCGTGTCCGTTTAAGAGTGTCCGTTTAATAGAGAAAATTTTATTAGTAAAGTTAATGCAAGCAAGTTTGTTCCCAACAAAATGTCCGTGTAAGAGAGGTGTCCGCTTATTAGAGGTGTCCGGTAAGGGAGATTTCACTGTATTCCTAAAATATGTCTCTATGGTACTGCATAAAATTTTCATTACTTCTCTGTAATTTTAAATCAATTCAACACATTTGATTCAATAATATTCTTCTTTTGCGGTGCCTATCCGTTTCGGATGTTGGCTATTAACATGGCTATCCTAGCTTTATTGGCTGCTGTCATTAATATTATTTATCTAAATCGTATATTATTATACCTAGCTCAGCACTGTCTTTAATTCTAGTAGTACAAATATATCGCTTTCAGTTCAGAGCCTGCTTTAGTTTAATTCATTTCAATAAAACTGCATGTTAAAATTCACAATCTATAATAGTTAATACCTGTCATTCATATAAATTAATTGTAACATTTCACGACACGTCTCATTCAAATACACAGTAAATAGTTCTTATTTATTTGTTTTTTATAATTATTCCGTTTCATTATTGCTTATCTTTAAGACTTCTTTATGGTAATGTGTAACTTTCATTCAGCAACTTTCTGTCAACATTTCCCGACATCTACCTGCCATCTACTTCAATATCATCAATTCGCATTCCCTAAGATGTTCATCTTTTGCAACCTCAAACCAGTACCACCAAACAGCTCACTCTCCTTCTTATCCGTGTAAATTCTCTTCGGTCTACTCCCAAATGTTGATTCTCTGCATCATCACCCACTTATCACCAAACAGCTTTTTTCGTCCTTTGTAATGCACTTTCCACTTTCTTATATTTATCGTTATTCCATATTTAACATTTCTATTGACCAATCTTCTCTTCTTCTTTGCCACTGCACTGTTATTGTCAATCATTCAGTACCAGTCATTTTATGGTATACGTTTGAGTGAATTATTTGTAATAACACACGCGTGCCATACAAAATTTTATTCAAGAACTCAATAAATATCTAGAAAAACATAAAGTTTGTATTGACAGTCGTGAAAAGTCAAATAGGTTAGGTTTTGCTTGTTATTTGACACAAATTGACGCATAACTTAATCTGCAAATCCCGACTTTAACATAGCTTGACAGTGCCACCTACAATACAGTAATGACTGACAGGGTTTTTACTTTACTAATGGGTCATGGTTGACGTCACTAGTGGGTTATAGGCCACTTTAGAGGTCTAAAATCGTACTAGTAATAGCCTTATAACTAGGAGCTGTTGGATAAATACAGGGACCGTCAAAAAGGACCGATTATTTTATTTTCTAAATAAAAAATTTAATGTTGCAGCAATCGTTATGTGGCTTATATTAGTTTAAAGAATAGGCTTAGGAGATGTGTATAAAACAAATACAGTTTTTTTACATTTAGCAAAAGTGCCATAACGTGTTTTTTGTGTTGAGCAATTCATCAAAGTTAATTCAATTAGTCAAATGCAACGTTTGTTTCGAAGAGAATCTAATGTTTGCAATACTCCAGATTTTTTTATTTGCGGCTACCTGAAAAGTAAAGTTTATATTGCAAAACAAAGAATAATCAATGAAGTTAAAACAAGCATTGAAGCAGAAATTCGAGCTGTTTCGCAGCAATTACTTATTAGGGTCATGTTTAATTTCGTCCGCCGGTTAGAAGAATGTATTGAAAACGACGGAGGCCACTTGCAGCATACAGTTTTATTTTGATAAATAAATCTCCTGTTCTTACACTTCAACAAACCGTTTTGTTTAAATTTCAAACTTATGGCAATAAATTTGGATCTAGAAAATAAAATAGTCAGTCCTTTTTGACGGTCGCTGTACTTCTATCGCATTTCGTTTGGTAATGTACTATATTTAGACACGCAAAATCGTTTACTAATGTGGTACTTTGCACCATAGCAACCATTACAACATAGCAACGACGTTTGGCAATACTGAAATGTATTGTTGGTGGTACTGTAAGTGTATGTCATACTCGAGATTAGCAGGTTAGGTTTTGCCTCAGTGTTAAAACTGATGCAAAACCTACCCTGATAACCTCGAATTTGACATAGACTTACAATGTCATCAACTATACGCTTCAATACTGCCAAATGCATAACATCGACTGGAGCTGCTTATTGTGCTTTAGTACATAAAAACGAATTCCGCTCAGCTTGGTTAAGTTTTGACATTTAATGTCACTTTCATATAAAAATCTAATAAGTATTTCACATTTATACATAAAATGCAATAACATAGTATACGAAACATGTTAGAAAAGTGATGTTACTGAACTCGTATGGCAGTTTAAGTACTCACTGACGCTCGTACTCAAACCAGCCATACTTGTTGAGTAAAACTTTACTTTTTTAAACTTGTTTCGTAATATACTATTATTGCATACTTATAATTTTATCCAATTCTAAATTACGTTGATTTAAATTTCCATATCATATTTTTTTTTCAAAAACTATTAATTGCTATATTCTATTTTTTCGTCACTGAGCAACTTTCCTAACTCTAATCATCTATTTACTTCATTTCAATGTTGTCATTATATATTATATACACTTAAATAATATACAAATTACCTATATTTTCTACAAAAAATTAATACCATTAATTATATCATTCATCACAAAATAACATCTTCCAAATGATTAAATATGAATAATGTCCCAAATTAAACCTTAAATGAAATTAAATTATTTTTTTCTAATAGCAATCCACATTCTTTTATTACGGAATTTGAAAGAACATAATTTTCACTTACGCTAAGCTGATTTTTGCGTATAGGTCACATGACCAAAAAGTAATAAAAACAATTTTAAAGTTATAAAATACAAAATTTAATTTTAGGAAGTATGATTTTACGTTTCTATCAATGACAGCAATCAATAAAAAACATGGCGGTCATCTTGGCTACTGTCAGGCAGACAACGCTGCGCAATTTGATCATTTCATTTAGTTGTTTTTGAAGTTATCATTAGAATTAAATTTAGTATTTTGCAATTTAAATTGTTTTCTTAATTTTTGGTCATGTAACCTATACTCAAAAATCAGCTTAACGTAAATAAATAAATGTGTTCTTTCAAATTCCGTAACAAAAACAGAAGGTTGCCATTATAAAAAAAAACATCGATGACCTCATACCTCCTACTCGGCCACCCTGTATGTATGCATTTTATTTGAAAAGAATGCGGAAATGAAAATAAAAATTTACGGGTTCCAGAGTTTTTCCCAAAAGTGAATTATGAACGAATTTATCCACTACTTTACGAAAGCACTGTATATTCTACACTTCACCGCAAAATTAAGGGATCAGAAATAAAAATGCTATATTTTTTTATCATTGAAAATATTGTTATGACACTCATACGCAATCAAGATAGAACTATTAATAAACATTTAATAACATAACTTCGATCACTGGTGTTTAGAGAAAATCTAGACTCGTTGGTGAACGACACTTCTGCCCATTTTTCATCTCCTCCCCAGTTCAAATGATCATGAGCAAATGCTAAACGTAGCCTCCCGTGAAGGGGGGTCAAAATTGGACCGGTTGCAGGATGTCTTGCCTTCGTATCAGCATCATTTAGTTTCCTCAATACGATATCGCAGCTAATGACTGTTCCGGTGGACCGTTGGAGATCATTCCTCAGAGATCGAGCAGTGATGAACCTTTCACATTTCGCTGTTACGACCAAATACCAGTCTTCACGCCTATTGGTTTTCTTTTTACGACCTTGGCCAGGTCTTCTAGTATAATTCCATGCCATTCGAAACCGCCGAGACACTGCGCAACCAAAAGCCTTGCAGCAACTTCTCTCTCAGTATAGCCTTCCTTGAGCAGTGTGGCCACTTTAGATACATCTACCTGCGAAAGAGAGTTTCTTTGGACATTGGCTGCCATTTATTTTGATTTATATCACTGTATCAATTGTTTAGAACACCCTGACAGGCAACTTTTAATTACAAGACTTCTGCGATTTCTGCAGTATTTGTTATCAAGCAGCATTTTTGTGGTATGTTAAGATGTGAATGTCCCTAAAATATACGTATGTAGCGATAAATAGTGCTATGTTTATTGCGTACGAGTTTCATAACAATATTTTCAACGACAAAAAAAATATTGCACTTTTATTTCTGATCCTTTAATTTTGCGGTGAAGTGTATATCTAAGTTCATATCATCACTTATACTGAACATAAAATGATGTTTTGTCCCATCTTGATCATTTGACTGAAGTAATAATATTACCCAATTTAACAGTTTGAACACGGTATTAATTTTTATTTTCTTATTCGTTTAACTAAATTCGATTATCATTAGAATTTGAATAAAGAAGTGCGTTTTAAATAAATTTTATACTAGTAGTTATCATCGGCTAGTCAGAGCAAAAATTAAACCTTACACCAAAACCGAGCCAAACCGAATCTTTAAAAAGTAACATTGCCTAACTGGAGACTGAAGAAATGATGCCAGAACTATCTTCATCGGAGAGTAACTCACCAGAAACATTAGTATAATTACATATAGACCAACTTGCGGCAAGATCGCAAACGGCATTAAAACCTTGGGCAAGAAAATAAAGTTCACGTATAGGAAATCACAGAGAGCCAATACAATCAACTACGGGATAAAAGAAGACACAGGACAAATCTACAAACAAAAAGGTGAAGAAGAGAAGCCGAAAAAGTAAAAGAAATTATAATACTAAGGTCATAAAGGAAATTATAAGAAATAACTGCAAACAGAAAGTTTTACATTCAGAACTTTCAAGGGACGAAAATAATAAATCAACATAATGTACTAGTACAAAACAAAAAAATCTGTAAAAGGCTTTACCCAGAACTTCCCTCGTCGACATTGTGACACTAAATAATGTTAAAAATTAAATTAAGTCAGGAGTAAAAATATCTTCGCGTTTCTAATAAATTAAATACATTTTCAAATTAAAAAAATGTATCGCACTGGGATTTGAATTCGCCGTATCTGCAGAGCTATCGTAAGCGCATCTCCTCAGCAAAATTCCAACTACGCTACGGAGCCTCTTCGAGATAAGTCCGGCACGCGCCTCTCTTGATCAGAACGCTGTTGTTGTTGAAACATTTTTACTCTTTTATGACATTATCCTGTATCGAGTTTTATTTTCGGCAAATGTAAAGCCTGACCTATGTAAAAGTTATTACTTCCTTTTATTTCAAAATTAACCTAAAAATAAACAAAATGTTATTTCTTTAAGGGGCTCACCCTGTATATATTTGTATGAAATTGTACCGGTTTCATGCGAGGTAGATGTATAATATGTATGCAAAATATCGTCTTCCTCCGACAAACAGTTTTTGAGCTACACTGTCAACAGATAGACACACAGACGGAATTAAAAAACCCCTTTTCCGTCATCTAGGGACCTTGATACGTGAAAATCTGAAGAAATCTCGGAAAGTGATTTTTTCGTGATTACAACAACAAATCACGAGAAACGGTTCGAATTCAGAATCGGACGAAATTTCAGAAATTACTTTTGATAGAATAAAAATTGCATTGTGGCAAGTAAAACTCAACAGATTTTCAGAAGAAAATCAAATCATGACAACAGTTTTGCAACCTGAAACCTATAGAAAAAGCAATAAAAATAATGCAAATTAAAAGCCTTCTCGATGGCAAACCTTCAATGAAATTATATAACTCTGAACTTATATTACTCTTAAAAAAAGGTGACAATAGGAACATGGAAAATCCTGGACCGATATCTGTTTTATCACACGCCTGTAAACTATTCATTAAAATAATAAAGAATCGCCTAACAACGAATCGAGACTATTATCAGCCAGTTGAACAAATTGGTTTCAGAAAGAGATTCAGCACACCCTGCGAGCACTAATAGAAAAATTCATTGAGTATAGCGTGCCAAAATATATAGCTTTCATTGACTCCAAAAGGCAGTTGATTTCATTCAAATGTCTCAAGCTTCCTTGAAAATGCAAGAATCGATTCTACCGGGTGTCTTAAAATGAATTACATCTAGTATGCTTTGAATTTCCCATAATGCAATCTAAAATTTTACTTGAAATTGGCAAGACTGTAAGTCTATGTCAAATTCGAGGTAAGTAGGTTAGGTTTTACGCCAGTCTGTGTCAAAAGTGATGCAAAACCTAACCTACTAACCTTGAATTTGACATAGACTTACAGTCTTGCCAATTTCAAGTAAAATTTTAGATTGCATTATGAGAAATTCGAAGCATACTAGATGTAATTCATTTTAAGACACCTGGTAGATGAGTTGTTACGTGTAAAAAGCGTAATTAATATTATATTTTATTATGTGCATAATTCTTGGCGGCGTAAACGCTCCTTTATTTGAACGCGGTCGTTGTGCGAACGCAGCTTTATCAATTAGGTGGTAATCTGCTTTACCGGCAGACTGTAATATGTACCTAATTATTTTTAATAATTGCCGACGCGACGGTAATGTTGGCATTAAAGGGGAATATATGATACAGCGCCAATTTGACGTGAAGTTGATCAAAGGGTAGCCCTTGACGATAAGGAAAACCATTATACTAGTTGTGGTCAATTGCACATGAAAAATAAATTTCTTTAGGTCAGCTGTTTTCCCTAGCTGACGAAGGTATATTGAACCCACTTTCTGTGTTACCGTGAAAAGAAGTGGTTGTAGCAAAGTAAAACCTTATAAGGTATACCTTAAAGAGTAGGTGAAGCTAAGTAGTAAAGTCGCATTTTCATACAAATAAACAAATATGGCATTTTTACATCAAAATTATGTTGTCTGTTAATAATTTTTTAGTATTAATAATTAAACCTACTAAATTTTCAATCTCTAAAGAACAAGGCACACCAGTTGCTGAAAATTGTACGAAACATGGCAATTCCATGAGTTAGAAAAGGTTCAAATACTATTTGCCATAAGAGTAACCGAAATATAAAATGCAATATTTACTTTGGTAGCTAGGCAACAAGTAGGTATAATAGCTACTAGTTGCCTAGCTACCAAAGTAGATATTGCTTTTTATTATTTCCGTTACTCTTAGGGAAAATAGAATTTGAACCTTTTTCAGCTCATCGAATTGCCATGCTCAGTACAATTTTAGGCAGCCTGTATAATACTGAAATTAAGCGGTGAGAGTAAATAGGCTTTGCGTAATAGACAAAAGTAACTTTTTACATTCTAAAAAATTATATAGCTATACAAACTGAGGGAAAACAATAATTTTATTTCAAAAAGAATTTTTCGTTACTAATCGATGTAATGAATTTAGTGTAATTAATTGAAAACGTTTAGCTTAATTGTATTCTATCCAACTCAAGTTTTATTTTCGCTAAATTGGGATATTCACTTTGTCTTTAGGCAATCTGCACATCACAACTTAAAATACAAGATGAACTACTGCACTTAGTTAAATGTTAATGCAACATCTATCCACAAGTAACTTAAATTGATTAAACAGTGTTGATGTTATATATATTTTTCTGCAAAATGTTCATTTGGTTTCTTATTGAACTAGCTACGATATTCTACTCCCTTCCTAAAACATTTAACGTAATTAAATATGCATGTCTCTAAGATGATAGTTAAAATTAAGGTTTCGATTTGTACAAAATTGTTTCCAAGAGTGTCCTAACATAATTTTGCTCTTTTTATAGTTTAATACATAATTTTACAGTGAAATTTCATTCAAAGCTTTGCTATGGCGCTTGTGAAGAAACTGAGAACTTCACTGCAAGTGTAACTTTACTGTATAGAAAGAATTTCTTAAATTCTTCTATTTTCAACTAAATCGCCAATTTTAGTTGAATATTTACGACTTACCCTCGAGCTCATGGATAACTACAAAACTATAATTGAAGTACAAACTAGAGCACAATTGCGCCACACAGGATCTTGTTAGCTTAAGTTTGTTGGCAGCTAAATTAGAACAAACGTGGTTTTAATGATAAATTTCAACTTAAAAGACATTTTACGCACAAACAATATTCCTAAACTCTATTTTTTATTATATTTATTTTTGAGTTCGGGTTTATTCTAAAGATCAAAACAGGCACAGTTAAATAATTAACAGCAATGTGAAACTGTTTTTTCTAGATCGACAAATTACTCTGTAATTGAATTTGCTCTTTCATTCTTATGGAACTTCCAAAACTAAAACTGTTGATTAATTTTTACACAATTTATACTTATCTCTTTTTAATTTGGCTGACACTTGAGCTACTATTTTAAAATAATACAATTCATAATCATTTATTAAGACTAAACTGGTGCCAAAAAATATATATTCAGTATTCTAACCTCAATATCTCTTCTTTCACATCATTAAGGTATTACCACTTTTTAATTGAAAAGAGCATTCGTTTTCGTCAAATCGATAACATTTATGAATATGACGTCGTGCGATTGCAACATATGCGAGAACGGCATTCAAAAAATGTCCAAAAAAATCCATGCCATACAGATATTGTTTATGTATTTAAAACGTGAAGTGTCTCTTTTCGCGACCTATTTCCAGACTTTCACCAAGCCGATTTTTATAATTCTTTTTTAAAATAAAAGTAAGCACGAATAAAAAGCAATCTATTGAAATAGCAAATTGACTACAGTGGGCAATACTATAGTAGTGGATCAAGTATGCTCTCGAAGTCGGCCTGAGGTGTTCTGATAATTTTTGCAGTGGTCCACTCATCCACTGTACCCGCGATTAGGCCAAAGCAGTAACTTAGTGCAATGTGCAATCAGTGGATGCGTTCCAGCAGTTGTTTAAAATTTCAGTTACTCGTAGTTTGTCACCATGAAACAGGGCTTCTCGCTATGCTGTGGTTCAAGCCCCACCGTTGTGAGCCATATTGAAACAAGTCATTTGGTTGCCTCTCTATCGAGACGTTAAATTCAAGTAAGATGTCTCGTACGCCTCAGTACTTTCATAAATTAATTGCTGGGTTGTTTAACTAGCGTGCATGAAACTCTTACTTCGTCTCAACTCGTGGACAGAAAATCTCAATATCTGCCAAAATAGAAAACTGGTCTGCATTTGTAGCGTTTTCAGGGTTGAAACTGGCTTCAAACAATATGCATAAGAAAAGCCAATCTGATCACACAAATTAGTCTAGGATACAAACAAATAATTAACGCGCAATGGCTCGTGGCTACTCGCCTTTGTAAGCAAGCAATTGCAGCATAACTGTATCTGCAATACATTTATATCTAAACAACATTATAAATACAACGAAGTAACTGCCTTTGGTACGCAAAACTGCATCGAAATCCGCCATTCTGATTTTATTCAACTAACTCCGGCTTCGTAATTCAGATACGTTTTTATTTGTCTATAACGCTCATTGAAGTGACCGCTTATCGCTCAAACTGCAATCATTTCTTGTATAACGAAACTCTCGGACTGAATTGTGTCACCTACCTTTAACGGTGCGATGAGCAGAATTTTTCCATGCAGTACTGCTGACTGCCGGCTCTTTGTCAGCTGACGTCACCGCACCAAATTGATGCTACAAAATTCTTTGAGGACTTCGCAATTCGCATATCTGCTCTGTACACGATTAATAGAACACTTACTTCATATGCAATCACTGCTTTGTTGCACCCAAACACTTTTGGCAGCAAATTATGTTTGCTACACAGCTTCAAACGCTTTATTTAACTTGTCGTAGGGCAATTTAACACGGTGAGTCGCAACGGCATGAGCCCTTAACCCTGGCGGGTTTGCGACCAATTTTAAGTTTCCCAGGAACGCCGTCAAAGGATTCACTTTAAACGCTACACACACAAAATTAAAAGATGCACGCGTTACATCAGGACCGTACAAAAATTCAACTTAATTAACAGTGGAAAAGTATGCAACCAGAAACTGACTATACATGTAAATATTAAAATGAACGATCAAGGTAAAGCGACTGGATGCAAGTTTCATCTGTTGCTGTACATTCAATTTTATAGATGCATAATTTATAGAATATGTGATGCGCTGAACAGTTAATTTTGCGCTAGTATAAAATTTCAGCGCTAATTTCTGCCTTCATCGTTAGACGATCATCATTATCTCGCAAGCGCTACGTAGGGAAATGTTCTTACCGAATCTCCTACTTGCTCTGAATATTCCAGAAAAATTGTTTGCGCTTATCACTCAGGCTTTTTTCAAAAGTATTATCTACATATTCAGGGATGATCACTTTTTAAAAGAAGAAAATATAAAGAAAAACATGGTTACCATGAAAATGGACGGCATTTTTAATTCGATGATTTGTATGAATATGCAAAAAGAGAGAATCACAATTTCAGCAATATTTTAGAAAAATCTAAGAAATATTTGATATATAAATATAAAAGAGGAAATAGAAAATTGCTGTGTACGGAAATATCACACATTCCGCCATCTAAAATTTAATTTTCACGGGAATATCCCTTATGCATATTTAATTGGAAAGTTTTCATAGCAATTGTTATTAGGTAATATACCGGAAAATATCCGCTTATAACACTGTCATCACATAAACCGATTTTTTTTAATTTATGTTAGTTTTGTTATTATTTTTAATAAAAATGTGGTAATTCATATTCTTTTTTGGGTATTTCGCCACTCTGCAAATTAAAATTATTAAATAACGTATTAAATAACTGACGTTTCGAGGGACAATCTGCCCTCGTTGTCAACGAATAACAATTAAAAAGGAACAAGAAAACTTAGCTTTCTCACGGAGATTGAAAACCACCAACCTCCAATTATCTTAAAAAATGTTGTCTTTACTGTGTTTTTTCATTTACGATATTCCTATCAAAATATAACCCGTACATAAAAAAATTCCTATGGAAATATTTCAAGCACCTGTTATATTTCTACTTAAAATACGTAAATTCTAGTAATAATTTAACTTCCTTTTTTTGAATGAAATTTGGCTATACCAAAACGCTTCAAATTTAGATGGAAATTCGGACAAGATTAATAATGAAGCAAAACGATATACTTTTTTATACGCAGAGTGTTCTTCTGGGTTCCGAATGGATGCGGTTTAATTTTGGAGAACAAGATGCATCAGAAAGACTACCACAAAAACATGCGTGGCGAGATAATTACAACATAGGTGAAAGATCAACTATGTGCTGGAAGCACTAATGAGTTCATTACATGACAAATGTGTCGTGATAACCGACAATACGCCATATCATTCAATAGTATTTGATAAACCGCCCACTTCAAATTCTCGTAAACTCCAAATAGAGGAATGGCTTACACAAAATTGGGTTTCTTTCAACAAAATGACACACTAGAAAAAACTTATTTTATCAACTCTCGAAAATCAAAATTACATAAAAACATATTTAATCGAGAAACTCCTTACTTCCTACTTACCATTGTCAGTATAATCATATTAAAATGGTACGGGAATTTGCTACAACGTATTATAACAAACACGCATGAAAAGCCGAATAGCGCAGTTGGTAGAGCATTAGGTTTGCATTAAGCAGATCCTCGGTTCGAATCTCACGGCGGGCGGAATTTTCTTTCAATTTTTGGTGATCGGTATCGAGTTCGGTGAGACCGTTCACAGTTGGGTACCAAATTAACTGTGCTCTACTTAGAACCACAGACCTAAAAGATAGAGTAACAAGATCAACATATCACCAAGACACCTAACACAATGGTTTCTACGTAATCTCAAAAGGCGATCTCCAACTTTGTAACCTGTACCTGGCCAAGTTGAGCACTGCACCGCCAGCCATAAGCATACAAAAAAGCAGCATCTACACCTGTAGATAAAAAAGATTTCAGATACAACAACCCTGTAATGTTAGGCGCTTTTATAAATTAATATTAATATTTGAATTTGTAAAGAGATACCCTTTGCATCTACAATTTATTTTTGTACCTGCCTTTTGCATGAAAACTAATTTTTGTAAGCACAGGTAACGAGTTTTTCACCAGCAAGAAACTATAAGAGACTCTTCTTTTACACATTTAGCAACTCGGGGTTCATAAAATACAACACACAACATCAAATGGGTTCGTGGGTTTATCGAAGTGAACAATAATAAAATTATTTGAGCATCGAAAAGACAAAACTTTGTTTCAATTCCTGACCTTTACTAACTCTCATTTTTGCCAGCTTAATTATTATTATTGAGCTTAACATTACAATGACATAGGCGAACTAATTGAACACATAGCACAGAAAAAGTTTGCTAACATTATGCTCCATGCCACTGTTCGATAGCCTTTTGCAAATCGCAACATTTCTGCTCAAATGTCTCCAAAATGAAACTGCTTGAATCTCGAGCAAATTCAACTTTCTTCTAAGAAATTGTGTAAATTGCACCAAAGCAGGAAAAATTTGTACTAAGTTTTAATAAAATCACCGTACAAAAATGACAGCTATTTATTTGCACGTAAGTAATAAACAAATTATAACCAACGTCAAGTCAAAACAATCATCTTAAGCTCAAAAAGGACTCGGACCGAGCGAGGTTTCTCCGTCCAATTAAATTATCAAGTCTCCGAAAGTTCGACATCCTTCCTTTTTATACACTCAAAAAAACCAAAGGTTATAAAGCCATTAATTGGCTAAAATTGACATCAGCTTAAGAACAGTTGCAAAGGAACCCTTGAAATAAAGTACACAAAAGCCAAGTGCTAATTTCAAAAGCTGCTTAAACTAATTACACAAAGAGCTTAATTCTAAACACAAAACTAATTGTATCATTAACTTCAGCGCATCATGAAGCACAAATGTACCAAATCTCACATCAATACGAGCTCGTATCATGTCGAAGCGTTTTTAGCATGAATAGGGCTAAGCCCCATACAAAACCCAGATATGCTGCCTGAAACGTGGTTCCACAGCCTTGCTGCACGTGTGTGAATGTTATCTATGAAGGCGAAATTTTAGTAACCAAGGTCTTTACACCTAACTTGACGTGACCCTTACATCCTGAAATTTCGCACGAAATCGAAAAGTTTAACAGGTCTGCCAGTGAATAAAACATATTTGGTGCAATAATTGAACCGTAACAACTGCTAGGTATGTTCATAGCTTTCATGTGCACAATATTAAATTTTCTGTATTTGCAGCCTCCCCCCCACCCGCCCCAATCTTGAACATACATATGCTCCTCAGCTACAGCCCTTGAATCTTGCAGCTGCGGCTGCAATTTTGTTTTGCCGGCTAATTCGGTCTCGAATTGACCCCAGAGTACTTCCAATAGCAGCTTCGGCGTACACCAACGGCCCCATCTGCTTCGCTAGTGCACCGCGGTGTGTGGGATTTCTGGTCTTTGGGCCCCGTTTTACATGCACTTTAACCGTACGCATTGTATCTTTAGTTTCTTATACACGCAGTTAGAAGCGAGCTCTGTATCGCACAAAAACGTTTTATTCTGTGCTCACTAAAGCCAAGATGTGACCCTATACGGTTTATGGACCTTTGTGTGGCTGAAAATAGAATCTCTAAGCGTATTTTAGCTTGGTTTTGCTAAAACATAACCCCACATTTTTCCGGAATAACTTAAAATTTAAATAAATGTTATAAGTAACAAAGTTATATCTAAACATAGTTTTCAGATATAGGTAAAGTGCCTCTTACAGTGAAGTCTGGTGAATCAAACATTGTTTACCAGTGCAGTACATAATGGTGCGCATGTATACTAAAATTCAAGTCGTTATCTTTACATTTGTGGAAATTAACATAAAAAGAAAGAAGAAAAAATTGAACTTTAAGGCTCTTTAACTTCTTACTGGAGGGATTTTGTACTAAGGTATATTAGGTTTAATTGATTTATTATAACCTAAGATATCTATTACTAATCGCTGGGGAGGCAGTTCTGAGACACCCTGTATAGAAATTGTCCTATCTACCTGATTACCATATTTGTCTACTATAGCAAAATTATTAATCATATTCTTTATTAATATTTTTCACTATACAAATAACTAACAGGTACCTATGTATTAATACCTAATAGCTGTACCTATTGATGTGTATTAATTCCCATGTATTTTATAGAATATTTTAGTTTACATGTGAAACTGTTGCATTAAAAGAAATATATTTGTAATTTTTCAATAAATATATTTAGATATTGATAATTTTGTTACATAGTTATTGTAGCTCTTTTGTTGGAAATATAATCTCTAGGTGCTATTCTATATATCTAACAAAATTTCAGAATGTTTTCGAATATTTTTGATACCAGCAATTTTTTTAGTGACATGCAGTTGCACTAAAAGTTTCTTATATTAACACCATTCTACCTAAAACATTTTGTCGCAAAGGGATGAAGCCAGATTAAAGAATAAATAATTTGTACCGTAATTTAAAAACACTTTGACATTTCGTTTCGAGACGAAAATTTTTTAGACAGTTAACGTTACGTTTACTTCCTTTCGAGTGTGAGAAGCGTGAGGATTCCCGGTTAAGCAACCATGGCATCCTTAATTACGTAAATATTCATGGCGCAATTTGAATACGCAAATTAAAAATTTGAATAATTTCGAGTTTACATTTTAAATGGGCTCATTTACGTACGCTCAAATCTACAAACAATAATTAAGGAAATTAAACTAAATCCGCGGTGGGGAGGAATTCATTGCGGAGGCATTTAAAAAGAGATTTAGAACATACGTCCATCACGGAACATGTTGCTATAACAATTAAATCGAATTACCGCGCAATTAAGCGAAATTGCCGCATATCTCATTTGTTCTTGTTCGAAAAAATTAATTCGCGTAATTGCCATTGTAATTCAACATATTTGTGGAAATTCTAGAGAAATCGTAAAGATTATCTCGCGGCAACAGGATGTCGAGTGAACGCTTTGAGCTTCTTTATTAAAAATTAACTCCCGGCCTGGCAGGCGGCTATTTTTGAACAAAATAAAAACAGTAAGCATCCAACGCTCCCGGGGATCTGCTAATGTATTCCGCAAGTGCATGATTTATGCGTTTGTTTATTGATCATCATAAATCAGTAATAATTGGCCCCAATCCGCGGGTCGAACGCTATTCGTATGCGAGTATATTCATAATTGTACCCGTATATGTAAATTAGAGAAAAATGTAGGTATCCGTGGAGAACTACTGTGGATGCATTTAAATTTATAATTCAAACAGTAGTTGCCATTTGCATAAATAATTGCTCGGCCCTCTTTATTGTTACTCGTGTTCTCAACAATAATTTATTTTATTGCATCCTGGTGCAACTGAAGTTGCGTCTAAAATCTTTTACTGCAGCTGTACAAAAAATTCGTCAATATTCAGCATGCAGAAGCTCACCCATAATTGAATAATTGCGTTCATGTAGGCTCATTTCAATGCCAGCTTGGGCATCCGCACAAAAACTAGCCGAATGGCAATGAGCCAACGATAACTAACTAAATCAGCCTGCTGTAAGTCAATATCGGGCATTTTCATAAATGTTTAAAAATTTGTTTGTGCTTTGCCGGGCATACGAATTGCGCCATTGACGGTCGCATTCTTCCATCTTTCGTGCTTTTGTCGCCCAAGTGCAGCTGCGATACTCGAGATATATTTTCCAATGCAAATAAGGACACTTTGCGGTATCGCTGTAAGTAATTTTTCCAAACTGTTGACTTAAACAAGAATAGACAGGTTCGAAGTTAGAATCTCTCGAAAAATCTTGCAGATATAATTACCGATTTCTAGACGATCTTTATGCTTTCATTTCCAATCTTAGATGCAATGGTTACCACAATGCATGAAAAATATGTAAGTCCACAGGTCATACCTTCGAAAACATCACGAATGTCGATATGAACTGTATCATTAACATTTTCCCATCGTTTTCTTTTCGTGTAAGTTTAAAAAATATATATGCTGGGGTTATTATCAAGTATTGTCGAATTGCTTACTCAAACAATAACAAGCATCTACGAAATTTAATAAATTTTCGTTTCCTAGCGTTAGCTAAACGGCTTGTAGACACGGAATGCAAAATGTCGTAAACCGAATGAATGACACTAAATAGCATAGAGTGCTTTCCTCCTATATAAATATAACCCTTCGTCAGTTGCATTAGTGGAGAGTTGCTTCTCGGCGGACAGATGAACTATCGCTTTCTCGAAAGTGTAATTAGACATTGTGCTTCTTCCGTTTCTGTTTTAGAAAATTGGAATTGCTTTATTACCCTCTTGCTAAAGCCGGACGTCTTCTTGGTGAAAGTGTCAAGTCGCTATTGGCCAAGCGCATTACGTCAGCCAGATGATTTTATTACTTGTCTCTTTTCTGCAGGTGGTCAATAAAATTTACTCTATCCTTGAACAGCCTTTGCTATTGTTCCAAAACGTTTTACGGATCCCACAGTTACCCTAGTAGCACCCGCTGTTCACAGATGGCGCAAAGTCGCCGAGATTTTAGTTTTAAATTGCATGTTTATACCAGCGCACATAAATCAAACAAGTAGAGACACTCACTGTCGGTTCCTTTGATGTCAAAATACCGATTTGGATGACCTTGACGGCTCCTGGGGGAAACTTTCCGATAATACTAACAGATGGCTCCACTACTTTATCACATATGATTGGTAGCATAACCAGTAACTGGCTCTGATTGGTAGAAATTTGTGCTGCCATCTGACAATCAAGCTTAGAACTACTCTCCGAGTTACTGTCCCAGGCAGTTTCAGGTTTCAACATTTGGCATATAAATGTCTCTACTTGTTTGATGTATGTACGCTCCTTATACATTGCAATTGCGGATGCAAATCGTCACTTGCGACACTAACTATCCAATTTATGACACTAATTACTAACTGGCGCATAGTGTTGCACCACAATAAATTAGTCACCCGCTGATTCAAACTGGATAGCTTATCGATCTGAAGTTGGACTACTCTTAAACGAGGAATAGCAGAGCCTTAGCTAGCTCAAATCCTCGGCAGAATAGCATGAATAAGGACGACTCAGTAATTCTTAAGGTTACCAAGAAACATAAAAAAACGAACAGGTTCACGAGGGGTCGTAAGTATAGATACACAATAGAATATAAACCAGTAACAGTAGATAGAGTTTAATTTTACCAACCAATATCAACAATTAACAATCGTAATGAAAGCTGGAGGCTCAATAACAGAATTAAAAAAACAACTTAGGTAAAACCTGACGCGTTATAGATGTAAACAACAAATAATTATGACAGGAATCAACCCAAATTATAAGGTCACAATTGATAATATATATTGTTATGTCTTGGTACAGGGGTTTAAAATCAGATTAATAAGGTTAAAAGAATACAGTATTAAAAATTACAAAGATGAATTTAAGTATGAAATGGATATCAAAATTATTAAAATGTATTTGGCAAAGAAACGAAATAGAATTTAAAATTCAATTGAATGAAGCTACATAAGAAACAGTAGGACTTTAACATAATTTAATTTATCTGAAATGTTGGACTAGGATATATATGCTAAACTAAATCACTAAGGAGATATTTGTTTATCAGCATGTTAAAATAATTTGATACAAAAACATGTAATACAATTTGTAAGCGGTTGAAATTAGGAAAATAAACTCTTTATAAAAGTTTAAAAGCTGTTTGGAATATAAAAGGGTTGCGAATCGAAAAAAAAATGGCGTGGTGAAAACAAAAGTAAAATGTTCAAAGATTAAAAGATGTGCAGACGATATGGATGAAGATAAAGGATATGGTGAGAATACCAAAGTAATACAGTTACAATCTACAAAAGTAAATTTCTGGAAGGGGATGCTGAACTGAGTTTATTGTGAAATTACATTGCATAATATGAATTTGATAACAAGGAGTGGTTTTTACTGGAAGTGGTTTACATCTAGATTGTTAGCAGAGTGAGCTTTTATGGGGTGGATAGGAGGTTTTCATCTAAAGGAGTGCTAATTCGACAAGCTTGTCATTGAAGTGACATCTTATAACTTGAATCTAGTTGAGGTTAGTGATACCAAGCCGTCAGAGACTTGAGGATTTTGGTAGGACGACGTGCATGGTGTTTGCTGCTGGCACTTCTGGAGAGAATTGGTAGGTGTCTTGTCGTGTTTTGGTCAGGAAGTCTTTGAGGATCTAGGTTTTTTTGCGGAGTTCGTGCAGGCATTGGTTTGGAAGTTGGAAGAGCTTGGTGAGGTTGCTGGATGCGTTGGGCTTAGAAGAGGAGATTGTCGAGTCCAATAACAGGTGACAGAATACAGGTATTTAAATAAAAACTGAAAAAATATAGAAAGAGTGAAGTGAGGTGATTTTAATTAAGGGAGTACTTACCATTTGATATTGTCGAATGACAGAAATGTAACGCGAAAGTATTTGTAATTAATTTTGCACTAAAATAATTTGAAGTGTCAGGTGACAGACGTACGAGTTGTCATAAAATAAAAAAATCAAATTTCAGAATAGAAACAGTCTAGATTATAAAGAATCCGACCTGTGTTTCACGTCAAGTGTTCTTCTACCGGAGCTAGCAGTTTAATAATCTTGATACTCCATAATTATAAAAGGGTAAATGAGTTAATTAACATTCAATTTTAAAAAGAATTGATTGAGAATAAACTAAAGTAACGTTTAAGTCAATTATAACAGAACATAGGCGTTACAACGTAGAATTATCACTACAATATGTTACATTAAGTTAACATCTATATAAAATACCATGGAAATATTTTAACAATTTATACTCATAAAAGAAGCGCACCAACCGTCGCCATGCAAACTGGTTGAAATTAATTTGCCGAACGGTCATGGTCAAACCATACTGACAACTGCATAGCATCTGTACACACTATATGCGTATTTTAGTAGTTCCTTCATTGAAACGCATTTGCGTCTGATAAATAGCTAGTAAATTACTTGATTCGCGTCTGTATTTAATACCAAAGCCCTTTGTTAGATCTACGCGCAACTTATTGTTGGCAAAGTTGCTTTTATCGACAATACAAAACCACTGAATTAGGCAATTGTAGTATGCACTTACTGCTAGGTTTTGGAAAGCTCCGCCATGGTGTCCTCAGGGTTGTATGCTGCCAAAAGGTGTTTTACAGTTCGAGTCACGCCGGAATTCTATAGCCAAAAATGGTTGCGGGGAGCGGCCTTCGGTACAGAACAATAGGAGAAATTTTGCAGGTGCCTTGAAATCAGTAAATTACCTCCATTCAGTACAAATGAATGAGAAGAAAAAGCCGCAGAAAGAGAGAGGCCTAATTACCATGTTAATTATTCGAAAACTAAATAATTTAGAAAATCTTACCCTATGTTTACAAGGGGGCCTTAAGAAACGCTTCCAAGGCTTCTTTAAGCGTGTTCAAGCGCTTGTTTGCATAAAACACAAAGTATAGCTAAAATGCACAGCCTACTCTGGAAATCATAAGTGACGAAGCCTAATACAAGTTATTAGCGATTCCTCGCATTGGCTGTCTCAACCAAAAGCTGGCGTGAGAAGGACGAAACTCAAATTCCAAAAGTCGAGGAACGCTCTTATCGCCAATGTTGTCCAAAATAAAATTCCCTTGCGGCGACGTTCGAAAGAAAGAGATGCGAGAGTGGTTAGTTATATTAGAGATGCGGGGTGTTACAAAGTTTTCAGTTTTATAATTTTCTGTGCTGCTTTTATGAGTCCTTTTGCGTGATAATTTATGACACTGCATATAGTCTGGTGTTTGCTACAGTTTGTTTGGTGGGATTTTATTCCATTTAGTCCCAATTAATGCGTTTATAGCTGTTTCTTCTTTTACAATTTTGTTTTCTACGTCTTCTTCCACCTCTTCAGTGTTTGCAATAATCAAACCTTTTTATATTTTGTGGATGCCTTCGTCCTGTCTTCCCCTATCTGTAAATTATTTGCTCATGTTCATGTAACTGGGCACACATAAAGTTTATACATTTAAACCCTATTCCTCTATTCCTTTCCAACTTGCTCAACATATAAATAATATCACCTCTGTCCTGAGCAAAATTTGGCCCGCCGCAAACATTGGCGTGTGTAATGCATTCTCATTTATAGGAATACCGAACCCACCAAATGTTTTGCACTAGTTCAAGGCTTGTTCTGCATATAGATTGTACAGCACAGGGGAAAGTGTACATCCTTATTTTAAGCCTTTTGATATTGTCATCTTCTTCTTCTCCGTCGTTTTTTGTCCCGAAGAGTCGCGATCATACTTTTAGGAATTCCCTCTCCTTCGGTAACATTATGCGCTATTTATTACCATGTTCTCTATTATGCGATTCTCGGTTCTCCTGTTTTACAACCCTATTACCAACCTTCCAAATACTGTTGACTCAATGCTTTGAAGATCTTCCTCTTGCTCGTGTAACTTCCATCACGGGCATATACAATTTGAGACAGTTAAGGTGGTAACTAAGTAAATGGGAACATATAAATGATAGAATATTAAAAGTAATAATAGAAATTGAAAGAAATAACATAATAACAATGATAATAAACTATGCACCAGGAGAATCCGACAAGATAGAAGTAAAGAACCAATTCTGGACGCAACTACAACAAACAATTGAAAATTGCGAAGGTACTTTGATATTACTTGGAGACTATAATTCAAGAGTGGGGAATGAACATAAGAAATGGCAGGGAGTAATAGGAAAGCACGGAGAAAACACCATAAACAAGAACGGAAGAAGACTATTACAATTCTGCATCGACAACGATTTGATCATAAACAATACATTTCATGAACACAAATGGATACATAAAATAACAAGAGAAGTACACACACGCAATGAACGCTCAATAATAGACTATATAATAACATCTAGAAACTATAAAAAGGAAATAAAAGACGTCAGAGTTAAAAGAAGCTATGAAGCAGGTACGGACCACTATCTACTAGAGGCTAAAATTAAATCGAACAACATAATAAAGAATATAGAAGAAAATAAAAGTAGTGATATAACAGAAAAAATTAAGAGCTTTAAGCTACGAGACCCACAAATCAGGTATGAATATGTAGAAGAGACAGAAAAAGAAATAGATAAATATAGCAATTATGAACAAATAACAAACCTGGAAGATAAATGGGAAAGATTTAAAGAAACATTACTAAAAATAGCAAGAAAAGTATGCGGATACAGTAGAAGCAGAAAAAATAAGAAACAAACAAGCTGGTGGAGTGAAAATATTAAGAAAGAAGTTAAGGAAAAGAAAAAACTATGGAAAAAGTACTTACAAAGTAGAAAACAACAAATACATGAAAGCTACAAAATGCAAAGAAATAAAGTTAAAGTAATGATTAAAGAGGCAAAAACTAAATCTTGGGAGGAATTTGGTAGGAAAATGCAAGAAAACAGTGAAGTAAACAAAAAACTATTTTATAGAACCTTAAGAAGTATGAGAAAACAGAATGGAATATCACTCAAACAAATAAAGGACCAGCATGGAAATATTATAACAAATGAAGGGAAAATAATGGAAAGATGGCAAGAATATTTTACAGAGCTATTAAATAGCGAAAGTACATCAGAATACGAAAGTGGAAGTAACTATAAAAATACAAATGAAAAAGAAAAGGAAGAGAATAATATAGAACTGGAAGAATTGGAAGAAGCACTATGTAAGCTAAAAATAGGAAAAGCAGCCGGATGTGACCAACTAGATGCGGAACTGCTAAAGTACCTTGGATCAAACGGGAGGAAAGAACTATTAGAAATATTAAACATGGCCTGGGAAACTAAAAGGATACCGAAAGAATGGAATATAGCAACAATCCTACCGATATATAAAAAAGGCGACTCGAAGAACTGTGAAAACTACAGAGGAATATCACTACTATGTGCAGGATTGAAAGTTTATGAAATAATATTGGAAAATAAATTAAGACGGAGGTTGGAACCAAAACTAGCAGACGCCCAAAGTGGATTTAGACCAGCGCATAGCGTACAAGATCATAATTTTACACTGCAACAAGTAACAGAAAAAGCGCTAGCCAAAAATGAGCAAATACTTCTAGCATTCTTAGACATGAAAAAAGCATTCGATATGGTGAGCAGGACAGGAATTTGGCAAGTCTAAAGAATAAGAATGTAGAAGAGGAGCTAATAGTGGTAATACGAAGCCTATATGAAAATACGCTGAACCAAGTACGAACGGGAAATAGAACTACAGGAACATTTAGAAACAATGACGGAGTGAGACAGGGAGGGGTATTAAGCCCACTACTATTTATAAGTGTTATGGATGAAGTGATTAAGAAATGCTGGGAAAAAACAAAAAAGTACAATGTAGGGTACAGAAATATGCAAACAGTGAAGGTCGAAGCATGCGTTTTTGCAGACGACATAGTACTAATAGCAAAAACAGAAAGAGAACTAGAAAATAACATAAAAATTTGGACTACAGAGTTAAAGAAATATAATCTCGTAATAAACACGGAGAAAACAAAAGTGATGGCAGTAACAAACAATAAGATAAATATAAATATAGACATAGATGGAAGTAGAATAGAACAAGTAGATGGGTACAAGTATTTAGGAATAATGCTAAATGATAAAGGAACACAAGAAGATGAGATTGGCGCCAGAATAAATACAGCAACCAGAGTATATTATGCACTATATAAAAACTTTCTGAATAGAAAGGAGATAACAACAAAAACAAAAATGGCTGTGTATCAAACAGTGTACCTTAGTTATTATGTATATAAACATCTTTTTTATGATGAAATAAACTTACCTACCGATCCTAACGTACGGGGCTGAAAACTGGGTCCTGAACGAAAGCCAAAGGAAACGATTACAGGCTGGCGAAATGAGATATTTGAGGAAAGTACTAGAAGTGAGAAGAATGGACAAAAGAAGAAATGACGATATCAGGCATGAACTAAAAGTAAAATCATTGAATACCGAAATAGAAGAGAAGAAACTGAAATGGTGGGGGCATATGACAAGAATGAAGGAGAACAGGCAGGTAAAGAATATATGGGAGGCAAGAAAAATTGGGAGGAACCGAAGGGGACGACCAAGGAAAGTGTGGAACAACAGTGTGAGCGAGATCTTAGAGAAAAGAGGAAAAACATGGACCGCGGCGAAGCAATTGGCCAGAAACAGAAAGGAGTGGCGTAAATTCATAGAGGGAAACTAACCGCTAAAGGAAATATACCTCGACACCTTCGGGTACAAGAGGTCATCGATTATGAATGAAAAAGATGAATGAATGAATGAATAAGGTGGTTCTTTAATTTATCGTAATATTGCTTCATTCATTCTTATGACAGTCTATGGTACGAGGAGAATCATCCTCCAAGCCCATATTTCAAACACACCAACTTTTCTCATATCTGATGTCTCTAGAGCCCAGGAACTTTTGTCATCACACAACTTTTGATCCCCTTGGAACTCCCTTCGCCACTTTTAATCAATGCTCCAAGATATACAATTTGATGTTTTACTAAGCACTGCATAGTCTGTGTTATATCTGGTTTACTTTTGTATTTTCAATGTTTTGGCTTAAGTTACGTTTAGATTGTAGTCTTTTCTTTCTTCTTCTAAATGTCCATTTAGTTCTGAGGGTTTCTCTACACTATTTGCAAAGAAAATTCTGTCGTCGGCATATCGTAACCTGGTGATTTTAACTGCACCTATCGAGTTTGGTTCTAACACAACTTGGGCCTGCCGATTTCTCGATTTGTTATTTCTACTTCCTTTTAGGCCTGTTTAAAAATATTTCTTATTTATATCCGTTTATTGCGTATTACGGCATAATTACACTTCCATTCGCTGCTTTCTTAGCTTAGTTTTCGAATTACTCTCCATGACTCTTCATTATCGTTATAGGCAATTGTATCACTTACATTTCGGCATACGTTGTCCCAATATTGATGTCTTCGCCCCTCTTTAATTCAATATTTCCAGGCTTCTATGCTGATCTGATATAGTTCCTAAAGCTTTTCTAGTTGCTCTGCCTATGCTAATTCTCGTTCAGTTCGTATACCTTATTTGACGTTTATTTCCTTATTGTTCATCTTCTACTACCCTTCTTATTGTGGTTTGTCCTCAATTTATAAATATTCCTACTACCATGTGGTGGTCAGATCCGCATTGCGGCTGTCTCATATCTTTTATCATCAACGTTCTTTCAGATCGATAACTGATTTCAGTCCCTTTCTAACTTTCGGAAATTTTTCATTTTCGAAGTGTTCTACTTATTTCTGTCTTTACATTTCCATCTTGTGCTTTGATTCTTCTTTTGCGACGTTTCCTTATTTTTCCTTCAATGTGTCTTCCAAACATTGCATCAGTCTGTCTTTTTTGTTTCTTGTAGATTATGCTTATAGTTCTCCTCCTGTGACCCTTTCTTTCATTCTCATAAGATAACCATCTCAGTTGCCTTTTTTGTACCTATTGAATTTATATCCAATTCCTCCCTGTATCTTTCGTTTCTTGTTCTTTTTCTTCGAGTATTTTCTACTGCTTTCCGAAGAAATCCTATCTCCATTAATATGCTCTTATATTGCTTCGCTGTTATCGATGATTCACTATAGTATCAAATTTTTGTGGTTACCATTTTTTGCAAACTCTTACTTTTACACCCACTGCTTTCTTGCAAATAATTTTCTTTTTCAGATTTGGAGATGCATCACTGAAATACTCGTAGTTAAATGTTTGAAACTGCTATACCTACATGTTTTCCTTTCAAGCTTATATTGTACTTTACGCCATCTAGATCTCGGTTGAGCTGTAGCCATCACTGAGATTATTTCTTAGTGCTATTTTTGGCCTGCCTTTCTTCCTAGTACCTGATATTTCTTTTGCCCCTTTTTTCGTATATGGTCCCATTACCCGAACTTTCTCTCTCTAAAACTTCTCTACTACTTTATTAATTATCATTTATGTTCTTATAACATAGTTGCGCACCCTATTCCGTAAGATGAATTAAGTTAATGACTATCTTAACATACACACGGCTGGGATAATTCAAGGATTATAAAAAATTATTTTCATCTAGTATGGCTATGGAATAGTTCCTAATTTATGAATGCAACTACGTTTACACTTTTATGTCAAACTTGACATTTGATCTTTATGTTATTTATAGTTTCATTCATAAAGTAGAAACTATTCCATAGCCATACTAAATGAAAATAGTTTTTGATCATACTATATTTATTTGTATGTCGTACCCTTTAGTTTTGTATGAACTTTCGTACCTTTCAATATTCCGGCCATTTCTTTCTCTACTTCGCCGGTCCTGATTTTATTCTACTTTTAAACATTGTTGCACTCTCTTGCCTATCTATTACCGAACGTAGATATTTAAAATTGTATACATTCTTTATTTCTATATTACTAATTTGGAGGAACCCATTCGCCTCCTCATTACATTCCATATAATAATAATGGTGAGGCACCAACACCCCATGAAGGAGCTTGGCCTTACTTCTTATTTCTATTCATCTTCCTTCTTTGTCTGGCTGTAGCTCCCACCCAGGCGGTTAAAACTTCCTATACTTCTGGTCGTGCTTCGCCTGTAAGCTCTGTATCGTCTGCAAAAAGTAGGGCTGTTGGGGCCTTCTTTTTTTATGTTTATGTTATCCATAACTGTCGGAAACAGGAATAGGCTCAACGTTGATTCTTGGTGTAGGCGAAACATGACTAAGAATGAGTCACTTATTGCAACTGTGTTTTTAACCCTGATGAATCAATCTCTATGCATGTTTTGAATTAGCTTAACGTATGGGTATGGTAATTTTCTTTTATATAGACATTTCCAGATTAGATTCGGTCCAACGCCTTTTCTAAGTCTATAAATACCAAAAGAGCAGCTTCTGCTTCTCTTTGCTTCTTTTTTTCTGGGGTATTTTAATAGTATATATTCCATCGCTTGTTTCCCTACATTTCTTGAAACCATTTTGTATATAACGAAATAACACAGCTTTTTTTCTACTTATTTGGTATTCTGGGTTTCGTAACTATTCGGTGTGTAAATTTTGGCATGAAAACAGTTCTCTAATCACCCAGGATTTTTAACGCTACGATAAGCACTCTGTCTAGCTCCTTTTCAATCTTCAATTAACATAGCGCGTATTTTACAGCTGTTTCCATGTATTCTTCACCATCCTCGGTAATTACTCTATCATCTCTTATGTTAGTTATACCTTCATGTTTTTTCAAGGTAGTCTCTGTTTCTTGCTCCTGCATTTTGTTCTAAGTCACCTTTGATACACATCACCACTCGTAGCTTGTCGGTCTCTATTTGTATTTTTAGCTATGCTAAAAATATAAATTTTTTATTTTCTGATATTCAATTCTAGATACAATATTTCCAGATATTTTTCTTATCAGAAGCTATATCTGTTTTGAGTATCTTTAGTTCTTAGCATCTTTAAAGGCTTGCATGTATCCTGTACTTTTGCCACACCTTAAAAACATTTGCTTTCCTTTGAAACGCCTCTTTGACTTTTGCATTTCACCACCACGTATCTTTCTGTGTTTATTTTTGCTTATTTTGCTTTGCATCGCATCTGATTTATAATTCCAACTTCAATCATATGCCAGATTTGGTCTATCGTCGTTTGGCTCCAGGTTTTGCCAATTTCGAAAAGTATTAGTAAAATACGGTCCTTCAAACTTTTTCCTTCTTCTCGTAGCAAGTCCCATATTACTGTGCACTGTTTTTTCAATTGCAATAACCATTTATTACGCTTTCTATGTATTCACTTTCATATTTGTCTTTGTTTGGCTTTCATTACAAGCTACCAGATTCTGTTATATCTTTTCCTCTGACTCTGAAATGTTAGCATGTTATTTGCGAAAACAATTTCTCCTAGTTTCCGATATACAACTTTATATCCTTTTATTGCTTTCTAACCTTCGTTTGTAATATATTGCCTTGTAATTCCATCTCTTTGTGGAAGCCGTAATGTAAGCCTTCCATTGTAATTTCCAAAGTGTCACCTATGTTCCAAATTATAGCAAATTGTTTGCCCGAAACACTTTCCTCTTGATTACATTATTATCGTTTAATTGTTGTTATCGTGTAATAATTAATATTTCCCTTATTCTTGTCTTGCTCCTGTTTTATCTCACCACCATCCAGTAATTTTTGCAAACACTGCTTCTATTTAGTCATTGTATTATCTTCCATAGCTAACAAAGTGCCCTCTTTACTCTTGATGCTCTTTAATATCATCCTCGAATACGAATACGAATAGGTATGAATCGAATAAATAATGGCCGCATTTCTCCACCGTTCATATATTAACAAATACATTTCATCTACAAAATCGACGTAAAGCAGTATTTTTTTAATAGATTTTACCAAACTAAACAACCAACACTTTCACAAAGGTTAGAATAGGAACTACCTGTGACAAAAGCTTTATAAGGTCATCATATTGACCTTTCTGATCTTGACAGCATTAATAAAATAGCAACAGGAACCATATATTAAGTAACATTACAACATAGATTATGAAAAGTTATAGAACCAATCCTAATATGGCTATCCCGATCGAATATCAACCGAGATCGTTATTACAGCCGAAGCTAATGTATTAATAATTACATAAATACAAGTTTCATATATGTTGCAAATTTGACAAATTTATTTTCTGTATCTAAATGAGCTGTTCATACATGGTGCTACCTGAAGAGGACATTTTTAGAAGCGCGAATGTGCTAGCTCTAGCCATGTAGAACCCTAGGATTATATACATTTTACTAAGTGGTGCATTATAACTAATACAAGTACGAATTGTGCACTCTTTGGTTATGTTCTTCCAATGTTCATACCGTTACCAAATAAATGAATGAACAAAAAGGAAATTTTAGAACATCGCTTCAATAAAGTTGAAACATGAATAGGCAGCTTCAAATTTACTAAAAATAGATAGTCTACTGATATGTTATCAACTTTTATTCTTTTATTTTACCCTATATTCTAAAGAATTATTTTCTCTATTTATACACAATATAATATTACTCCTTAATAATAGAAAAATAGTTTTCAAAATAATGTAAAAAGTTGTCGCGAAGAAAAGGTTGTAGATTTTCAGATAATACTGTTCTAATTCGTTGACATCTGGTAGTCATTTTGATGAGGAGACGTACTTCCAGATCTGAAATCAAAAGAGAAGAAATATCAGTAAAATCACGTCGTGGCTTAAAACATTACACGAAAACTCAAAACAATTGATATACTATGTCTTATTTCGACCAATATTCATACGAATATTAAAGCTGCCGGTTATTTCACTTTGTTACCTGGCCAAGAATTTTTATTCATTCGATCAAGAAGCTAAAGCTCTGTTTCAGTAGAAATCGTCAGTCAACTTTTTTCTTACACTTGCATCTGCATATGTCAAACCTGCTATAACTTGTGTTTACTTGGAATGTAGGAAAACAGTGAACAACTAACAGAACAATCGATTTTTAATTCTCTATGATGTTGTCGCTGAACGTTCAACAAATGTGCTCGCATGGTGGGCAGATCAGCTGTGTAGAGAAGATATAGAAGAGGCCCCAGTACGCTACCCTGAGGTACACCAGATCGGATTGGGTAAAGTCTACTCAATTTGGTGGTTTACTGGGCTTCATAATTAAAATTACTTGGCCAACTTTTCACTACGCCTGAAAGTTACTCAGCCTCAGGACGGCATTGTAGATAGTTGTTAGCATAACTATGCCTCTACGCGAAAGTTCCTTAATAAGTTGACCCATCATTAGATCAAAGTCAGACGCCTTTTTTTATTTAGTTTGGTTTTAATCATCTGTTTGACTTCCTTGACAGTGAATAAGTCGGGTAATGGAGACATCTGGTATGGAGTTTCTAGTGCATTCTTGATTGTCGATTCTGCTTCAGAAGTATTTGACCGGACGACAACGTTATTACGGTAAAACATAAAGACCCTATAATTGCTGGGGAAATTCTACAGAAAAATCTAAATGATGTACAAAAATCGGCCAAAATGTGAAAAATAAAGGAATCGAAATCTTTTCATGTTAATTTCACAAAATGCAGAGGAAATACACCGCAGGTCTTCATGCATAACAAACCACTGCCGCAAGCTACAGAGGGAAAATACCTGGCAATGCATATGGACGAGGGTCTAACATGGAAAGAGCAAATATGGAAAAAACGGAAATAACTCGGATTAAAATTTAGCAAACATTATTGGCTTCTTGGGAGAAAGTCCAAATTGTCCCTACCCAATAAACTTCTGGTTTATAATGTAGCTTTCAAGCCTATATGGACCTATATGGTACAACTGTGGGGTATAGCGGCCAATGCCAACATCCAGATCATAGAAAGTTTCCATTCAAAAGTGTTACGTACTATGTGCGACGCTCCTCAGTTTTTAAGAAATGCAGATATTTTGAGTGATCTAAAAGTGGACACAATGAAAGATACCATAGTGACGTTCAGTGAAGGATATATGAAGATATTAAAATACCATTGTAATTATCTAGCAATTAATCTTCCCGACATTAGTAAAAATGTCCAAAGATTGTGTAGAATTAAGCCACTTGACTTGCATATAGATTTACGTAGTAGCTACTGTTACTGTTGTATATTATGTAGTACCAACTACTATGTAGTCGACGAATACACATTTTTGTAAGAAATCTCGTAGTTAGTTTCAGTTGATACTAACTCTCATGTCTGTTCAAGTCACCCATCCTCAAACATCAATTTTGCTTATTGTAGTTTATACAAATTTCAAATAATAAATAACTCTTATAAAAATGTGGTCATATAAAAAATTAGGTGGACAACTAGAAAGTAATATTTTTGTATAGTACTGGATTTTCCAATTATGCAAAATTATATTATGTACTTTACTTCTTATACAATTAATTATTTCTTTAATAAAATATAGAAACATCTATAAAAATGAAGGTCAAATCAAGTAGAATAAATAAACGAATCGTTCAGTTGAAAGCTTACATGCACATACAGTGCACAATAAGTTATTATCACAGCAAACTGATCACTGGGTTTTAGTAAAAATCCGACTTTGATCAAGTCCGGGATTGTTTACTTCACCGCAAACGCAAAGGGTTTCCCAAGTCGATGCGCATAAAGATTGCGGTCCGAAGGCCAAGAAATCTGAATAAATAATATATGCATGCCGCATAGGGAAATTATGAAGCGAACTGAACTTCTCTGCATCTGCAAGGGCGGCAAGTTCAAAGCCGCGATTTTGGATTAGATTGTTCCGCGAGAGGCGTTCGGTGCGCTGGTTACGTGACAACGTGGTAGTTTATGTCTTGTATAACCGTCCTACTGGAATTTTAAACATACAAGAGCCTCCTACACAACACTTCTCAATTCTGTGCAAGGCCATGATTACATGCACTACTAAAATTTCAAATTGGTCCATTTAAAATTATATAGAAAAAAACTAAAAATATAGGATATCAGCAGTGAAAAGAGCGATGGTGTATTGTCTGAATCTTTTGACTTCTCTGAAATATTTTCAAAACAATGCTTGCCCTCAACTAACATAAAATTTGCCTCAATCTTCTTTATTTTTTGGCGCCTTTTTTAATAACAGTTGTTATTGCAGATATATAAAAATTTCATAAAATATGCATCGGTAACAATTTCTCATCACTCTTCTGTCGTTTCTATAAAACTACTGTAACCGTGACTGAAATTCTCTCTACTTCTTTCCGGAAAGTCCCGAATGTTTTTGAAGTGTCTGCGAGCACTTATCAGATCAGAAATAATAACGCGTTTACAGTATCATCACAACAATGTGAGAGCCAATATTCACAGTGACTGCTGTACACCATGTCAAAAACTATTTTTAAGTGTAGAACTATTGACAAATTTTGAATTGAACGTAAGGGGACACCTGAAGATTATGAAGCGTCAGAGTATAGTTCAAAAATCACTACCAACAAAATATGCTAAAGGAAATTTAAGTTTTGGTTTTACAAAAGCAATAGTATATGAAGAAGAAAGGTATTAGCGTGTTTTTTGTAGGAAAATGTGTGCTTGCTGATAGTATGAAACCCAACAAACTTAAACGACATTTAAAAACACTTCAAAAGTTGTTCTTCGTAACGCCACATTTTTTTTATGCGTTACTTTTGTATTTCGCTCTTCGATGCAACCCTCATCTTTAATTTTATTTTCCGGGCACACCTTTCCGGCAGAGCATGCAAGAATTTGTTTTTTCCGAAAAGTTCTCGACCTTCGATAAAAGATACCTGGATAGTATATTTGGCGAGGGCAACTGTGCTCGCAAACATGGCTTAATCGAGTAGGCGATTTAGCTGCGGAGTCCTCCTGAATACACGTTAAGCCGATTTCCATCAGGTGAAATTTTTCTTTTATTTTTTTTATTTTGACTAATTTTGTGGTACTTAGGATTGTTCCTGCGGCTTGTATTTGTAGCCTGATTTTGTTGCTGCTGTTGTTGCCACCACACCACAATATGTTCTCATCTATGAATCTGCCGTTTTGAGGCGGTTGTAATTCATAATATTTGCAAGAATACAGAGTCCTGTTGCAGCCTCCGCAAAAGATCACTTCCGCGGCCGTTGGTGAAGACGTCGTAATAGTAAGTGCATGTTACCTTAATTTCAGCGATGATGTGTGGATTTAGGGCGTTAGTTCCTATAATATTGCGTGTTTAAAATGCGAAGGCCTCCGAATCTAACAAACCTCACGCTTTAATGATATAATAGTTTTTTGTCAAACGCTAAAAGGCGTTTTTATCACTTAGAAAATGCTGAAATTGTGTATGCACTATGTAATAGCTTCTCGCAGCGCGTCCTTGAACACCCGGCTCACAGTAATTTCAACTAAATAGATTCTATGCCGGTCAAGAAGGCTATAGTTTATAAATTAGCAGGATGGCTGCATTGTAGCCGGATTTCAATTGTTATCACTGTATCACTGTAAATCTGATGGAGTTGACTCCATTTATCATATTTTGTTGACTGTTATTAAGCAGAAGGCACTGCCTGAATTATTTTGTTATTTGACTGTTCCAGGCTTACGAGCTAATTGTAAATATTTATATTTGCTATGGTTAACCTGTGAAAGAAATTAAAGTTGCAACTGTTACTGGTAATCGTTGTCATTTTGTTACAACCTTCCTTCAACCTGTGCGTTTGTTTAAATAGGAATGAGGCCAAAAGATTCTAAAGGTAGGTGAGATATTATTTATTAGCTAGATTTGGTTTACGTTGTGTTTAACGTCAGGCGCCTAAAATTTCTTAATTTATTAGGTTTATTTTATATCACTAAGGATAGCAGCCTAGTCCTTACTCACACCATTATTCTGCCGAGGGTTAGAGTTAGCTAGGGCTGTGTCACTTCTCTTTTAAGGGTGGTACAACTTATGTTAACCTTGGGAATTTGTTACTGCTAAACTAAACGCACAAAAACCTACTATTACAAAGCTTTATTTATAAACGAAGAAGTTCTACTAGCTTTTTATAAAGTTGCGTAAGTGTAAAAAATCTCAATGTATTCTGCTAGCTCAGATTGATATCGCGGAGATTATGTTTGGAGACAATTTTATCAAACAACTGCAGTGCAGACCTCTATCAAATGATACTGTTGATCGTCGAATTGACAATATCTGTAAACATACAAGAACAGAAATTTTGTAACATTTCTTTTTTAAATCAGCTCGACGAGGCAACAGGTAACAGCAAGCTATGTTCCACTTTCTAAGGGATTATCAACAGCCGATGATCAATTTTTTGCAAACCAATAGAAGAAAGAGCAACGGCACCTAAATTGTTCAAAATATTAGACAGTTTTATAAGATTGGAAAACATATTGAGTAAAATGGTGTAGGAATTAACACTGATGATGCTTGAGCAATGTCTGGACAATATGAAAGTTTACAGAATCTCACAATTTACCTGGATACATGTATGATGCACAGAAAACCTCTTGCTGTAAAAGAAATTAGTCCTGATCTAAATATGGTGGTAACAACAGTTACGGCTTTGTGGACATGGAAGAAAAAGAGCGTTACCATTTTGCTGTGTGAAACTTTTGTTATCACGGAGTAAATATTGAAAACGTGATTACGAACTAAGGAACTAAATAACAATCTTCATGGAAAAAGAAAATCACAAGGAGGATTGGAAGTTTCAGAGTCACTTATGCGTAATGAACTTGGGCTACTTGGTAGATGCAGAAATTAAATATATTAAACCTTCAACTCTAATGGAAAAATGCAATTATACTAGAGATGCGTGACAAACTAAAGGTTTATGTAGACAACTAGGGTTTAATGGAACAATCTAGAAATGTTTACCAATGTAGATGGGTTTTTCAAAACCTACAAGACAGAAAAGCAACAAACCTTGCAAATCACTAAATCGTCCCATCGAAAAAGACAACCACAAAGCTACAAGATTAAGATGGACATAAAACCTGTCTTGTGTTCAATATTTCCTTTATACGAATTCCAGAGAATTATCGAATTTATTTTTACAACTAATTTTACAACTTGAAGCATCTTAGACCACCTACAACATTTTAATTCGGACTTATTTCTTTTCTTGTGTAATGGTCTTTAAAATTACCGGTAGCGTTGGTAGTATCACCTACTGAAATAATTTATTGCAAATATGTAAGCTTCTCAATGTACTTCTAAACAAATTTATACGCTATAAATAATTATATAAATAGTGAAAACCATGGAGATTACTTTTAAATACTGAAAAATGATACACCTGGAAATTCTTTAATTCAAATTTTGGAGTTAATTTTAGTTTACTATCTATACTTCGCAACCACCTTTGTGAAAAGTTGTAAAAGTTGAATAAAGTTAGGTAGTAAATTTTGAGCTTCTCAGTGCTCTCGGAAATTATAGGGCACAAAAAGACGGTACATTAATATCTCGGTTATAAATTAAGGACAGGAGGTCAACCATACAAATTAATAAAAATCAGACCAAAATTATTCGTTTTATTTTGAAACCAGTATATTTCGGCATAAATCTAATATGAGATGAGTCCAAATGCTTAAATATTTCTAATCAGAATAGCTTTTTTGGAGCTTACTGGAATTTATTTTGGAAAAGTAGTTCTACTTTTATCTAAAGTTTAAAAAAATCTAACAGATTGGCACTTTGTAACTTGCAATTGTAAACACCGGGTTTGCATTAGCTTTTTAGAGGTCTAAAGAGACATTTTCGTGAACAATATTTTTTTATATGAAATTGATAGGATCTAATTCCATTGAGCTTCTATGGGCTACTGTAAAACTGTAGTTAATATAATAGACTAGAAAGTTTCATAATAATAATCATGCTGAAAATAGAGTTTTTGAGTTATCTTGAAAAACCCGAATTTTTGAATTTTCAATTTTTATTCTGGCGTTAATATTAAAGCTAGACAGAAACTGACAAAACTTCTTCATAACGACTTTTAATGGACTTAAAGAGTACGTTATCAATTTCTTATCCGATGTTTCGTCTCCGAGCAACTATCAACTTAATTTTTTTTAAATACAGTCTTTATTTTGTGATGTCAAATTTGTACCACACATTATGGTTTAATTATTGTTTCGAGTTGTTTTTGATCATCAAGAAATTTTTGAATACGGACCTGTTTCTTAGAGCATTTCAGACTTTGCTTCAGCTTTTGTAATTAAAAAAAAGTAATAAGCCAGACTGGATGTTCTTAATCCTTAATAATCAAGTTTGGTCTTGAAAAATTTTGAATAGTCGGTAATTAATTTCTTTGTTATTTTTCTTCCGTATAAGCAATAATTAAAATTAGAAATAAAAGACATCCAGTGAGGCTCATTACTTCTTTTTTGAAATTACAAAAGCGGAAACAACGTATGATATGCTCTAGGAAAGGGATTGTCAAACTTTTTTCCTCGAGCACCTCTCTACGAAATTTAACAAAGTAACTGTACCACTAACTTCATTGAGCCGTAGTTGGTTAGTTCCCCTTACTTAACATTACATTGTTCAATGAATATATTTATACCGAGGTGCAAGTGGAAGCCAGGGAATAAATATTTCAATTTCCACAGAAGTGGGTATCTAATTATGCGAGATGTTGACAACTTAATAAAATCAAAAAAAGTTGTAATGTTACCTACGCAAATTTTACATTGGTTTCGTGGTTGGAATGAAACATATGCAAATCCATCAAAATGAAATTTATAAAATGTTCTCAAAACTTAAAAATTTGGTGTGATACACGCACACAGCTTCCTTTTACAGTGATCTTAAAATTAGCCAAAAATTTTATTTTTAATTGTTAAGCATTTGTCAAAATTTTTCAAAAATTACACTACAGAAACCGTACAAAATAGAGCCTTAGTTGAAAAGACAAATTTTCATGTACAATACCGCGGGCGATCGGCGAATTGACTGAAATTTTTGTCAAAGTATAAATCGGTCGAGTGCGACAGCACGCGACCAATTTTGAAGCAATAAACACGAATAAACACTTTGACATAAATTTATGCAATTCGTCGGCTGCAAGCGATATTTGAAAGACTATTCAACGAACAAAATTGGCATTTCTTAGTAATTAATAAATTATAGCACGTCCTCGCTGTAGATAAAAATCTGTTGACGTGAAATAAATTGTTTGTCAAATTTGACGTTGCTTATATCGTACTTGATGACAGGAAATTAAATAAATGTCACAGGAAGAGAAAAAAATTGTCATTAAAATTCCTCTAGCGGAATTGTTGCACAATTTTACGCTGATTGGTGCAAATAACAAAAATACTAACTTATGATTGGTTAATAGTTGACATGAAGAGGGTGAGCTAAATAGCCTCTAAAATTTTAAGCTGAATTCAAAAATGTAATAATATAACGGGTGTTTTATTTAAAATAGGAGTTAATAAAAAAAATAAAAAAAATAATAGAAATCCATTTTAAAGGTATTCAACTGGAAAATCACCTATCTATAAAAATGTAGTTTGAAAAGAATCGTTAGAGCCGTTTTTGAACAAATCGAAAAAACTGAAACATCACAAGAGTAAACACCATCCGGTTATGGGATTTTCTTCAAAAGCTTGATGTCGCATCTAGATAGTATACAAAACTTATATATGAAGTTTCAACGCACTACCTCTTTTCGTTCTTGAGATATTCGGTTCACACACAGATACACAGGCACACAGACAGACAGACAGACAGACACACAGACTGACAGACAGATCAATAAACAAAATAGTATATTGTACAACTAGTGTTGAAAATAGCACTTTTCACACGAGTGGAGGAGTTTGGTGACCACGAGCTACAGGCGAGTGTCATAGAGCCCCACAAGTGTGAAATTGCTTTCCACACGTTTGCAAATATACACATGAATATCAGCGTGCGATATGGACGTCAGAGGCTGTTTTTAAGCATTCGACAACGTTGTCGCACGCTGTGTGTAAGATTTTCAGAGTTAGAAGTGTTTTTTGGTTATTTTCAGAACAGTCGTAAAACGAAAATGTTCAAAATCTGAAAAAAACGTAAAAATTCAGCGACACGAGTTTAATTTCCAAAAACGAGGCGGTGAGCTGGGTTTTGCGGCAATCAAACGAGTCTCGTTAATTGCCATAAGCAAACTTGTATTGTTCAATATTTTATCTTCAATTCTGGTTCAATGTATTTATTTATACAAAAAGAGTGCGGTAATATTCATTACCGCACTGAAGCTCTTAACGATACTAAAATTAATTTGGTTAAGAGTCTATAACAACACTGATGAAGATAAAATAACTTACAATATAGTTCGTACTTACGCATTTTTTTAATGTGCCAAATATATCGGGTGTTCATTTAAATTTGATATCACAGTCAGTGCTGAAACGTTCATTGTGACATATCACAAAACGTACCTAACCCTACTTTTATAAACAAATTTAACAACAAGAAAACGTTCAAATGCAAACGTTTAAAACTAACTTTAAAACAGTACATTTCCAGCAAATAGTAATAACTTCAATAAATTCATAACCAATAATCAAAATGTTCACCGCCTTCACCCATGCACGCTCGAAATCTTCGCGCAATCATATTACTGACATTTATTAACATATTCAGATTGTTATTAATTTTCTCCAATATTCTGTGCCCCCATTTAGGTGATGTATTGGTTACTGATAAACGGAGTTCTTTAAATACGGCCACAGAAAGAAATCGCCTGGCGTGATGTTGCAAGATCTGGCAGGATAGCTGGCATGGTACTCGTCATCAACTAGTGAAGAAAGACCTTCACTGGTATCCATTTGCTATGCAAATTTTCCATGACACATAACCACTATATTATATAATAAGAGACTTTTAGAGTCACTCAATACCTAACCAATAACAATGAACTATGGACCCAACATTTTATTCAGACAGAACATGGCTTCACCTTTCAGGCTACTAATTCTAATATATCTCACTAAGTAACCCCGTGTAAGTAAGCATATGGGTCGCACTTGACGTTTACTTACATCAGCAATTGAAAATATATTTTCTTCTTCATGAAGATCAAAAATAGGTAACACATATCTTCTTCCTCTTCTTCCCCTTTCAGGTTTTACAATTTACTGTCCGTTACTTTATTTTGATATTTTCTATTAATTATCTTGTCTGGTCTATGTCATCTACCAATTTGTCCTTGAGTTTCAATTTTCTTCTTTTAAGCTGTATATGTCTAGCTCTTCTCTAATGTCTGTGTTCCTTTACCTGTCGTTTAGGGTGTATCCAGCCACCAATCTTAGAAATCCCATTTCAAGATTTTGAAAGCACCTTTCACTCTGTTTTATTATTAATCAACTTAACTAACGTAGATCAGCTTAGATAAACTTTGTAAAATTTTATAATTATTGTGTCGGGCTGTATTTTGAATATGGTCTTTTATTACTTAATATAGGAGGTAAGTTTACTATTTATGCCATCAAAGCCTGCACCTTTACTATTATTAGGTCTTTCCAAAACTCTATTTAGTGCTTCCATTAGCATTTTTTTCTCCCATATGCCTTAGTTTCTTGCACTATTGTAACCACGTACGGTTCGTAACCATATTGCTTAGATATTTGGCGACCTTATAGATCATGTTTTGGTCATAAACATTGCGCTAAATTCTTGATATAGGTATGTCTACCAGTGTTTTTGCTGCCTTTACTATTTCATGTTTTTTACTATTGATGGCAGCTATTTGTAATTTTCTTTTGCTCTTTTTTATTTCTAGTTCAGCCATTTAAATGTGTTTTCTTTTTCAATTCTATTTCTTCTCTTAACTCCTCGTTTCAAGACATTCTTCTATTTGATTTGTTTTTCTCTGACATCCACTCACTTTCTTTACTGTTTTTTAATAATCTTGTGAATATACCCCCATTCTTCTTCGATTTGGAATTCTTCTGATAATTTATTGCTGTACTGTGTTATTCGATTATGTTGCACATTTATAAGGAAGTTGCTTGAAGAATATGTATTGTTAATTGCTGTTTTTAACCCATTTGAGTGCGATTTTGTATACTGTTCATATCGTTGAATAAGAATGCCGCTTCATCATATGCGAGAAAGCATTCTATAATGCATTATATTCCAGATAACCATATAAAACTGGGGGTTTCCTTATGTTTGAAGAATATATTCATAATACGGAGGTTATGATAGCAAGCAAAATTTTTGAGTCTTTCTGTTTCGATTACTAATGCTTTCTACGTTTAAAAAAAGTTGTTTGTGTCAAATTTTATGTAATAATACGTATTGGCACTCCTACGACTGCTCTGGTGTTTATTTAGTCCATTATATATTAGTGTATATTTATTTTTTCTATAGCTCATGTTAAAGTGTGCTTTTATCAACTCAAAACAAAAGGTCAAGTTTTACTTTAACAGCAAGGGTAGATAAAGTAGCACTTTAACATCAAGGATAGATAAAGTAATTTAATTTTCTAACTTTTGTTTAAATTAAATATGACAGCTTCGTATTATCGTAGCAACCCAATCTAGCTACTGACATTTTGAAATGTGATTGATTGTCATTATTTTCTTTTGAAATTGTTAAAGTTCTTACTATAGAAAAAAATATTGTATTATACACGACGATAAAGTTGTTTCTATCCACTCTTGAATCATTAACGTCTCGACTTCGTCTCGACGTTAAACGATTCACTCGTGGATAAAATTTAACTTTATCGTCTTGTATAATAAATTACTATTAACACATATGAAACTATTCTGTTTAATTTCTGATTATTCAAGGAGAGCATTGTTAATTGAGGTACACTTGAAAATCCACAGTCGCAATTTTGTACAATTTTTTTATTGCACGATATTTAATCATCTCTGGTGTTATTAACTAAACTACACCATTACGTTTTTCTTTTAAATAAAAATTAATAAATAAAAATTCACCGTAAGTTTACTGTTGAACGACAACCTATCGATTTAAAATGACGAGAAAATACTTAGTCCGGCCCTGCTAAAACCCATGGAATCGCTTAGTAAAAACAATGATTTGCACGTCCAGGAATAGTCCGGCTTATGGGTAGCTATCCGGGTAATTGAGGATATTAACAACCGCCAATGCCTGCATCATAAAAATATCCGCAAATAAAATGCGGTTCACATAAAATGAAAATGCACATTTCAAACGAAGCAGGATACAAGAAAACGGCCAAGTATCGGAATTACGATCGCAACCGCCATTAGCGGCAATTAACATTGACGAGAATTTCGCTGCGAATAAATATAAAATAAATAACGCTCATTACGTACCCACATTGCTACACTTCCTTCTCGAGGAGCATATAAAGTGTTACATAAACTGCGCCAATGGGATCGCGGAAAAATCCTGGCACCATTACAATCGCCCATAATTGGTCGCATTATTCTAAAAATTTGCGGTACTTCGTCGAACGCTGTCACGCATCAAATGCGGATCGCGCTCTTTTCCCACGGGCAATCCCCATTGATCTTCGCCAAATATTAATGGGCCACCTGAATAACGGAACGAAATTTAAAAGAGTGAAGAACTAAAATGTGTTGTTTACAATTGGTGTAGATATTTTCTCATAGGTGATGATTAGAGAGAGGATATTTAGGTTGCACAAAACTTAAAATATGTGCTTATTTTAGGTTAGAAAAATCCATATTTAGGTCGTAGAAATATCAAAATAGGTGCCGATTTTAAGATAGAAAAATTAATATATTTTTTTAAATAATTTAGAATCAAGTAAAGTCAGGTTCTTAAATTTATTTATGTCATAAAAATTTAAAAAAAACAATTCACAACATAAACAAACCCTTATGTATAATTAAAAAAAACAACTTATTTATTTGATAATATAAAATAAAAGAAAAAATATAATAAACCTCTAACTGAATATAATTTTAATATTTAAAACAAATTGAAAAACAAAATTCACAGAATTGTTGGCATTTTATAAAAGTCCAAGGGGTATTTTATAGAAGCTCTGTGCAGAGCTGTGGCTTCATGTTGTGCAATATGAGTTTTTTTTTCACAGACAAACTGTAAAATAAAATAATTATAAAATAAAAGGAACATTATGTGGGGGCGTATATTAACTTACAGCTTTACTGCAACATTAATTTGCTCAATATTTTATTATTTGCTGCATTAACTTGTCAGGCCATTTTTTATTTTGCTTGGATTCGTAGAGTTACATTACCATTTCGTACAGTTTTGGGACAGAGTTGGCGAGTCTGCCTGTATATCGGGTCCGCGTCAGTAATATTTTATCTTATAACGCTTTAGCGTCTCCCACCAAAGAATAATTCAGACACGAGCGTGGCTTTTGACTTAATTTAAAGGTTTAGCGCACCGCGCCAATCTTTACACCGTTGCTTCATGCAGCTGCGTGTCCTTCAGTTGTGAGAACGTCTATTTTGAAGTCATTTCAAATTTAGTCCATGAGAGCAAGTTAAAAACCATCTGTCGATCTCTATCGCACCGAGACGACTTGTCGTCACCGGGCGAAATCCCTGGCTTTCTATTGGTTACATCTGGTACGGTGCAGACAGAGTTTTAAGAGCAAAGCTTCGTTTTTAGCGTCAGTTTGAGGCATTCGGCCTGGGGCCTGTGGCAGAGCAAGTCGACATACCGTGCTTGTGTTTCCGTCTCTCGTCCGTATCGTTCGGGTGCGGGGCGGTTTGTTTTCTTTGTTATTTGTGACTTCCTTAAGTTTTTTCTGGTGGCAGACGGCACTTGGCGAGCGTTGAGAGTACATGTGTTGCAAGGTGATGTCCGTTCGCGAGTTTGTTGTGGTCATGCGTTAGTATAGAGGCTCGTTAGGCCTATTTTCTCAGTCGTTTGTGAGGCGGGATTCATGACCGAGTAACCCATTCAACAGCCACACTGATATCCGTGTTTGCCAAGGGGGCATGACATATTCCACCCACGCTTGAAGCAGGAGATTATTTTGGATGTCGCAGCTTTCACCCACGCCACGTACCAAAAGCGTAGCAACCATCAACGCTTACACGAACGCCCTTCGCCGACTGGAGGCCGAGCTATCAACCAACGTAACATTTGTGTTATAAACTGTTTCGCCGCTGCATGTTCTTGTAATTAACCTCATAAATCTGTGCCTGGCTCTGATTTACTGTCTAGTACACTCTGGTACAAATCTAACGCTTATGTTCGAAATTGCTGTGCTGCAAGTCAGCCTTATTCGCATAATTAACCTCATAAATCTGTGCCTGGCGCTGAATTACTGTCTAGTACACTCTGGTACAAATCTAACGTTTGTGTCCTAAATTGCTTTGCCGCCAGTCAGTATGCTTTTGTGATTCGAACTCAAATACAAATTTCACTCTTGTGCTTTACACTTATTTAGTCGTAAGCCGACTTGTAAATAGAACTGATTTGGACTTGTTGTTCGTCTCAGCTGTGCGTCGTAGCTTCTAAGTATAGCGTTTAGAGCTGGGAGTATCCGTTAAGTATTTTGTTTTATTAGTCCATTTACTATGTCAACTCGATGTACGTGCCGACCACGTCGGTACAATTGTAAGTTTTCGGTCATGTGAAGTGGCCCAATAGATGTATTAACTATTTACGACTTATGATTTTTCCTTGTTTTGTGCATGTTTGTTTACAGGGTGACTGAGTCACTATGTCAAGATTACTGTAATGTGAGGCCCGGACGCGGTGAATGCGCGTTGCAGGTAGGTTGGCGGGTTATCGCTGCGGTATGGCTTTCAGAACTAGTATTTGAGCACCTGTGGCCTCGTTTAGCTTTCAAGATTCGGCTAAGCGTGGATTTTTCCCCTATTTGGATCTTGTGGCGCCCTATTATTATTTGGTAACACCCTATATATATGTCAACACACTTGCTCTGTGGTGTCTCGTCTTAGGACCCCGCCCCCTCCCTGAGCGTATCTGATCCGAGGCCTTTAGCCTGTTTTTTACAAATTCCAGGGTAAGTGTGCACGTTACCCGGACTTTTTCAGCATTCGACACTCGCTCATCCGTGAGTGTCGTTAAGTCAATTTGATACTGTAACAAACTTCGTAAACGGTGGGATTTGACTGACAAGTTACTTAATCTTGCATTCTCTCTGGTCGATTTTGTTGATTTCGGCATTGTAGATATATACAGTATCACTTTTCAATTTAATACTACACGTTTGTTCTTAAATATTGGGGACATAAATTGAAACATTTAAGGTTATGTTGACTTAAAGAAAAAAATTGAAACTGTAAACGATCCTATTTCCGTCAATTAACAACACCTACGCCAGTGACGGGCATGCGAGTGACTTACGCCTACCCACTACCAGCGGCACTACATAATTCACACGTTGAAAACACAGGATAAAAATATAAACAGCAGTTGATTGTGTTGCATATATATAAGGCTAATATTAATTCTGTAAATGCAAAAAAAATACTATTCTATACTTAAAAAAATGAAAAAACCCATCTTAGGCAGGTTAAAACCTTAAATAGGTGGGAACTGCAAAAAAATAGGCAGCAAATAAAGCGTTAGGTCTTATAGTCTCCAAATAGGTATTTTAGGTGACATCAAATAAGCGTCAAAATGCATAGTTTTTATTGAAATGAATTTATATGTACCTATGTAAAAGTGATGTGTCTTAAAAACTCACAAAAGGCTAAAAACCTAAAATCCGCTCACTAGTGATGATGCTTTCAAAATTACTCCGATTTTTTAAATATATTACTTATTAATTACTACGTCCGATAATATACAATAAATTCGAATACCGTGCCTTTAATAATAAAATTAATACTAGTTTTTCCTAGGATTTTCTGGCTATAAAACTATATTCCTTTCACGATATTTTTGGGTCAGATGAGGTTATGACCATCTAGTAATTTTGTTGGCAGCACATCTGTGGCAACTAAACTCCCTAATGGAAATTAACACTTTCTGTGTTAGGTTAGGCTGTTTTCGTTAATAAAAAAAATTTAAAAAAAAACAAAAGAAACCCATTATAGAGGCATTTAACTGGAAAATCACCTATTTCACATCGATACACATTACAAATGTAAAGTTTGAAAAAATCGCTAGAGCTGTTTCAGAAAAAATAAAAAAAAAACTGAAAAATTACAAGAGTAAACACCATACTTCCTGTTATGCAATTTTCTGCTGTCTGCTGTCATCTAGATAGTACACAAAACTTATATATGAAGTTTCACAGTCATACCTCTTTTCGTTTTTGAGATATTCTGTTTACAGACAGACAGACAGACACAGACACACAGACAGACCAATGAACAAAAACAAGTTTTTTGGGTTCAGGGGACTTTAAAACTTGAAGATCTGTGGAAAACTCAATTTCGAATTTTTGGGGTGAATCCAATACTTCCTTTATCGCGAAAAGAAGTAAAAATTGAAATGATTTGACAATTGGCGACAGAAACGAAAATGAGAACTAATGCATAAGAAAAGCATTCAATAATGTTTATTGCAATTTGGATAAGAATTGTGTACATGATATGAATATGCCACTTTATTTCACATGCTTGCTGCATGCTTGCTTGCTTGCTGGTGTGAAAGGATAAAGACGTCACAAACTCATGCCAAATAAATTTTGTAGAGCAATTGAGGAATATTGGTCTTATAGAAATTAACATGGAAAAATGTAAATATCTTGTCAAATGTATTTCACATCTGCCACAAAACATTTCAACACTAAAATAGTAATAAGTAGGTAGGTAGTAAATTATTATATCGAGAGATCAAAAAAAAACTGGTCCTCAGTGTGCCGTGGAAATTCAAACATATGAATAATATGTTGGTGGCACTATAAGTCTCGGTGAAATTCGAGGTTAGCACGTTAGGTTTTGCGTCAGTCTGTGTCAAAACTGACGGTAAACCTAACCTGAACCTGGAATTTAATATAGACTTACAGTGCAACCAACATATTATTCATACGTTTGAATTTCCACAGCACACCAAGGACCAGTTTTTTTTTATCTCTCGATACATTACGCTGAATGGTTTTTCCTTTCCAAAATTTCATTTTTTAACGTACAGCAAATATATTCTCTAGTCTCCACATCAACTCATGTTCTTTTAAATCAGGCCTGTTCTTTTAAATTGGAAGTAGCATCGTTTAATGAAATTTTTTGTTGTAACAAAATTATTTTGGGCATTTTGACTTTTCCTTTGACGGAAATTAAAATTATTTTTACACACTTGATAAATCATATATTTTGTTATTTATTTATTTAAGAATATTAAAATAATAAATCTGGCAATGTGGTGGCAAGAAAATGTCGAACAGGCACTGACAGAAAAAAAATTGCATCGTAGGGGAATCACCGAATCAGTTAATCCATAATTATAGGGGTTTATGGACTACATAATACAACTGATATCGTGTAATTATGCCTCTATAATATGTCAGCTGTAGTGTAAGACTGACTACCTTATGCTAATTAACAGACAATCTTGAAACGTCTTAGGACGCCCTATGGTCCCTCGAGGATCTACAGGACTGATGATGATGATGATGATGAATATATGAGCTCTGGATAACAGTAATTTATTCTATACGTGTTTTAGAAACTATTTTATCCAAGAAAGAATGTTTAAATGTGAGAACGAAATTCGAGCCTTTAATTTTCTTGAGTGGATAAAGCGCAAACCAAATACGAGTAAAATATAACGTTTACCCAACAACTTAATAAATATCTAAAAAACATAAATTTTGTATTGGCAGTTGTGAAAAGTCACAGTGACAATTTGGAAAGTACCGAGAGATCAAATGCTATACGTTTGGCAACACTGAAGTGTATTGTTAGTCGATGTCAAATTCCAGGTTAGTAGGTGAGGTTTTGTTTGTTATTTGACACATGCTCACGTAAAACTTACAAATCTCGAATTTGACTTAGCTTGACAACCTACCAACAATTCAGTAGTGAGTGACACGGTTTTTATCTCACCGGTGGATAAACGGCACTTTAGAGGTCTAAAATCGATTTAGTAATAGCCTTATAATTAGGAGATGTTGGATAATGGATATTAACGATACAAGTTTGATTATGAGCATCTTAACAATACGAGTTTGATTGTCAAAACGAGGCGGTGAGCCGAGTATTGCGGTAATCAAACGAATTTCGCTAAGTGTAATAAGCAAACGTGTATTGTTCAATATTTTATCTTCTTCAATAAATTCTGGTTCGATGTATTTTTTTTCTATAAAAAGAGTGCGGCAATGAATTCCTTAACGATACTAAAATCAATTTGGTTAATAGTCTATAACAACACCGATAAAGATAATAGCTATTAACATATCTAGGAATGTTATGAGTATCATAACTGATGAAGATGTATTGAAATCCGAGCTCGCAGAACCAGGGTTTTTGAAACATCTAAGGCTGTTATGATTCATATCATCCGTGGTTTGTTCAATAGTTTATCGGTTACCATGCACAGTAATGGACTATTACCGTACAGATCAGTTATGACTTAGTTACCAGCCTACTTTTGTATATGTAAAGAAGATTAATATCCTGCAACCGATAAAACATATTTATTTGTAGTTAAGCCTTGAACAATACGGATAGCAAGCAATAACAATTTAGAAGAATTCGACAAGTGGTGCATCAGAAAATGCTGAAAATAAGTTGGAGAAATAATCAGCAATTATGAATGAATCCTTAAATTACACCAAAGAGGATTTGATCTAGGTCTAGGCCAACATCAATATAATCAAAAAACAAAAATCTCATAAATGTCTAAAATACAAGTTCAGCAAATTTAAAAATACAAGAGCAATAAGTGTCCAGTAAAAGTTTTCTCAATTAAGAAAAAAGTTTTTCCGAAGGACATCAATATTTAATACAAATAACTTTTCGAATAACAAGTTTTTAAAGAACATTAAGCAACATTATAGAACCTATAGGAAAAAGGACAAAGACGGAAAATTCTTCCAAGGTACGACCCTGTATCGCCGACACTTTACGTCGACACAAACAAATAATAAAGCCGCCCAAAACACGCGATGTATTTAAAACTCATCAAGCCAGTAAATTTGCAGCGGAAGGCGAGAGCCTTGCTGCCGTATTTTCGTTTCCTAAACCTCCTTCGACACAAAGAGATATATTATTAAAGTTATTCCAACTTGATGCCATTGTGTGCATAGGTCTTAAGGGTTGAGGGACTCCCCGCCTATACTTTGTGTATAAAAGTAGGAAAATATTCGCTGCAAAAAACACCGTCGGAAAAATGACAAATGGCGGAACTGAATTCGTTGCTAGGCTACCAGGAGCTCGAAATATGGCTGCATATAAATAAAAGAATATAGGACGCTTTCTGCATAGTTCAATTCACTGTCTGCGCTAGACTGCCAACGAAAACTTTAAATATTCTCGCGCTTTGCCGCGTTTACAGCGCCTACTTCGATCGTGATTAGCGCGGCCTGTTGGATTGGAACCGCTCATTAGTAGAGCGCCAAGCGGTAGTTGCTTGTGGGTTGATTTTTTAAGTGCAAAGCGTATTGTTTGTAGTGTTCAAAGCTTAATAAATCGTGTGCATATTTTTAGACACAAACTTGGAAAGCAATAAAATGTGATTAATTACTTTTTCCTTGTGTCTTGATCGCTGAACTTTCAGGATAGTTCTAGTTATTTTAACAGCCATCGTTTCAAGATTTAAAACGATCGTTAGTTACAGTGGGGCAGGACAAAAATAATAGCTTTAATTCAACAGCAATTTAAGTTAAATCTTTTTATCAGTTTATCGCCCCACAGAAGTTACCGCTCAAATTGAAACGTGCGAAATACTTGATTAAAAGTGAAATCAAAATTTTTACAGTAAAAATACAAATTTCAAACTTAAACGTTGTAAATAAGCTTATTCAAGGGTGAAAAACAAATAAATGTTTCTGATATATTGTCATTTTTCTTAGTCTGTTGCTCTTAATGCTACTTACTATGTTGAGAACATTGAAATAAAACAGTACGTTATTCACTAAAATTTAACAAATACAGGTATTAATATAAGAAAAACCATTCTTAAAATACCATTGAAATTGTGATTTCTGTCTTGACTTGTCCTATAATTCGTTTTTAAAATCCTGTCATTAAATTTCATCGTTTTTTTCAGCAAAGTTTCTAACTTTTGAAATATTTCTTTACCTACTTTAGTAAATTTAATAAAACCAATGCTTTGTGATAATAATTTGAATATTTTTAAAAATATAGTCAATACAATATCTCAAGGACTCACATTTTGTGAGTAGGGAAACCAGTAATCCCGAGGTACACAGCTGGATCTGTACTCTATGTTCAATTAGCCTTGAGTCAGATCCCTTCTTTTTATTTTTCGTGTTTGTCCTCCCTTGGTCATCTTTCTCTTTCCTTATTACATAAAAATTAAAAGGGCTTTGGATTGTATTGAACTAAACTTACGACGGGCGAAACAACAAAAAACGTATATGAATTTTTGGTTGTTAGTATGTACAAGGTCTGAGAAAGAAAGAAATAGAAGTATTCAGACAATGTTCTACGTTCGACATCAATATATTTGTACTAAGTGAAATCGAGTAAAAAGGAGACGAAAACAGAATCAAAGGTAATTACGCTCAATAAAAATTAAATGGTAAAGATGGGCCCAATTAGACCCGAACAATTCAGAGAGTACTGCCAAGATCTTTTAACAGAAAAACGATTTTAGTTCAAACATTTTAATTACGACGCACATACATTATTTCAAATGTACGTGTATGAAGACAGAGGAAGTTAACAAGGAGTTAAAAGGAATGAACAAATCAAATCCTCTGCTCCTGGAGGTATACCAGCAGAATTGCTAAATGTACACAATGTACAGCAAATGTTTAAGTAAAGAAGCTGTCTCGCCAAAATAGAAGATTGCTTTTACTAGCTCTATACGTAAAACACGAGAAGAAACAAGTTACGAGATACAGATAAACTGTACCAAAAAGGGCATTAGGGAAGGTATAAAAGCTCTGATTAAGGCAGTAGGAAAACAGCGGTTTTAAATCCGAAAGATCATGTGAAGACAACCTCTTTTGTTTACTGAAATTTTTGTTTAACTTATGGTAGCCAGCTACACTTCACACCGCAAAAAATGTATGAAACTAACATCGGCACAAGAATGGATACTCGGAATGTTTTGCAATCACCAAAAGGTGGGAAAGTGACAGTACAAAGCTGCTGTCACTTTCCCACCTTATTTTTATATCTAAACACGCTTTAAAACAGTGATCTTGGAAATGTAGTTGTTAAAAGAAATTTTTACTGTACTTTTTGCTGACGATCAAGTTGTTCTTCCTGAAGGTGAAGAAAGTATCACATATTATATTATATGACCATGTTGAAATACGAAAGATACAAAAACTTAAAGAAAATTTAACAAACAAGGACCGGGGCGGAACGGACAAACTGGACTCTGTATTATGGAGGCATACAGAAAAAACATCTGTAAATGGGTTTACACCGAACTTCCCTCTCGCGAATTAGATCAGTTTGCAAATTTAAAAAAATGTATCCCGCTGGGGCTTGAACCCGCCGCATCTGCATAGCGATCGTAACTGCGCCATCGAGCCTGATTGAAATGAGTACGGCGCGCGTCTCTATTTAAGGGAACGGTACTATTGTTGAAGCTTTTTTACTCTTTTGTGACATTATCCTGTATCTGCTGAGTCCTATGTTCGGCAAGTGTAAAGCCTGACCTATGTGGAAATTATTACTTCCTTCTATTTCAAAATTAACGCAAAAATAAACAAAGTTTTATTTTTTTTGAGTGCTCACCCTGTATATATTTGTCTGACATTTTCCCGGTTTCATTCCAGGTATATATATAATGTGTATGAAAAATATCATCTTCTTCCGACATATATTTTTTTAGTTAACCGCCGACAGGCAGACGGAATTGAGAAAACCGGTTTTTCGTCATCTAGGGACCCTGAAACGTGAAGATCTGAAGAAATCTCAGAAGACGACTTCAGACGAGGAAAGTAAAAAACGTATCACTAGTGGAAAGCTATGTTATACGCTTCGGAGGTTTGGCTATTTAACAAAAATACGAAAAACCGAATTAACAGGCGTTGAAAATACTCTTACAGAAGTAATACTCATGGACCGATGTCAAACAGAGACAATCAGAGAAAAATTAATTTCGGTGCAACACTAACAGACACTATAGGAAAGAACGTTATTATGGTATGGTCATACAAAATAAAAGTAAAAAAATAGATGACTAAAGAAAGCCGTGAAACCTTTTCTACGTCGAAAAAAAACAGTCCCCAGAACATGCAGGAAATGTAATGTGGAATTGATATGGCTACGAATCGAAGATCCATAGAAGAGGATTCAATAAGATGAAAAGTATAGAGCTTGGATTGCAATCAATAAACAGTAAAGTGTGTTGAAAAATCATCGCTATATATAATAGTCTTTATAATTTAATTAAACAAAAATAAAAATTGTTTGCATTAACAACTATTTTGGGTTATAAATTATAAAATCAAGCAAAAATCCATTGCTGTTCTATTTTCGAAATTGTATTGTAATATTGAAAGAAACACTTATAAATAGTTTTGTCCATTACAATTAAGTAATTTATAAATGTCACTAGATAATACAACGTACATTTGTTATGCACTACTGTAGAGCTTTATACTTAACAAGTAACAAATTGGTTCAACAAAAAAATGCATAATAACCAGACTGTTATATGTACATTTTTTAAACAACTTGTTGTTGTACTCTCTGTATACAAGATAAATGGTAAATAATATTCTTCATTAAAAATCAGCAATAACATCTGATGCCAATTTAATATGATAACGTATTGGATGGGGAGTTACTGGCAGTCTTAGGTTATATTCAGGTTTACTTACTGTAGGATATTTCCAACAAATAACAATTTTCCGGAGCAGTCTAATATGTAGTAATACGATAAGTTCCTTAGATTTAACGGATTTATTGCGAATATTTGCATGTTTGTTAAAATAATTTTAAATTTTAGCCCTCTTTACAAATCAAACTCTACCTTATCGTTTCTATTCTGCGCAAGAAGTACTTGTTGTTTTGAGCGCTAAACAATAGAGACCGTATAACGTTTTGGAATTACTCATTTATCGTATGGCGCCACTTTTCTAGGCGCACCTTCGCCGACAAGATTCAATTGCTATTGAAGCTACGTGCCGTTGTAAGCGTGGTCTTCTTGCAAAATATTGTGCCATCCTGCTGTAACAAATGTAATGTTCGTGTGAAGGAAAGATATGACAAGCGGCGCACGTATGGCTTCCATTTCTCTTTCTGGGGATATAGTAGCGCCACCCTTATCAAAAGACACCCTTGGTCGATGAAGTTTCCTCTCCGCTCTAATAATCATTACGTAGGCAGTCAAATTTGGGGCAGCTCTAACTGTAGCAGTCGGATGTAATGCAGCAGATTCTACACTCCTGCAGAAACTGTATTTTTCCCTAAATTTACGCGGTAATCGTGGACGGTGAAGTAGTCAGCTAATTGACAAGTGGTGCTCTATAAGTAACCTATTTGGCGCAGCCAAATTAGCCACTCACTTCAGCTATGTCAAGTAATTAATAATCTAAGTAGTTGATACAGTCAATAATTAAGCTTAGCAGCTTGTAGCCAGATTATGACTGTATTTAGGTAATAGTACTAACTATTTCGTACCGTACAGTTAGCCTTGCTATTCATTTCATTCAGAAGGTTGCTTGAGATTTTAATGAAAACATTTGCTTGTGTGTGTAAGAAAGTTTAATGGCCGTAAGGGATTTAATTGAGGTAAGTTTGAGGTAGCTGCACGCTGACCGTCGAACTCAAGAGGACTGCTTTCCCATTTTCGACTTTAAGGGGGCAGCCCGACTCTAATTATAAGTCATTCAATCTAACAGGTTGTTGCCTTAATTAACAATGCTCGAAGAGAACCACGCCCGTCCCGGCGAAACTAGTCGGCAAAATATTGTTACAGGACATCGTAACGTAGTTGGGGCAAACGATACTTGAATTTTCAGATTTATCGTTTTAGAATCATCACAGTAAGTTGGTAACTCGTTTTATGTCGTTAAAATTGTGCCTATAGCATGTTATTTAGTGACAAGGAGTATATAGTATGTAGTAGTGTTTTTTTCCTTAAATTATCACTTTGTGTGTGTGTATAGTAGTTACTAGGCATCTATCTAGGTAGCTATCCATAATATAATCGAGTATTGTTCCCCGAAATTAGTACTAAGTGCTTTCCTCAAATTATGTGCTCTCATTGGTTAATATAAATGTGAGGAAGATAATCAATAAAATAAGTAAATAATATGTAGTTGTGCTTGCCACACCTTTATTTTTTCTATAATTTGCCACCAAGTTTTGAAAATTTTGTGCTGCGTGTGCATTTCAAAAATATTGCACACGGTACGGTTGTATCTAGGTTACGTTACCCAAACTCAAATTAAAGCAGCTCTGTAGCTATATTTTGTGATTTCGTAGGTGAGTAGTACCACACAATGTTACTAAGTTTGTAGAAAATCAAAAAATGTAATTAACAATTCTTCCAACACTACGTTACGTAGGTCTAAAACAGATAATACAATTATTGGCGATTCACCCTTTATAATATTAATAAAGAACAATCACTGACATGGTGTTTTTCATACTATTGCCAAATGCTCTATTTATATACAAAACTAATTTCTTGCCACTTTTTTTCAATGTCATCTGATCCACTACACAAGATCGCGTAGATATGTCAAATTACTCCATATTTGCTTTTATTTATTTATTTATTTAAGAGAATATCACATGGTCAACCAACAGGTAAGAACCCAATTACAGGTTGACACGAATTACAAGATATTATTATTCTGCCGCACTTAGCCAAACAGCAGCATCTCCAATGTTCACCAATGGAAACACTACTCTCCAGCCAAGCACGGCAGCACTGTGGTACTAGTAGTACAATAAAATGAAAATAAAAAACTATAAGTAATGAAAACAAAAAACAAAGCAAATTTAAAGATTTTTCATAAGCATATTTTTGAATTTTGGAAAAGACATGCAGAAAATATCGATACACCTAGCATACTGATTATAAGATCGCATAATTCTCCAAAACGGTGAGTTTAAAATAACATTGGTACTAGCAAATTCCGATTTGAACAGTTGAAAATGTCTGGTATTGAACTGAGGCACATTAAAAGTAATACATGAAATTAAATCCGGACAGTTGAACATATTATTTACAATCTTATAAAGAACAGTAACATCATTACACTTCCTACGATTTTCCAAAGTCATTAAGCCGACAGTCGCCAATCTACAGCCATAGCTAGGTAAGTCAATATTCAGTCGCTTACAAGTAATTCTTACAAATTTTCGTTGGATTTTTTCGATTCTATTACAATGAATTGCATAACAAGGGTTCCAGATTACGCTTGCGTATTCAAGATTTGATCTAACGTAAGCAGAATACAACAGTTTATATGTATTAATATTTTTAAAAGAATTTGTAATTCTTAAAATAAATCCTAGCATAGAATTTGCTTTATTTGTAATGTTTTCAATATGCTTGATAAAAGTTAATTTAGAATCAAAAGTAACACCAAGATCTTTCATAAAATTTACTTCATGGATACTTTCTTGTGCGATCGTGTAGTCATATTTTAAACAATTTAAATTTCTTGTAAATCTAATGTAACAGCATTTATTTGTATTCAGTGGCAAGCAATTAAGAAGACTCCAAGTCGACAACGTGTCAAGATCTACTTGTAATTTATTTGTGTCGTTTTGGTTTTTTATGGCTTGATATATTTTAAGATCATCTGCAAAGAACAAATGACCACATGACAGTATAACTGATAAATCATTAATAAAGATTAAAAATAAAGTTGGTCCGAGATGGGAGCCCTGAGGCACACCAGACGTAACGTAATGAAGATTAGAATTAAAACAGTTTACTACAACCATCTGTGTTCTGTTAGTGAGATACGATGTAAACCACTGCAGTAAATTTCCTGTAACGCCGTAATATAAAAGTTTTTGAACAAGTAATGAGTGGTTGACCTTGTCGAAGGCTTTGCTAAAATCTGTATACACCGTGTCGACCTGAAGCCCTTCCCCGAAGCTCTCAGCAAGATAATTTGAAAAGATAAGTAAATTGCTTACTGTTGATTTTTTGGCTAAAAATCCATGTTGCTTGGGAGTTATATAAGCTTCCATAAAAGACATTAAGTACTTGTTTATTATGCTTTCAAATACCTTTCCAAATACCGAGAGCTTCGAAATAGGTCGATAATTAGTTACCACTGATTTATCGCCTGATTTAAAAATAGGCGTAATATAAGCTAACTTCCACTTAGTTGGAAATACACCACATTTCAATGATTTATTAAACAAAAGCTGTAGAGGATAACATAAAGTGTGAGAGCAATTTCTTATAAAATATGGATCAATACCATCAGGGCCTTTAGATTTAGAAACGTCGAGATTAGAAAGAGTATCCTGTATTTCATTTTGACTAAGTGATAATTCGGAAAAGGGAATATCCGGTGAGGGTGTATTAATATTTTGCATTGGTTTAAATGCAGCAGGTTCCCAAACTGATGAAAAATGAACTGCGAAATAATTGGCTATTATCGTTGGAATATTACTGGAAGTGTCATTGTCAGTCATTTTAGATGGAAGTCCAAAATCTGTTTTATTCTGCCTAACGTGAGACCAAAATTGTTTAGTATTTGATTGAATATTTTTTTCTATTTTATCTATATGGCGAGAGTAGCACTGATCGGTTAATGACTTAATCTTAGATCTAAGAAAGTTAAAACGTATTTTATCACAGTCCCTGTTATAGGATTTTATTCTATTTCTAATTTTAGTTTTTTCTTTTATTAAAACTATTAACTCACGTGAGAACCATACTGGGTATTTGTCGTTGTGCTTAGGAGTACGTTTTTCTACATGTCTATCAATAACTGAATAAAGAATATTGTAAAAAGTATCGGTTGCGTTATCAATGTTTAGATGATTTAAAGCAAGAGACCAGTTCTGACTCGCGAGATCGGCATTAATTTTTGCGTAATCAGCATTATGAAAAAGATACTTAGGGTGCGATATATTTGCTAACGAGGTAAATAAGTCCAAATCTACAGTGATAGCTAGTGGCGGGTGATGGCTGTCTATTTTCGACAATGTAAATTCAGTCGCCGATTCAACTGATACGCTAGTGTCAGAAAATACCAAATCTAGCAATTTGTTATTAGCGTTTGAAACATGATTGTATTGTTTGAAATTGCAAATACTGATGGAGTCAGAAATGATCTCTGATAATCGACCGGATACAGTTTCAGGATATAAAAAACTTTCCTGTCTCTTCCAAATTATATTGGGACAATTATAATCACCTAAAACTAAAAAGTGTGAGTTCTGACGCATCTGCAGTACAATATCAATCACTTTTCCGAGATGCTCCTCGTGCTTGTCCTGCAAATAAGCGTTACATACATATAAGCAGGTATTGTTTTTTAACATAATTTTGATCCAAAGATCCTCGGCCGTGCTATTATAGGACAAACAAGAGGAACTATCATATTTTTTAAGGACAGCTATAAGAACTCCACCTCCCAAAACTTGGTTAGTAGCAGCATAATCGCGATCACGTCTATATACAATGTACCTGTCGTCGAAAATTTCATTGGAGTGAATACTAGGCAAAAGCCATGTTTCTGTAAAACAAATAACATCGTAGTTGTTACTAATTATTTGAGCTTTTACTTTATCAGTTTTGGTACGGAGACCACGAATATTCTGGTAATAAATTGACAGAGCCATGATCGATACTGTAATTACAATAGAAAAGAACACAGTTTATATTATTTTAGACAGATCCGCTTCATTGCTAATGTGAATAATTTGCAAATTTTCTGATTTTCGCACCAAGATCTTATTATCGCGCACCCACACATATTTAAAATTATGCTCACTACACAGGGCTCTTGCACGGTGAAGTAGGTTTTTCCTTGTAGGCGACAGGTGGTCATTCAAGAAAATTTTATGAGAGGATCCTCCAAATCCGACATCTTCTGACTTCAAGTTTCTTGACTTGCGATAAGCTGACATAAGCGTATTCTTGATTTCACGGGCAAAGAACTTGACTATCACTGGTTTTGGTGCATCTGACTTTTTTACTGGTTGAATACGGTGGACAACGTCGATATGCTCCTTTTTTATGGAACATCCTAATTTATTACCAATAGTAGAGACTACTTGAAGTAGGTTTTCATTTTTAAATTCAGGAACGCCTTGAATCTCTACGTTGCATATTCGAGAATATTGCTCGAGATCGTCAACTCTGCTAGTTATGTTGAGAAGTTGATTCTTAAGTTTGCTGTTTTCGGCAATTACATCATCGAGCTTTTTCATTTTATCGGTAAAAGTTGAAATTTTCTTTTCGTACTCATCCAACTTTGCCGAAAAAAATTCTATCGAAGTGAACATATCATCTTGACGCTTTTTTACATCTTGAAGATCGCCACTTATAATATTAATTGATGCCATAACATCTGCGAGGGTGGGACCGGTAGAGTTTTTGCATTCCTTGCACTTCCAAACATAATCAGCGGCATTGAAGTCAGATTGTACGCCAATGCATTTATTGTGATACGAATGTCCACAATTACCTTGACATTGAATGCCAGGTGCATTCCTGGTGCCTGATATAGTTGAGTTACACAGTTTACACATAACCATTTTCGCTCATACAAGAAAGATAACTAGAATACTAGTGTATAATGAGAATGAGTATCTGTATACACTAACCGATGATTGTGAATTTTAGCAAAAATTTAGATTCAACAGATTAGTTATAAAAGCAAAATAACTGCGAGCACTGTTTAAACACGTCTGCACTACAAAGCACCACGTATGTATGCTATCTGTATTATTTCAATTAAATGAAATCCCTGTTTTGTATTGCCCTTCCCAGAGCTGTACCTCGCTTACGGCACAGTATCGGATCATATTCATAGGAACGTTTTGTATTATTTTGATGAGTGCTATCGCTCATTCAAGTTTCTTGCTAGTTTTTAACACTCTTTATTTTTAGAACACAATAGTGCAAAACGACAAGAGATCTTTATATAACTATAACACTAGTTTTTTCTTAATAAAATATAAATTAACAAACAAGTATCTTGTAAAATATATGCACTAAACTGTTAATAAATTTCCCCAACTTAAAAATTCATCTACACGATCAAAATAAGTATGTCACATTCTTTAAATTACTTTGATTTTACGAAAAACAAACCTTGAAATATTTATATATTACGGAGCATAATAACATAGGTACAAAAAAATTTATTAATACAACGAATCAAAGTTTTAAACGAAACATATTAGATATTGTCAAGAGATCAATTCACCATATCATTTATAATGAAAAACACGATACGAAATAATACACGAACTTATTTTTGAAAGAATATCAACATACAATCTCTTTAATTCTTCTTTAACTATTCATTCAACTATATATTTTTAAATTGCCGTAAATTTCTTTAAACTCAATAATAGCCTTGCATTGATCACAGCTTTTATATCGTTTTTAGGAAAAAACAAAACATTCAGAAACGAGATGAGGCGGTGCAAGCCTCTTATTAATACTTCGAAACACTGTTGGTACGGAGCAGATTCTGCTATGCTCTCTTTGAAACACCCGCTCACCAAGACACATTCAGTCTTCGCAATGTAGTGGACCAGTCTTTTAATGTGGCGTTATCATATTATGTTATACACATGATCGTGCCATACGTATTTGCAATGATTTTGGCTAAATATAGTTCTTAGTTCAAGAAGACGGACACTAATTATTGCGAAACCTAAACAGAGGAAATCGGTTTAAAAACGAGTCGGTGATTTGCCAATACTGTTAGCGGGGAGCGCGAATAAGGCAGAAAGCGCCGATAATGTGGAATTTCAGATTTAAAGGTAAATATGGATAGGGAATTTACACTTATCGATAACTTTTAGAAAATCTTGCCGGGGTCGAGATTCGAACTTACGACTTCAGGCTTCTTTTTCCGGATGGTGTAATTACGTGATCGCTTAACGTCTATTACTGGTAGCATATATACAAATCGACGTACAAATAAAAGGAGAAGCGACCGATCTCGCCCAATAGTTATTTTCATTACAAGCGTCGAAAGTAGCAAATATCGTGCGAGTGTTGATTAGACAAACGAGGGCGTAGCGAAGCGAAGCCCGAGTGGATCTAAAACACGAGCACAGATATTTGCACTTTTGGGCGAGTTATGAACACTATTTTTTAGACGACCACTCAAAGTAAATTCTATTTTTAAGAATTGTTTTTATTTCGTTTTGCAAAATTGATTGTTATATTATTATTGGTACAATTAAGCAGGCCGTGTTTTGAATAACTTTGTGCCGTTACGATATGACTAGCACGATATAATATCGTGCTAGTGTTTGAAATTGTCAACTTTCTGTAGTAGGCTGCTGTCGCGATAATGTTACTTTCATATGTGGTCATCTAAAAAAGCTTTTTATGTTCATCCGGCGCGACCTACTTCACAGTTACTAATTTTCCGACCTTTCATATAACTTTGGGTTGGTCGCAATTGGTTGAGAGGTTGTAATAAAAACTGTAAATCGGTAAAACAATGGTCCTGGTCAAAAACATTACTTCGACAGGTTATTATGCCGCGGTAATATACATTTATGGACAATTAAAATAGTAAAGAGTTGTTGCGGTGTATTCAAATGATTACCAACATCTGCAAAATAATATTTCACAGAGATACTTTCAATACTAATAGCAATTCGTATTCAGCACCAGTTTATATCAATCTTTACGATATTTAATTACTTTAACATATTCCAATGCCATATAAAATAAGCTTCTAAAATAATCGTTTTTCCCTCTTCTAATTAACATGGTCCAATATAATTTATTGGTATTTAATCGCAAATTTTTCTTACTTAAATTAAAACTGTTATGGAAGCCTAAATGCTTATTATATTTCTATATCGCTTGTTAATACATTAAATATTTGAATTTTGTAAATGAAAGTCAGGAAAAATGAAGCAGTTGAAACTGAAAGCATTTGTCCATATTACGCACTACGCAGCACTCTCAAAATAAAAAAAATCAAGAAAAATAGCTATTTCTGCAACAAGTGCTAAAAGTTGACGTTTATGTACGAGACATGAAAATTATGAAACGAAGCCGAAGGCTGAGTTTCATAACATGTCTCCTGAATAAACGACGTTTAGCACTCGTTGCATACAATATTTTATCTACGACCTTAATTTTACTGTCATTAATCCATAAATATCCATTTAACAAAGGTTTGCATCTACGACACCTCTAATTTATGTCATAATAAATAGTAGGCCATGCCGCGAGGGCGAATGTTTGCGAATGACAGTAGCAAGGTCAATTACGAAATGTAATTATTAATACTCCACATCTGACTGTATTCATTACATAACGCTTTAATTATTTCAAAAACACTTTACCTGTAACGCAAGAAGCAACTAGAATAACTTTACAACTTCACTTCCAGTTCGAAATTGTAGTTTTATAACCTCACTTCACTTTTAGCACATGGGCTAAAAGTAAAATGCTGATTTCTTTAACCACGGTAAACTATAAAACGTGACTTTTAGTGAAAAAAGCTAGCGCTAAAAGGCCTACTTTTAGTGGTGGTCGTAGATAAATACCTTTTGCAATAATAATGTTAAAAGGCATATTTATGATCATTAAAAACAGTAAATCATGGGGTCGCACAGTTTCTTATTAAATGCAAGTTACAAGATACAATTTTACTAAAAAATATTTAAATAACATTGTTTGACACTGCACTTTGCATTGTTCTCAGCTTTAATTAAATGAAACTATTCTCCGCTGTTACTTTCCACTAATACGATAATAACAACCCAACAACAAAAAATCCGAGCGTTAAAGGCATTCACACAAAAATGTTAAAGGGATCTCTACAAATTGGCTACATTGTCATAAAGTGTTTACATTACCGAAATGTAAAGCACACGATATGAATTTTATAGTCCAATCATAACATACACTTTCGAACATAACGTACGACGAAAATAAAACAATAAAACACAACAATAACCCTAGTCGGGCCCATAAATCAGAGCGAGCGGAAACTGGCCGTGGAAATATACATTCGAGTTCCGATTCGCATAGACAGTATATCAAACTAGCATTTCCGACACATCGGAATGGCCATTTTTGCCAAATTTCCAAGTTATCGGTTCAGGAAGAGCGGCCGACCAAATTTCCAGGGCGTCCTGCCGACCAATTAAAACCGAGTAATGGGCAGGAATGCGAAAGGACGAGCGAATCCTTTGACGACTCAATTTGCTCCCCAGCTATAAATTCAGTTTTATAACAATCAATTACATATTCAATATTGTTTTTACACGCTAGGGCTTATTTGCACTTGGTGAATTATGGCCCATATATCTTGAGGTGTGGATGGTTTGCGCTTTTTTAGTCCACCGGTAAATCGAGAACTATCGTAAATTTTAAATAATAATGCACTTTTTAATAGTGCGACGTTTATGGGCGAATTTTAACTACTAAAATGGAGCTTTGAGTTGCCATATTAAAATAACGAAACAATTTAGCAATAATTTTAACCTTAACATAACTACTTTAACTCGAGACTTTCAACACTGATACATAAAATCGAAGAAAAGATAACTAAATTTGTAGTAGTAACTGGAGAACACAGTTGTTACCAACTATCATTTCGTAGTGAAAGATCTCAACATATTGTTTCAATGATAAGATTCTAATTATAAACCAATTTCAAAACATATGCACTACAATTTGTTTTGGTTGAAAAAAAGATAGTATTATTATTTAAATGCGACAAATATGATAACCTCCCCCAATTGATTTGAGTACAGTTGCATTAGCGTCTGTATAAATTTTGTTTTTAGACTTGTTAAATGTTCGGAAGGTATTTACTACATGATTTTGTATTCATATACTGCACTTTTCTATATGACGTATTAACATACACTAACATAAAAATTTCCACCGTCAAAAACTAGCTTCAACTTAGGTACCTAGGTTATGTTTTCTTATGATAAATGTCAGTTGTATGTGTGTATGTATTATCTGTACCCTATTTTACCTACCCGTGTAGAGGCTGGTGCTTTGTATGTTAGCATCTGCAGGTGCAGTGCTCAACTTGCCCCGGTTTCGAATTACAAAGTTGGAGCGCGCCTTTTTGAGTTTGCATAGCATCCATTGTGTTAGGTGTGTGTACTGGTGATGTGTTGAGCTTGCTACTCTATTTCTTATGTCTGTGGTTCTGACTAGATCAGAGTTAATTTGGTGCCCAACTGTGAATGGTCTCACCCAACTCGATACCGATCTCTAAGGCTGCGTAAAAACTCCGCTCACCGTGGGATCGAACCGAGGACTTGCTGAATGCAAGCCTAACGCTCTACCAACTGCGCTAAATGTCACTTAATAATAATAATAATTGGCTTTTCATTCTTGATAGAATATCGCCATTTCTTTCCGAAGAATGTAATCCTCTTGTTGGGGTGAATTAGTCCCCTGTTTCCAATTCTTTGTTTTACTTCTATAGTTTCTAGTGATTTTTTTGCTTTCTCCACTATTTTCCTCCATTCTATCATATTTCTTGCTTTCTCTTTCCAGTCCTTTATTTTCATGGTTCTTAAGTTTTCTGTCACTTCTTCGTACCACCTGTTTCTTGGTCTTCCTCTCGGTCTATTCTTATCCGGCTTCCACGTTGTTACTTTTTTTCTTGTCTCTTCCACTCTCATTATATGTCCAAGCCATCTAATCCGTTGTGCTTTCATTATCTTCACGATGTCTTCTCCTTCCATTATCCCCAGTAGCTCGCGATTCATGTATTGTCTGTGCTCTCCATTTTCTATTTTCTTGGCTCCCGTTATCGTTCTTAATACTTTCCTCTCAAATATCCTTAATTCTTTTTGCTCTATTTGTGTAGGGCACATTATTTCTGAGCCATATAATACCACTGGTCTTATAGATTCGTATTTTAGTCTTCTTCTTTACTTTTTTACTTTTCAGTATGTTTCTATTTGCATAGTATGCCTTATGTCCCATTTGAATTCTCTCCTTGATCTCTGCACTACGGTCGTTATTATATGTTAGTTGGATTCCCAGATATTTGAAGAATCGTACTTTTTCAAAGGTGTATTCAGAATACAGAATGCACGCGGGGAATATTGCAAGACTATTCCTCGAAGAAATGTCATCCTTTTTATACCGCACTATTCATTTTTAAAGAGTTTTCAGTTTTCTTTCTGAAATTTCTTGTGTACTTAGCTGGTTTGATTTTTTTCCCGCAAATACTAGATATTGCACTTGTGCAAATACCCGGGTATTGCACTAGTGCAAAATATTGGCTGTATTCGACTCTGATTGGTTCAAAGTTTGAAAATTGAGTGATGCCATGGATTTATATTATCTGAGAGGAATAGTTTCCTATCTTTACTTCCTTGATATCATCTATTTTTCCTCTTTGACATTTCATATATTTTGTTTTACTTTCATTGATTGTCAGCCCTATTTCACCTGCTTCTCTCTCCCTGTTAAATGTCACTTATAGAGTTTATATTGGTTAAAAGAGGTCCGTGAAAACTATGTTTCCCCTGGCAGAAGATCTTGCAACCATTGTTCCATAAGGCAACTACTTATCTATGTTGAATGGCTGCTATTGAAACGAGTAGTTCTGCGATAAATAGACCTCGCGCAACTCCATAAACCTCATAAACTCAGCACTGAAATAAAATTTGTACCCCGAGATTTCTTCCTTCCTGGAATTTCTAGGTAGCTACTGACTATAAGGATCACTTATAAGTAAGGCGCGGATCCTAGGTAAAATACCTTTTCTGACTATTGTAGGTATAGGATAAATAACTGTATATAAATCCGTTTCACGAAAAATCTTATCATTTAATAGGAATTTGATATTACCTATAATACCTATTTCAAGTTTTTTTAACCTAAACTCAGACATTATAGCACCTGAAGTAGGTTGTTTAATTTTTTCTTTTTTCTTATTATTTAGATTAATATATCCGTTAAATTTCAGTCCGCAATTGGTACAATAGACACAACGGGCATTCTAACCTTAAATAATAGATTAACAGTAATAACACGTTTGTTGTTAATACTTATAAACGGGTTTCAGGAAGATTATGACCAACTGGAATAGACTTACTGTATATAATAGCTATTTGCGGCATTAGGCCGGTAGTTAAGCATTTATTGCCAAGCTAGTACATTACAGTTGAGCCCGTCAGGTCGAGACAAGTGATCTAGCAAGGCCATAAACGCGAATACCGGCCGTGTGTTGTATTTTTTTTTTTGTATACTGAACTAGAACAAGACCCATCTGGATTATTAAAGAATAATCTCAAATTATTTTCTTTCAAAATGGTGCGATTCGTGTTATACGTTTAGTAGTACAGAAGTGTATTGTTGGTGGCACTGTCAGTGTATGTCTCGACGTTAAGTTTTGCGGCAGTTTGTACCAGACTGATGCAAAACCTAACCTGCTAACCTCGAATGTGACAGAAACTGACAATGCAAGCAGCAATATATTTCTGTATTTCCAAAAGTATAACACGCATCACAGGCGTTGTTATGTGCTACCAGACTCGTTGATAATCTAGTAAATAGTTGCGTAGACTAGTAAAAAACAATAGATGTCATAGTGAAATTGAAACAACGCGGGCTGTCATTAACAGATTCAATGGAATAAATTAATAAAATTCAAACTTGGTTGAAAGGAACTTTTGACAAACCAAGCGAAAATGCTTTTAAAAGATTAACTAATATTTTGGAGAAAAATTCAGGTTGTTTATGAAAAACGTACTAAAACTTCAAATAATGAACAGCCCAATGAACCTATAGATAATAATGATTGGTTCATTTACAAATTTGTACCTATTATCTAATTCTGTAGAAGATAAACTTAGCTTTTCATGGCTGAAAAATATATTCACAGATAAATGATACTCATTTACGCCAGAAAATGTTGAAATGTATTTTATTTGTTATGCTAACAGTAGCAAATAAATTTAGTTTAATGTTTAGATTTTGTTCTATTTTAATTTTCTTTAACCTATTTTAAGTACCTAGTCCTGGTTTTTAATAACCTATTTTAGGTACCTAAAACGAAGTTTTTTATAACCTAAAATCCTAGCCTTACTTATAAGTAAGAGGGAACTGTTATCTGTGCAAATGATCAAAATCTTTAGAGCCATTGTTGAGAAGAAGAATCTGTCTCGTTTTTTCGACATTTTTGAGATATTTGGGTTTTTACATACCGGACGGAGCATCCTAGTAAAACCAAAGTCTAGTACCATCGTTTTAAAGCTCCAAAAACATCTCCGTAAACTTTCATGGAAATTTTTGGTATGAAATTCGCTTCCCCCAACCAGGAAATATCCCCTCTGTGGAATTTTTCGGTAGATACTGAGTATGAGATATCATTTGTGAGTAAGAGAGAAATTTAATCTGTGAAGATGATAAAAACCGATGGAGTAACTTATTTAAGATGTTTTTTGTAATTTTTTCGTTTTTTTTGTAGTTGGGCTATCTCACACCAAACGGTGTATCGCAGTAAAATCAAAATCTGCTAAAGCATCATAAAACACATCCTTAAATTTGTATGGAAAGTGGTCTGTAAGAAATGTGTACCCTATCTCCGCCCGCCAGATATCTCTCTCTATGGAATTTTTGGGTAGATAATTTATTGACTATCGCGTATCATTTATGAGTAAGAGGGAAATTTTGTCTGTTAAAATTATCATAATCGTTAGACATCTTAATATTTTTTGTCATTTTACGACATTTTTTGCGATATTTGGGCCTCCTGACAACGAACGCGGCAATCCAGTGGAAGAAATGTTTGTTTTCATCGTTCCCAAGCTTTATACAATATAATTTTTATGAAAACCCATCCGTAACTTTCGCCGCTATGCATGGAACATGCGTACATACCGGGAAAATAATTTTCACCCAGTCCTTTCGTATAGCCGTACTAATCACCACCAAGACCAAACAACGTAATATATTTCTGAGCAACCCCAACTAAAACATAACCAGGGTAACAATATGATCACTTCACCATAAGCGAAAAGGTCTAGTTGTCAGAGATACTGAGAAATATTGCCACAGTAAGTTAGATATGTAAGATATCAACCATTTTGGAAAAGCAACAAATATGTTCAGAAATGCATACCCAATTATTAAGAATGTTGGGCATATAACAAGCTACAAGCGCGAACATTCTAAATCAACTCTCAGCCCAGACGGTAATACAACACAACTAGCACTGTTTCAGCTCACAACAAATAGAATATAATTTAATAATCAGCCTTGCAAGTCGCAGGTAGGAAACTAAGGTGAACTAGATAGAAAAATTTATGTTAGTATTAGAGGAGAGTATGAGAGAGAAAGAAAGTACCACCATATCACTTTTTCTCTAATTTTGTTTTTCGCTAATTCAGGGTACTCGTTTTCTTCAAATTTCGTACTCGGCAACCGGAAAGTTGGTGACCACTGTAGATAAAGCCAAGCTGAAGAGTTCGCCAGCATTATGGATGTCATCTAGTCTCGAATAGTTGTGATCCGTCACCTACCCATTACTAGTTTTTCTTCAGTTTCACCCTTCATACTCAATTGAATTGCCCGATACTTTCTCCTTAGAGGATATGGTTAAAATATATAATTTGTCTGCGTCAGATTGTAACGAGTAACTGTCGCTCAGAGTTTGCTCGTAATAAAACTTGTATATTAATCCACGTGTCTGTTCACTGTATTCTAGGCATTCTGTAGCAGATCCACATCTCAAATATATACACGTTTCCATGTCGTAAGGTAGGACCGACCATATACAACACTTGACTAGACGCTGTCGTAGTTTTAGGTTATAATTTTTTCTGAAAATCGTACGACAGGCATTAATGCCCAATAGAAAAATTAGATCACGAACCGTAACCAAGACAACAAGAAAATTTCTTGGAAATTTTTTGTAGGTAGACCAACCTAACTGTGCGGGTTTGTGTCGTTACGATTTTCTTACCGAATCTGCATTCGACCATTAATTCATATCCGGAAATTATTTTTCGTGCATTCCAACAACGTCCTAATTTGCCCTAGCGTCCCGCTCGGGAAAATTAATACGACGTTGTTGGAACGCACTCAAAAAAATTCGCGAAAAGAATTAATGCTCTTATGAGATTATATGTGAAAATATCTCTGACTGCTTTGATACGACCTTTTTTTGTTTTTCAAGTTGTAAATCGTTTGTAACTAAGTTCTCTAGATATTTGAACTAATTCTCCCGTTCAATATCGTATCCATGAGGTGTAGTACAGTATTTTCGTGAGGCTGGTTACAATATACCATAAATTTAGTTTTGGTTGTCTTAATATTTAGTTCAAGTTGCACACTGGTAGCGTTAACTTCATTCAAAAGGCGTTGAAGTCCATCCATAGCGTCGTAAAAAACAAGGGTGTCATCGGTGTATGTAATAGTGTTTATAAGGACATGATTTTAATGACCAAGACGGTGTTTTCTGGAGCCTTTTTTGAAAATACAATCAAAATACAATTTGAATGATAGCGGTGGTAGTACACAGCCTTGTTAAACTTCGCTCTAGATATTTATACTATAGGTTTTCATTCTCCCAATGCTAACTTCTACTGTCTGTCCCAAGCATAAGTTCTTAATACTTCGAATGTCCTTATCATCAAGGCTTTTACTAAGCATATTAATTAGGTCGCTATCCTGCACTATCCTGGACAGCCAAGGTCATAGTCAATAACACAAGCTAATATAGTTTTGCGTGCATTTCGAAATTTTTTGCAAAATAATTTGCACTGCAAAGAGAGCTTTCCGTATTCCCATGGCATTTCTGAATTCCAACTATGTGTCATCCAAGTCAAATTGACACTTTACCCTAATGCGAGAATGTAAATATGTGGAAAACTATTTTTAGCAGATGGCTCCTAAGGCGCATATTTGATGCATCAAATAAGTTCTAAAGTTGTCTTTTTCTGTCATTTCATTTATTTCTTTCACTCTTTTGAGTTAAAATCATAGTGATTTTTTTCAACAACTTCTATTTCCCTAAAATTTTCTGTGACTCAACGTTTTTTCACTTCCTTGATAATCTTTTGAATACGTTTCTATTTTGTGTTTTGCGATTTTTCTAGTTTTGTTATTCTTATTATTCCGTTCAGTTCCAATTTAGTATGTCATTCGCAGTTCAGCTTTGGTTCTTCATTTTCCCTATGATTGTTAGGTGTTGGTGATATTTGATTATTCAGTATATTTTATATTTTTAACTGGCCGTGAAGTTCATGCTGAACTGTTATTTTCAGGGATGGTTCATTTAATTTGAAAATTAGGTCTGCTATCAGTAGGTTGTAGTCTGACACCATACTAGAGCCAGGAAACGTAGTCAGACGTTTAACGCAGTCCATAAACCGTCTAGATGCCAGTGTATAATCTATTTGATTCTTTACTGATTTCCAGGGGCCTATTTCTGAGTCGACGCTAAGAAAGTTTAAACCAGGCGTTAGTTTCTGGTCAGAATTGGAAGAAGTGTTACATAGAGAACACTACACGACGATTTAAGGAACTTAATCTGTGGTGTATGAGTCATTTTTGGGCTTCTATGTTATTGTGGGTGGGTCGGGCATTTTCAGAATGTTTTACTAAAAGCTGAAAAGCAAGGCACAGATACATATTCACAGAAAATTATTTTTTGAAAATGTACAGTACCGACTTTTCATTGAGAAAGATGTCTGACAACAAAGTTTAAGTATAAAATACACAATATCAAGCTTAATGTAACTAGTTGGTATATAAATAATTAGCACCCGCTTGTTAGAAACAGTGTTACGTTAGTGAGGACCAGAAATTCTTAGTTTTTATTTACATATACGACACCAAACTGAATTAAGTAACTTCAAATTGTCAATTTAATGGAATTTCGTAATTGTATTTTCTTGTCTTGCAATTACTCGAAATTTGTACTTATGAATCCATTATTAAAGATGAAAAGTGGTCGCTAGAAAAATAAAGTTATATTCTTTAAAAAAAGATAGAGAATTGTAGATAATTGTTTTATTGCTTTTTGAACCGTTTAGTATGGAAATATTATTTCACATTCAGCACCTTGAATTGTTTAAGCAAACATTTCTAACGTTTTATCTGGTCACTTACGAGCTTTTGCACAAAATTGTTCATAACTAAAGTCTACACTTTGCCCTTTTTCTGTGACGTCAGAAATGACAAAACATAGCGTTTAAAACTATGTCCTACAGTGAATTTATTTTAAAGCGCAATGTGGTATTCCCGTTTCCATGAGAACTTGATTGTATTTTAAATTGCAATATATGAACCGTAATTTTATTGAAAAAGAAGCATCAGAAATAATAACAGGACATGTAATAACCCACATGCTTGCTCTAAACTGAAATCTTTATACCATTTGATCAACAGAATCCCTTCCTCCTTAGAATATATTATGTTTTTACATACGTAACGTTTCCATATTGCATTTTAAAATAAACGCATTTACACATTGCGCGTTATAATAAACTCCCTTTACAGTGAAATTCAAAAAGTTCATTTAGATCACAGGTAGACCATAAAAAAATTACATATACAGTGCCACCAAGCACACAAAAGCCCCGCGTAGGAGAGGCTGGCGCTAGCTCCACTTCACAATTACACTCCGCAAAAAAATTATAAACGTTTGTAAACGCGGGAAATTTAAAATTTTTATTTTAAAAATCATCAAAGTTCTTTTACATATGACAGTGTTTAAATTACTAAACCACTACTTATTAAATAAATTTGTTGTACCAAAAATAAAAGTAAACAAAACAACCAAGAATGCAGTACATATTTTTATAATAAATTACTGAGAGATTATATAACATAAATATATTAGATTGCCTAATTATTATTATCCTATAGGTTAATGCAAAAAATACAAAGTTTTAAACAAAGTAAATAGACATTAAGATCGCCAGAGCAAAGAGAAGCTGAAGGGAGAAAGGATGCTGACCCAACTATAGTACATATATTCTTCCTATAATGGACTTGCTTGTAATCGATTCTCGTTAGCAATGGGTCATTTAAATGTAACTTTTGTAAACACCTGGTTCATCATTTTCCAACTCCGTAATTAGGATGAATATATGTTTCGTCTAGGAACGGAACAGGTTTTTTTCACACTTAATTCTTCGATTTCTTTTATTTTCCTTAAATACCTAAAACGCCAAGCTAAAATTCCACTCCTTTCCATGAGCAATCTTCCTTTTTCACATTTCTAATAAGGAAAGCCTATTTCTTTTAGATGCTTTCTCAAAGTTTCTCGACCACCAATATAGTTAACTTTCTCATTCTGTTTACTAATACATTTAGACTCGCTACTTTATGCTCCACAGTGAACATTTCATGAACTGTTCTTCGCAAGACTTCCAAATTAAAATCGCCGAGAACGATTTTCTTAAAGCCTTCCTTCAGTTTCTTCTTCCTCGGAGATGTTAAAGAAGTAGTGCCTGGAAGAAGTAAAGACTAAAGTATTATCTGCATTATGTTTTTTTAATGACAATGCTGAGAAATAATATTGTAATTCTTAAGTATTACCTGCTGTAACATCATCATCACCATCATCATCATCATCATCATCATCATCACCATAGAACAGCATTATGTTGTCCACTCCAATTTGGACATATGCATCCTCAAGATTCTTCCACTTTGTCCAGTCTTGTGCTGTTAGTGTTCATTGTAGTCCTGCTCATATTGCGACATCGTCCTTCCAACGTGCTCTCGGTCTTCCTCTATCACGTTTGCCTGTTCGAGGTCTCAAAATGGTCGCTGTAACATACTCCTTAGAAGCTTTCTTTATCAGAGAGGTTGATTTTCCAGTTGCTGCGGCTGCTATTTCTGTAGATTGCTCTACGAGAAATATCAACGTTCCAGAAGTCTTCTGTTCATCAAAAAAGTTTATGATATTTGCATCAATACTTCTTGTTTCTGAATGCACAAGCTGTCTTGCTTTATAGCTCATTGTAATCCTATGTATAAAAAATTTTGTAATACATGAATATGTAACTGCAACTTAAGGTAGCATTTTAGAAAGCATTTAATACTTACGATTTAATTAAACGACGAATAGGTAAACAATAACAGAACTAACGAAGCAAAGCAATACTAACAAAGAACAACAAAACTAATGAACAACACTACTAAAATAAATTGGAAATTAAACACTTCTATCTGACGTAATAGCAGCAATTGCGAAGTGACGTTTATGTTTTTTGTTTGAATGTACCTCTCCGCAAAGCTTGCTCTTTATTGGTTCTCTAGTTCCACTTACTGGATTTTTAGAGTTAGTTCACATATTTTCCGGGGTTTTGTGTGCTTGGTGGTACTGTACCGTAGAGTCCCTGTATATAGTTACATCCTGTATATACTTACATATGAGTTGAGAAAACGAGAGAATTCATTGTGATTGGTGGATCACGCGCGTCGTATATTTGAATACTGATTGCCTTAGAAACAGTTTCACATTAATCAAATTTAACAAATGGTTCATTGAAGTCAAAGCTTGTCACTGAAAATGTAATAATTTGTGTTTTTATACTGAAATATTTGGGGCTGCACTTTTATCTAAGCGTCTGAAATGACGGGTTGCTGTATTATTGGCTGCAAAAACAGATCCGAACAAGATTTTCTATTAAAAAAAAAATCTTAAAAACGGAAAGCTAAGTACAGCATATCAAAAATAGTGCATTTTATTGAAAACCAGTGGGAAGAAGTACGCGTGGATGACAGAAGGAAATTAAAAAGTGCTACTGTTCTTACTTCATTTTCATTTCATATAACCAGACCTGAAAATGAAATTTTCTTCAATCCTAAAGATGACTTCTCCGCCGAAATCTCGAAAAAGGATCCTAAAGATCCGTTCGAAGCCTTAAACACGCAAAAACTCGTTTTAGGAAATGTCCAGATCTGCTATACGAAATGTGTATACATATTTCAGCTTTTAACACTTGTTACTTATTAGTAGCTTCAGCGTACTTATGCGAACGTTTTGTCCGTCCGTCCGTCCGTCTGTTTGTCTGGATCGCCTGTAACTTTCGAACGGCTACAGATATCGAAATTTTGAAAGGGGGCAAAGTTGTTGCTAAGGTCCCGAGCACTTTCATGCGCTATTTGGTTTTGGCGAAAGGTGGCGATTTTCCACTTTGCAAAATTTCCAAGCATTTTAGCACAGCGGCGGCTTGTCCACTTGGCGCCATCTACAGAACTTCGGTGGTCACGTTTTGAACTACACATTCTGGGTGCACTATAATAGAGTCCCTATATATAAAGAGTTGGGACATGTAGGCGACTCATTTTGGATCCACAAATCATGGAGTACCTGATTTTTGTTAAATTTAAATTTTATGCAGATCCTGCATACCTATGGACAACAGTTTGGCAACCATTACAAATTAGAATCACATTTTGTGACAGTTGTGACAAATACTTAACAAATATTTTTAATTTGAAAAATATTGTGCAATGACTGGTGGTTCAGCGATTAATTGTAAAAATCGAACCGATCTGGGATATTATTTGCATCTTTTTCTAAGGAATGCGAAAATAAACCGTATCTGGGTAAATAACAGCAAAATTAAGGATTTTAAGTCAACAAGCCGTTTATTCTCTGAATGTCATTTTTTGGCAGTGGTGTGATATGTTTTATCGGACTTTTTCCACTGCCACCGTTTATGTAATAAACATTTTGCGGATGATCAGTGGTTGATTAAACGTGGAAAAACGAGACTGCAATACAATGCTATTCCAACATTATTCAATTCAAACCAGATTTAAATAAATGTGAACATTCTGAAATGGAAGAAAACGAACTAATCGATGTTGAAAGCATCAAACGGCAGATTATTCAGGCCAGTGTTAATCAATACAAAAAGACAATTTTCCTCTGGAAAAGTTGAATTACGTCGCCTCAAATTCTCTAACGTTAGTTGTTGAGCATTACATTCGTATTCATACCACATTTACAGCTGCCACTAAACATCCTACCCCACCCCCACACCTAAGATTATAAGCAGAGGTTTTTCATAACACAAGATTTCAATACCTGATCGCAGTTCACTTAAGTCATCAGAAATACTTTTTCCCATAACCTGAAAACACACTAGGACTAAAAAAGTAAATAAATTTAGCCGGCAAATTTTTCAAGTTTTAATAATTCCACACAAATATTATTTTTCTTACACGTTGCCTCAGATTTCTAAATGAATGCCTTCTGTGATTTGACATGTCAATTAATGTAATTTTGGTTGTCTTACATCTTTCAAATATAAAAAAATGAAATATATTATTGCTGAATCATGTGATCCTTGATTTGTGGATCCAATGTCCCAACTCTTTATATATAGGAACTCTACACTATAATTCAACTTGGCGCCATCTACAGAAGTTCGGTGGTCACGTTTTGAACTACACATTCTGAAGCTATACTTTAGATCTGTAGTTGAGCAGTTTATTTCTGATACAAACGGTACTCCACGCTATGTTTTGAGTGCTTTGAAGCAGCAGAAGAAATTTAAAAGACGTCTTTTAGATAAAACGATCTAGTGACAGTATTTATGCCCATGCATGTTTTGGATCAAATTTGGTCGCTGACGTTTGTGTTTTCTCAACTCTTATCTAACTATATACAGGGTCTCTACTGTACCTAACCTTTAATGTAGGGGATGCTCTAAATAGCACATTATTCAATCCAAGACATTCTTGATCTATGTAATCATACGTTTCTTCTCTTCTAAGAAGTCCCTAACGTTTAAAATAAGATTTTAGGCTTGCTTGTTAATGCGCGTTATTTTGCTGTCGTTTTGGACAAATTTCACATTGACAATATTATAAAACAAGCCATACTTAAAGCAAATCTGACCACAAACTGCATATTTTTTGTTTCGTCCAGTTTTTTATTGTTAAATAAAGAGAAAACATTATTACGTCACTGAAAAAGAGTAATTTGTAGACCTTACATCATACAACCTTCGCCATTTTCTATAGAAATCTGTGTCACATTTCGGTTCTCCTTTGTATTTATTCAATTTATTTTTCGTTATGGATCAATATCGTTTAATAGGTCGAAGTTGGGAATATTTCGATACATTGGCCTCTTTGGATACCACACAGACGTTGGCATTTTTGAGTGTGTATCATTATAACGTCTTGATAGAATAATGGACCGTGATGTGGCCAAAATAAACTAGGTACTAAATGTGGCTATTAATGATACGATTGCTTATAAACTCTTGAGTTCTTTTGTCACAGGACCAGATTACTTGTTACACTAAATATTTTTGGGAAATTTTACTTTTTATATTGTGTTAAATACCAATAATTGCTAATAATTGCCGCATATGATTTATGTTTACAATAAACAACCAAAATAGTAAGCCCATCCCTGTACAGTATAATAAAGACAATATCCACCATAACGTGTGATCACTTTTTATCCTTGACTGTTATTAATCACGTTTTAACATACAATTTTCGCAGAGGCCACAACAAACACATAGCGTTCGCGCGGGAGTTCGACTCTCGGCCGGTAAGTTCCGGTTCGACCCGCAACCCCTAAAGTAATGCTAACAAGGTTCCATTGGGGAAAGGTAGAGGTTAGGTGCAAAAACAAATATTGATTCCAAAATTTAAACATTTAAAAATTTTGTTGCATCACAAAAATTTACAATAATTCAAGATTTTGATTATGCCATACCAACTAT